>OX577864.1:13142570-13452570 GCA_951213275.1 Idaea straminata
TCATAAATGATTGATCTTTGGTAACCAATCTTTAGCTCAGTAAATATTCAAAGTATATAATACTAATAGCATCATCCGCGTAAATGCTGATGCTGTGAAAGTACCTAACCTCTATATCACTTAAAAGGATCAAATGTATCCTCATACGAAGTTTTATCGAAATAAGTCTAGTTGTTTCAGAGCCTAATAGTTAGAAAGAAAAATATTTCCTCTTTATATTAGGTACTAGCTGCGCCCCGCGGTTTCGCTGATCCCGTGGGAAGTATGTGAATGGTGAAGTAGCCTATGTGGTAATCCAGATCTCCAGCTATCTAGATACAGAGTTTCATCGCAATCGGTCCAGTAGTTTTTGCGTGAAGGAGTAACAGACATACACACACACACAAACTTTCACATTTATAATATTAGTAGGATTACTGTAGATGATTTGTAATATGTCCGAATGAATCGTCCCACATACCTACGGCCCATGTTGGGACGAGTTTGCATAGTGTCCGAATATCTCTAATAAATAGTACAAAGCTATGGTTAGTGAAATACAATATCTTCAAATGAGACTGATACGTAGATTCAATTTAAAGTAGGCGCAAGCGCGGGCCGTCGCGTCGGGCGCTGGGCCAGGGTATGTGCCACAATATCTTATTGTATTAAAACCATAGTTTAAACAACAATTTAAACCACTCCTATGCTTATGACCAGGGCTGGCCATAAATAAGCATAGAAGTAACGCAATTGATTTAGGTTTGTATTACTTAAGCATTTTATATTTCTTCTTTTGAAGTATTACTAGCCAATTATTGCAATAAAATATTGTATTTTAATAAGAATTAAACACTTGTTTACAAAACTTCGAAAAAAACATAAAAAAGGTAGTCAATTTTATTTCTTCCAATATTAAAATATTTTAATATGATCAAATAGAGTTTCAATCGGAATCAAACATAAATAGAAATTTCAAATTAACATAAAACCGTCTATTTAACAAAGTAATTTAATAAACGTCTATACAATCAGAATAAAACTCAAAAATATTTTATATATTGTGTTATATATTTTTTTAGAACCAAACAAAGATAATGTAAACAATACATTTTGAGAAAAAATATTACTTTAATGGTTTGAGTTTTATAATTCTAAGACTTTGATTGGTAGGGGTACAAAAGGTCGACTATTGAACTTGTTTCACAAAAAAAGGCAGAACCGTATACCTGATAGTTTGGCTGTAATTGCGAAGTTCGGGGTGAAATCTGATTTTGACTAAAATTTCACTAAAACCCAAATAACTTTTGGACCACTAAACATTGCAGAACATACAGGGGGGTTAAATCGATAGGTACTGAGGTCCCCCACCCCCCAGCAGCCGATGGTCCACCCCCCTCGTTACACCGTATAACTAAACATACTCATATAACTAAACGTCTATATAACTAAACACACTCATGCATTCATAAGTATGAAGAGAAATGGATAACATCTACTTAACCACATTTAGGTAATCAAAATGATTTTTACAGGGCGTTGTATTGACGAACCTGAGATATGTATTAGATGGAGAAGGCTTATCCAGCACCTATACGCCCAAAAGGTAGCATACAAGTATTTCTGTACAGAGAATTTGGTCAATATGTCTAGAGACAACTAAGCCACCGGTTTCATCACAACATTTTCCATCACCGTAAGAGCAATGTTAATTAGAACAAATACATTTTTAATAACGGTAATTAAAAAAATATTTTTAAAAACGTTTATTCCTAAAAACTAAACAGGTTGGGTTTTTAGAAATTATGAGCGAAATTCATTTTAAACTCTTTGACTATGGTTTTATGACAATAAATTATCACATGCTTCAACGGATCTCTACTCATGATTTAAACCCTCAGTTTAGAATAAACATAAAAAACATATCATTTTTAACTATTTTAACAAAAAGTTTATTTTTAAACCCTAAGCTCAATACGGGCCCTAAATTTCAAACCAACCCCGTATGTCCCGTCCGACCAGTATTTCTCGCCATTCTTTATTGAAATGCTGTCGCGTTTATTATGTGAGATTTTCATATGAACTTTGCAAGTCTATTGCCTAAACGTAAAATTATAATGCATAATAACTCTCAGGGAATAGAAACGGAAATGTATTTTTGGTCTGAAGGCTTTTTATTTACCATAGAATGACATAGCGAAGTGCTACGAAATTCGTAGCGTTGTCGTAGCAAAGGCCTCTACAAAGGAAATGACGTTTTCGTTATCTTTTTTACCGGCTTGTGGGGAAAATTTACGTTTTAGGTAGGTGTTGTGTATTATTGTGTATATAAGGTCCCTATGTTTGTTAAGAAGGAACTAAAGTAATTCCTAGTTTAGTCACTTTCTCACTAAAGATACGAGTTTGACAACGAAGACCTTTTTTTGTTTTGAAACCTTGTTTTTTTAAATTTGGTTAAACATTTTAACAATTTGATCAACATTTGTCTCTGTTTCGATCTTCATTTGTTTTTCCACTGTTAAGTTGTTTTTACGATGCTCATACGTTTATATTGACGTTTGTTTTCTCACGGTTTTTTTATTTATATGAATTCAAATTTTAGTGATTCAATTTTCTGGATCTGAAGGAATATTATTAATACATTTCGACATTTACTTTTATGTAGGTGTTATTTAACATACCTATTGTTTTGTTAGATGTATATTTTACTTGTCTTCAAGCAATAATATAAATTTACTGTTATCTTTACTTAGCTTTAGTCACTTTTCTCATTGTTATTTTTTAATATTGTTAATTTGTTAAATTATTTTTATCACAGTTGCTCATAAAGTGGATCTTATTCAACGGCTTTTAGGTTCATAATCCAACATATTATGCACGCGTGCGTTTTAGATTTGTTAACTAGTGCTGTAAAGTTATCCCGAAAAGGTAGGTACCAAAGAGTTTTTTAGCTAGCAAAAATGGTTGTCTCTAAAGTCGGTTTACGAACGAAAATTTTACGTGATAATGACTTAGAAAACGATTAAAAATTGAGTTGTTTATTTTTTGTTTTTTCTTTACTTAAATATATTGTTTTTCCGTACCATTGTTTTTTGTTCTTAACCCCCGACGCAAAAACAAATAGAAAAACCCTAAAAAATAATGTATGTCACACGAGGATGTATAGGTTAAAAGTCTTTAGCCTGGCCTTTCCGGAGCATAATTAACAAAAAAATATTGCCTTAAAAAATGTAAACATAGAGTTATCACAAATATTTTGTTAATTATTATTTTGTTTTTTTTTCAAGTCTTTTCTTTTATTCGCAACTGTGATAAAAACGTCGTACGATATACGTGTGGAATTGATATTTGCATCTTGGCTTCTATAACACGCTCGCTGCCGCTCGCGCGTCATAAACCGCCTCTATGCAAAGATCAATTTACCACACTTATATCGTAATGTACTATTTCAACACAAGCAAGAATCTAGACTCCTGCTTTAGGTGAAATTTAAAGTCTTCTAACTCATCAATTTATCAAACAAAAATTATTAGAATGAAAACATGCCAATAATTGTAATTTTAGAACTCTAGGTACCGGGGGCTGCAATTATGCAGTCGACTGTACCTAGCAACCGACTATTTTTTTAGTTCTGATATTTAGGTTCCTGCGTAAAGAGGTTTATAAATTATCAAGGTTATATAATTTATAATGAATTTACTAAACAAAAACAAAGAACATGGTATATACCCGTTTATAACTTTAAAGTCTTCCTTCAGTATAAAATAAAATGTTTCAGGTGGTACCAGATGGACTTCCAGGTTGATAATGGATAGCATCACAAGCCTTAAGGAGATAAGATGATTCATTACCTACTTCTTTCGATTTTCATACAAAAAGTCCTTTACTTTTTCTCCCTTTTAAGTTAGTTAAATATAAATTCGGGTTGAATTAAGAATCAGTTTAGTAATGAATTTAGTATTTTTGATGTGGGATCTGTAGGGTAGGGACTATACGTATCGTGAACCTATGTAACAGCAGGTACTTACCAGGTTCCATCGTGTATCCGGCGGCGGCGGCGGCTGCGGCGTGCAGCGCGCCGTACTCTTTCCCGTCCATGCCGCCCAGCATCGTAGCGTCACGTTCACATACACTGACACGTCCGTCACGGCCCGCGGCCTCACACCGTGTGACCGTCACGCCGCCGCGCGTCGGCGCGAGCGCACACTCGCCCCGCCGCCCCACCACCCATTGGTACGTGAACACCAATCACCGCGCTCCATTTCAAACGCTTTCCTTTTTCCATGTCGCGTTCTATTTGAAGCGTGTTGATGCATCTTTGCTTTTTGTTGTGTTATTGTCGACCTTACGTACAATACGTATAGAGTCAGTATTCGATCGCGTGTTGCGGTATAAATATGTCTGTTTTCCCGTTCGGTCGGTTGCGCTCGGGCAGCGAGCGCGACGAGAGCCGAGGAAAATGCGTCCCGCGCCACTAGGCAGGCTGCTCGCACTCTATGTAGCCATTGACAGTGGTGTGGTGCTGGCTGCTCGCTGGTGGGGCACACGCTCACACACTCACACGCATGTGTGTAACGAATGTACCGTGTAGGTAGGTACTACGTGCACATGAGCTTTGTAATTGATATTTATGTTCGTTAAATCCTAACGCGCATGTTCTTACGTTGCTTGTTCTGCTCCGCTAATGCGGTAGGAAATACGTAATTAGATTACTTTGATAAGTAAATCAATTCCCGGTACATTCTTTACGTTCTCCCTTTAAGTTTTAAGTTTTTTAAACTGTTTAGTAGTGAAGTTTAATATGATAGGTACGTACATTGAAATGTTTGATAGATGTAGGTAGGTGTAGGTGACGATCGACCTTTTATATAAACATAAAAAGATGAATAAAATCAGTATCATCCAGGGCTAACCTCTAAGTGGCTATGACACAAACAAAGCCGCGCGGGTAGATAAGTCATGCATAAAACTACATAAAACCAGAAGCCAGATGATAATCCGGCGAATTTCGGCAATTAAGGCCGCCGAAAAAGAAACAAAAAGTTCTGAAACGAGCCGACGGGCGGCGTCGTCGGGCGGATTTCTGTTAATTACCACAAATATGTAGTCTATTTGTTTGTAAAAACTTAACAAAAACGGCTCAGCTCATGCAGCGACGACGCGCCGGATGGCAACAAATTATGGTGCTTCAAATGATGCGTGTGCGCAGGCAAAGAGCGCTCCGACTGATCTCATGACCTTCACTTGATGCGCCTTCCGTTATACTTCGTGCCTCATTCTTTAAAATCAATTAGGTATTATAATTTCTAATTAAGGGAGACTGGTCCTTCTTGAGTATTTTTCTCATAGCTACTTATCTACCTAAGTACCTAGGTACCTCTTCCAACCCATGCACTTTAAGGTACAGACGATAGATTTGGCGATTAATTTTGTCAAAAAAATTAAGTTTTCTGTACCTAAGTCGTAGGTGGAATTGCAATAGTCACATCAAGGTTCTAAGACTAATTGCTGATGTGTCTAATCAGAGTAAATTACTTCTATCTTTACTAATGTTATAAAGGAACTAAAGATTTGATTGTTTATATGTTTGATGAAATTTGGTATGCATACATATGTTCATTAGGTGTAGTCCCTAATAAATCAACAAAAACACTTTTTTTTCCTATGTGTGTACTCGGCATTTGATTCCTAAAATTTTTTTTTTAAATACAAGTCTAAAACCGCAGTGATATTTGAACTCGCGACTTTTTCTTAAGAAAATATTTGTAGGCGTAATAATAAAAGTTCCATAACAAAATGTTGCCTATATCAGATACTTTTTGTGACGAACGAAGTATTTTAGCGAATGTGTGAAAACTGAAAGTTCTAGAATAATATTTCGACAAAACATGAGCTTACGTACCGTCCATTAAAAATTAAAATGTAAATAAAATATCAATAACAGGCCAGTTTGTATGGCATTTATTTCTTAGCGTCCATATTCTGTAGTTGTGAGTAGGTACCTACGTTCAGTTAATAAATATCACTTATATGTGTTATTGTTTGCTGGCAACCTGCGTGGTTAATACCCGATTGTACCCGATTTAGACGGAGAGTCCATAACACGCGATCCTACATCATCTCATACAAGATACGATCTATCCATGCAAGGTAACGTATAATTGAAAATCATCTAAAGTGACAGGGTTGACTGAACCGTTACTGTAATGCAATTTCATTTTCAACCTGAGGCTATTTATAAATGGTGAGTACTTACAAAACCCTACAGTTTCGCTATGTTATCCCGAATAGATCGTATTTTGTTTAGAAAAATACTACTTATTATAACGGTATGTTACAGTAAGACTTATTTACACAGATTTATTGTTTTAAAACAAGTATAAAACAAAAAACATTATAAATATCCTTAATGGTTAAGGTGAAGTAGGATCTGAAAATCCCTATCCCTTTCCCACGCACGCGCCGCACGATGACTCTATTCCTTTCCCCCGTGGGCCGCGAAATAGCCGTTTTTACTGTTTTATGTAATGAAAAGACTAACATCTATTTTATTGAACAAGGATCTGTACCTACTACCTTACGAGTTTTGATGTAAGGTTTTTAAACATATAAATTTGTATTTGTTTTTTCTTTACAATCGCCGTAAAATTGAAAAATGAAACGATTTTCTTAGATTGTATGACAATACAAAGCGTTTCTTCACCTTTATGACAGTAGAAATATCATTCTATGGATTTTAATGGTTGATATCCAAAATTTAACTGTTTCTAAGACACCTCTATCACGCTTCTGGTATAACCATCTCGTCTTAAGGTCAGACGATTATCCTAGGGATGTCGTTGCGTTTTTCCTAATCTAAACATTAAATATCCAGATACAATAATTTATCGAACGGTACTTTTAGTGGTGCAAATAATAGGTTATATCTTGATAGGTACAGATGAGGTAGGACCGAGTGCTACGAGCTCTCAAACAGTTAGTACCGTAGCGTAGGTACCCAGCAAGTGGGGGACCCACCGCTACCATCCATTGTTCCTGTTTTTATCTTTACTATTGAATTTCAATTTATAGATGTCGTTAAAATGTGTTTTTTCTCATTTTGTTATCGCTTTATCAGATCGTTTGACGATTAGACGCGCTCGCGGCCGTCCGGCCGCTTCGCGTACGTTATATTATTTCTATCGTTACCTACTCCCACTACCTACTAAATTAATATTAAATACCTAAATGATTATATAACGTATATCTTATTTTATTCATAAAAGTATATGAAGTAGAACACTTACCTACAACTACGACTAGGTATTTTTAATTTACATTCCGTACCTACCAATGTATTTATCTTTAGTCTACATGTACCTACTCGCTACGCGTAGCTTACGTTATTTTCTAATAATATTAGATACATTGTTTTGCTTTCTTTCTTTGCTATGCCATGAGCCAGCAGTCAGCAGTAGCGGCTTTAGGAATGGTCAAACGTCACTTTAGACTGAGCGATTTTGTACTAGTTAGTACCTACATAATTTTGCGACACTGGTATTTGGTCTAGTTCTGGCAATACTTATTTAATTAAAAGTTTTTAAGTAGACAAGTACCTATCGATTGTTTGACAACCCAACCCGCCCGCCCAACGTCACGCTCGGCAGACTGGAACTTATTTCCTCTCTAATAATAACCAACTGATCCTTGTCTACCTGTCTGTACTGTAACATACTGTCTATGATCATGTTTACGATCGACTATTATTTATACTGATATATTGATCATTTGAACTTAATCACTTGACCATTAATTCCTGTAATAATGTTTTAATGTTCATATTATTGTATCACGGGTTATGTGCGTGAAGATTGAGATTGGTTTGATCCATTGACTTCGAAAATGGTCATAGGAGACTCTCTCATGGTATTCTTCTTCTTATAGTGTTTATGCCGTTTTTTTCTTACTCTTAATTTAACCAGACCAAGAACTAGCCACGATGAAACTAATTCTGGGATGTTTGTTTATACATGTCCCTACAATCTACTACTAACAGAACTTTTTGGTACAGCTTATTTTAGATGAATCCTATCAACTAAGTCACCGTAGATTGGTATAAACGTGGCACTCGATAAGGTATATATGTTACAATCTAGAGAGCCTATTTTGTGGGCATGGCTCTGTGCCCATCACACTTAGAGCGGGAGGGGGGGGGGGTTGGTTTGAGAGACCGAAGTCTTGCGACGGTAATACCAGAATATATCTGAATGAAGTACGACATGACGATACTGCCCCTGTTTGAGTAGGTACCTATCACTTAAATGTTATGTCTGATTTTACCTAAATTATGACCTTTTTCGCTACTTGATATGATTTGATGCAACTTGACTTGGAAGTTGCATCATATCATAACACCTAACGACAATTGTCTGTCAATCAAGGTTTTTATATCTGCCTTAAAGTATTGACGTACGTCGTACTTAACTGTCCCCGCTCCAGAGCTCAATGATCTCAACTGGTTCCCTATAAATACACCGCGCATGCATCGTACCTACTCCCGAGTGCGCCTGCGCCGCCGCGCCACCCGCGCCGCCCGCGCCGGACGCGCCGAGTCTCCTCTGATCTTCGCGGCGGGCGTTCCGCGCCACTGCCACCAGTAATAGTGCCGCCTACCCTACCACACAGACACAAACAACTTCTAACCTTATAACGAGCCAAACAGAGTATATTTTGATTTCAAATGAATCTTAGAAGTTGTAGAGTTTCGTTGATTAGGAATTATAAATCTTATGTGAATATTTGAAGGTCGCTTTTTGAAAGTTTGTAGGACAAAGGGCGTAAAGACAACGGAAGTGATGGTATCTCGTCTTTAATTAGAGTGTTTAATGACGAAACTGGGAGTTATCTGCATTCATAATAATTGGATAATCAATTCGTGTTGGGCGATCGTCTGTCTTTCAGGACATACAGCTACATCCTCGTATGTGATGGGTTCACTGAACATTTACAATTGAAAATATTAGGTACGTATTTAATTGCAACTTTGTACTCTTGTATACATGTTTCTGTCTTCTATACCATCCTATCCTGCTAATTCTTCTATGTTATAGGTAAGTTGTACCCGCGACTTCGTCCACCTACGATTTGAATGCTGTACTTACTTAAATTCCTGCTTAGAGGACTACCTTCGTTGTAATAGCTATCCGTATCTAGAACTAGTCCGACTGTTTGAGCTGTGCGTGTGTGTCTAATCAAAAATATAATAAGAACCATTGACGTGAAAGAAGAAGAATAAAAAGCTCAGTAATTGTAGATAGCACAAGCAAATAACTATATTATTAGCTAGGTAGGTACAATATTGGTATTTAACGAAATCGTTCCGGAGAAACAGACAATGTAAAGGTAGATACAATATTGGTATTTAACGAAATCGTTCCGGAGAGACAGACAATGTAAAGGTAGATACAATATTGGTATTTAACGAAATCGTTCCGGAGAGACAGACAATGTAAAGGTAGATACAATATTGGTATTTAACGAAATCGTTCCGGAGAGACAGACAATGTAAAGGTAGATACAATATTGGTATTTAACGAAATCGTTCCGGAGAGACAGACAATGTAAAGGTAGATACAATATTGGTATTTAACGAAATCGTTCCGGAGAGACAGACAATGTAAAGGTAGATACAATATTGGTATTTAACGAAATCGTTCCGGAGAGACAGACAATGTAAAGGTAGATACAATATTGGTATTTAACGAAATCGTTCCGGAGAGACAGACAATGTAAAGGTAGATACAATATTGGTATTTAACGAAATCGTTCCGGAGAGACAGACAATGTAAAAAGTTCTTTTAACATTTTAATTCTGATCATCAGTCCTAAAATGTCGTAAACTATCTGGTAAAAAATACCAAATGTTATGTCTTTACCATCCTAAGTAAATCCGTTCCGGCCAGTGGCAGTGCGCGCTGACAATCCGCCCTACGACATGACACCGGAAACCAACAGTCACTCTGTGCGTTTTCCCTTCGCTGTATCTGTTCCCTCCAGCTCGACTATCACATGTCAAACAAACAAACACGCGGCGTGACGCGTCGCCTCGCTCGGTGTGGATATCAAAGGCGGCTGACAGACGGATTGTCACATATGCCGCTTATTAACTGACATGGTGCTCCCATTACAGGGATCGCTCGCAGCTCGCAGCTCGCTTGAAGGCATGCACTGCAAGGTAGAACTAACGAAGCTACCTTACTTAGTTGATGGAACGTATCATTTCTACGATTGTTTTGTACGTTGTTGTCGCCTTGGAAAGATTTTTATGCTCTCATAATGGAGACTTTTTTGTAGCTCACCTACAAAAAGCTGGTTGACTCTCAACTGATCCCCTGGTGACTCCTCCGGGGGAGACCGAAGTAGATAGATAACCACTTTATTTGTACAACACACAAAACATTGAAAATAACAAAAAGGACGAGAAAGCTTATTAACTACGAAATAGGAATAGGAAGTAGGTTAATGTTTGATGTAAGTATAGTGAGGTGTCTATGTATACGTTACGCTATGTCCTTTGTATCCAAACAAACGAGGCAAAGCATTGCATCGCAGTTTACAATCTATGTCAAAGTCAAACAAATAAATAGCATTCTAAAGATTGATTTTACGTATAAGCAGGAAGAAGTCTCGTGGGTCTAAAACCATCTAAAGTTAAGTAAAAATAAATGTGATTTACGTTTATAAAACGAAAGTTTTCATTTACTGTTCAGTTATAACTATCTCCTCTTTGAAGTAAAGGACAACATAATTAATATCCTGTAACTTTTACTAAACTCAAAAACAAAACAAATGTAAAGTATAGTAAACATAAAGGCGGTGTGCCACCGAGCGCAGCGACGCGCGACGTCGCGCCCGCTCATGCGGCACTTCGCAGAACTCCGCTCGCTTTCATCCTACACTAGCCAATCTTACTAGCTTACTATACGGAACGGTATAAATATACTCGGTTAACCCGATGACAACTCTCGCTATTTGATTTATTACACGAGAAATTTTGACGAATGCGATTTGGTTGCCAAATTCAATTCTAAAATTAAATAAGTATGTACTCTACCTAAACTAGGTTCCTACTTCTAATATTGAGTAATCACATGTGTCATTGTGTTTATATAAACTACTTATTTCGCTACGTAACATACCAGAGGCGCACCCGCAGTTTTAAATGTGTAATACTTGTACTTACTGTTATATATTCTGTGGTAATACCCGGGGGGAATATTGGTATAAAAATTTGACTATTTTATTCATCAAAATCGTTTCAGTATCGTAACAATAACATATGTATTCTAATAAACTCATTAGAACCATCTTGTTAGTTATGTCAGTATATTATTATGTACTTATGTAGATACACTAACTTTAAAATATATTCACAATTATCTAGAAAGAAAGATATTTTTCGCATACAAAGCGATAATATTTTCCTAGATTAGGTATCAAATAATATATAATATATAATTTTTCAATAATATGTAATATTTTCCCAGATTAGGTAGATTAGGTGTATTAAAGAAGAGATTTTGAGCCTAAATTCAAATAATAACAGATGTTATTTGAATTTAGGCTCAAACTTTTCTTTAATATAACTAAAAATGTCATAATTGTGATCGTGAAATTTCCTGAGCATGGTCAGTTAGTGTAGGAGTTAGTGTGTGTCCAATTAGACGGTAAAGTACCTGCATCGAGGTAGAGCGGGCCGGTGCGGTGTCGGACGCGCGCCATTTGCCCGCGCGCGGCTCGCCTTGTTGCCTCTACATGTAGCGTGGCGTGGTGCGGCGCGTGGCGTAGCGTAGCCTCGCGTAGCGTAGCACAGCGCCCCGCGGGCCCGGTGTGCAACCAACCTCGACGCTCATTCAACACTTCTAACATCTCTGAAAGTGCGTACTAAGTATACTAGCCTGAATCATCTAGGTAACTATATTTGCTTCTGGTTACAAATCAACGCTGCAAAGTTAACCTGCGTAGCGTACTTTCAGCAGGTACTTAGTGCTTTTACAAATTGATGATGTCGATTCAAGTTTTTCAGGTCTATTTCCTGTAAAGAAGAGAATAGACAATGAAAAACTTAATTGAACTCTGCTATTTTCTTTCATCTTAAAAGTTTAATTTAAATTGAAGCTTTGCTCACTTGCCTAGTGATGCTTCTTTTCGAAAATATGAATTAAAATACATCGCATGTAAAAATTTTAAATTGTTACTTTATTGCTTCAGTATTCGAGATACGCGTGTTAGATTGATGTAATTCGTTTCGGCAGAGTTGAATCAAAAATAAGATCCGTTCCGGGACCGACGCGCTTTAGTTCCGCGCTTTTTATTTAAATGTTTAAACACTTAAATAAAACATTTATATCGCGTTCTAAAGATATTAAGAGGCAAAGCGTGGAAGACAGACGAAGTATTTCGCAATTAATCAGCGCGAGCGCGTTTTATTGGGGAGGCGAGTGCGCGCTGCGCGGGCGCACGGTTCCGCCAAATACGTCGCCTCCAGTGTGACACCAAGACACGCGGACAAACAAACAAACAACCATCACGGTGCGGTGTATTTTGATGCTCGTTTTGTACACGGTACAAATTGCTGTAGCTGTCGCGGTCTGCTATAGAAAACTCTGATTCATTGCTACTTAACTTTTACCATCAACTGTCTTTTCAAAACTCAAATTCGCATGCTACTAATAGGTAGTTAGTTAATTCTAGAACTAGATGCCAATTTATGAAAGTTTTCTATTTTAAAAAGAAATCGAAATAACAAATGAATGACTTTACTAACCCGTCATCAGCGTAAGTCTAATTTCATCACAAAGTTAAGGAAGGTCGTGTGAAGTTTTGGTGATTTTTTCTAATCTATAATTGCGCCAATGCACTTTACAAACTACGCTTTTTGTTCGGTCTGTACCATATTAGGTAATCTATTGCAGATACGGTAAATATCGCGGCTTTATCAAGGTTTTGTTGGAATGGAATCAATATTTTTGCTGGTACGGATGGTGGGATGCGATGGTTCATTCATCCGGGTTTAGTCGATATTTATGCGAACACGACTTTTGACTCTTCGACTCTGATCTAAATGTAGCACAAAAGAATCTATTTCAAGTGGTGCAATAAATTACCTTCAGCTGGTATTATTCCGGTGTCTGCTGCCATGTTTCATCGCACGCGTGAACGCTTCGCCGCGCGTCGCCGACGACGACCGATCGAGCGACGTTCATATTGCTACTTAGATAGATGCTGCTCGTTCACAGCATCACCAAGATCATGGAATTCTTTCGTAGTTCTATTGAACACAAGAAGAACATCCTTTCAAACTGTCTGAGAAGAGAGTTGGTATATTTTGTACATACCATGAAGGAAAGTATTAGTTCCTTCATGGTACACACGGATAGACAATCGATTATACACATTAAAATCAGGACATTGCTCACTTACAAGGGTTTTGAGCCTAAAATTAAACTGCCACACTTGGAATCCACATGTACGGTAGGTACTTTCTAAAAGTGTAGCTACTACCTACCTAATGTACATGGGTCGAGGTGAATTAAGTTAAAACTACGGGCCGATTTCATGCATGTGAGGTACAAGTCCTACAAACAGATTAAGTTTTTCGTGTACAGCCTTATTTTTCCTATGTATTTTTCTAATATTTTGGTACTATATGCGACATCTGTTTTTGAATTGCAAAACTGCAATCATAAAAGTTTTGCTACTTGACGCTAGATGTCATATCTGTATTTTTTACCGATTATTTACCGTTATTTAACGAAGATATTTATAGTCTGTGGGTTCATTATGACGTTGACACTTTGTTGACATGACAGTCAGTCACATTTGACATTTCGCAAAAAAAGAGAAAAAAAAACATACGCGAGTTTGGTTTGTTACTAATGATTTCGTTTGTGTACTTTCTGTAATTTTAGTACAATGGGGACAGAAGTAGCAGTGTCTTTTACCACTTTACGTGCTCAATTAGAAAATGAGAAAAGCAGTTTGTACAAAATAGACGAAAATATTAAGAAAATAGTGCAAACCGGAGGACGATTCCATAACGATAGGTTAGCTGTCTACCGTAGTGAAATATTCCACAGTATTCGTGTAATTAACGAGTTTTATCGGTCATATTGCAGATTTAATAATTCAGGAGAGTACACTAGAGCTGGGAACCGTGTCGGAGGCAGGAACTTGTACCCTGATGGTAGTGGCAACTACAACAAAAATGATGGCTTTGCTAAAAAGAAACAAGAAACTAAAACCGTGTTTAGCAGGTGAGCGAAGGGCCTTATCTAATGCACGTCATTATAACTTGTTTTTATTAATTACTTTTCTATCATACAAACCAACAAGAGTGTACTAAGTACCAATGTACTTACCAAATGATCAGCAAGCATTGCTTATACATCTAATTGCACCAAGGTTTTAAAAATACATTATGTACATTATTGTACATTCTATATATACACGGTGTAACAAAGGGGGTGGATCATCGGTTGCGGGGGACCTCAGTACCTATCGATTTAACCCCCTTGTATGTTCTGCAATAATTAGTGGTTCAAAAGTTATTTAAGTTTTAGTGAAATTTTAGGCTAAATCAGATTACACCCAGAACTTCGCAATTACAGCCAGTACTTTGGTCCCCCACCCCTCAGAAACCGGTGATCCACCCCCCTTTTTACACCATGTATATACGACAACCCAGCTGGCACAATGGTCACCATGCCTGACTGCCAAACAGGGTTGCAGGTTCGATTCCCGCCTCAGACATGTATTTATGCTTAGATATTTGTCTGTGGTCTGGTTGTTTCTATGTATTAGGATATATGTATTTACAAAAGAAAAGTATATATATCTATTGTCTAGCAGCCATAACACAAGTCTAGTTTCTTAGTTTGGGGCTAGAAGGCTATGTGTGGAATGTCCTGCAATATTTATTTATTTATATTGATAGATTCTTTGACAAAAAGTCTAAACTTCTATCAAATTGCCTCCGTACGCTCAATGAAAAGTGCATTTATTTATTTGCATCAGAATCTTTTTTTAAATCTTAATAAGTTAATTAGAATATCAGAGATGAACATCAATAAACCAATTGAATATCATCAAATCAAATCAAATTCATTTATTCCTAGAATGTAGTTTTACATGGTGTTCAAATACTAGATGAGTTCCTTACATTCTACCATAACAATGGTGTGGAATTCTTATAAGTAGGTTTATTTATATTTTCAAGTTTTATTCAATCGAATACAATTTCAAAATATTGGTCATTAATAAAAAATAAAATAAAAATGTAAAAATACCTATGTCATTAAAATCAAATTCTATCACTTACAACAAAATAAAAATTAAAAAAAAATGTCAGTTTTTAAAATTCAAAAATAGAAAATAATGTTCATTAATGAAATGACTATCACTTTAAAATTACATTCAAAATAGTTTTATTACAATTTAGTCAATAAGGTTTATCTCTATAATCTAGAAACTCTGTCAAACTATAAAAACATTTATCTAGCAGCCATTCGTTTACTTTCTTTTTAAAAATGGGTAAAGGTAAGCATTTGAACATATTCGGTAACTTATTGTAAACTGTGATTGCATTTATATATGAATTTATTTTATGAAGTTGTAAGTTACATTTTGGAAAATGCAGTTGATACTGATCTCTAGAACTAGCTTTCTTACTGCTCACATCAGATAAAAAACGAAAATACTTGGGGTGCTGCTTCACAAAGATACACAATTCTTTAATGTTCTTGCAAGACAACGGTAAAATACGAAACCTTTGGAAGAGTGGGACGCAGCTGTCCGTTGGCCATGCGCCGCAGATCGCTCTTACACATCTTTTTTGAGTTAAAAGGCTTCCTTAATCTCCACTGAATTTCCCCATAATAGCAATCCATATGAGAGAACCGATGCTACATACCCATGGTAAGCACTTAGTGCTGCCTCTGTTGATACCGCAAGTCGCAATCTTCTTATTGCATATACAAATCTGTCAAGCTTACCACAAACATAATTAATATGCGCCTTCCAATCACAACATCTATCTATTACTATTCCCAAAAAATTCGTTTCGTTCACCTCTTGTATTGGAGCTCCCTCAAAGTGTATATTCAACGGATTATGCGCTTTTCTACCAGTTTGAAATTGTATCATTTTTGTTATCATTATACCATGGCACTTAGAGCGGTGTTGGCTAAGTGGTAGATACCTCGATTTTCATTCTGAAGGTCCCGGCCGCGCACCAAAGTATTTTAAGAAAAAAATATGTGCGCTTATTGACATTGGTCTTACGGTGAAGGAAAACATCGTGTAGAAACCGGCCGCTTAGTTGGCTCAAGAAGTATTGACAAGTTATCTCCTCTGGAAATGGTCGACTAAGCTGAGAGGGTAGTAGGTGCTGGGCAAGCCTACTCGATCCTCACGTAAAAAGGACCCAATTAAAAAGGGTCTAATTGCGGAAAAAAGCCCGTTCAAGTACAAGTAGTATGGCACTCTGTCGGTAGATTGTCAGCACGTACCGCCGACAGTGATGGTGAGGAGGAAGGTCCCCTAGCGAAGCGAGTGCGCCGCGTGTCGTCCGCCGTGACGCGAGACCTGCCGACCCGTGCCGCCGTGCTGCGTGCACAGGGTGGGGACGAACAGGCTCGCACTAGGAACAGAAGGATCTTTGGATCACTACTCGGGACACTGCAGAAGTTCAAACAGGAGGAGATCGGTTTACAGAATAAGGTAGAACTAGGAACACAATTAAGATTTATACTAACAACCCCAAATTCTTTTATACTTTACTGAAAATACTTTAAATTTCTGGCCTTTTGATGCCTGGCTACTGTAAATGAAATACTGTATCTTTCTTATTTCAGGAAGAAAAAAAAGCCCAAGTAGAACGTAAAATAGAAGAGCAGGCTCGTTTAGAAAAGGAAAGAGAACAGAAAGAGAGAAAAACGTTATTTGCAGAGAGGGAACACAAGAAGGCCACCATCAAGGCGCTGGAGGCAAAGATGGCGCGAGTCCAGGAGTTTGAACGATGGGAGGCTTCACAGAAACACCTCGGTAACTTTATACTGACTAAGGTCAAGCCTCACGTTTACTGGCTACCTAAGAAGATGGAAGATAAAGCCAATGAGAAACTAAAGACTAGTAGAGAGTTCCATGAAAGTAAGTACTACTTACATACTTGTTTAGTTAGTTATAAATTGTATAGTTAACTTAGTTACATTAGTTAACACTTAATCTGAAGTAAGGATATTATGCTAATATAGTACATTTGTACCTAAACTACATATACATAACTGTATTTTACAGCTAAATATGGTCCAATGTACCGCAGTAAGTTACCACATTTCTTACATCCTTCTGATTTAAATTATTTTTCTGAAGTTGAAAGTTTTCAGATTCAGGTACAGTTTCAAGTTCATAATTTTTTTATTTAAGTCTTTCTTTCCCCTTTTATATGCCATCAGCCCTTACAGATAATCAGATTTGATCTTATTGGACTCAGCTTGGCTTTGCCGTTTTGTTTTTATAATACTGCAATCTAATTGTACTAATAAAATTGTAAACCTTCTCTCTGTAAGCCTTCTAAAGAAATGGCTTTCCTCTGTTAGTTATAACATTTTCCTATATAACTGGGGTAAATGGTTTCCAGAGCACATGTCTATGAAGCGTGCAGAGCTACAGGAGGAGCTGGCCCGAATCGAAGCTCGTTGTCTCGCCGTGCGTGCTCGGGGACTGGGCCAGCACGGCCAGCAGGCTCCGCATGCCAAGGAGAACCAGGCACAAGATCATAAGGTACATTATTATATCCATTTAAACACTTTTTATTGTCACCAATAGTCCAAAGTCAAAATTCCGCCAGCTACAATCCAACAGTAGCAGCAGTCCTCAGCTGCCTTTGTAATCATTGTGATTGAATGCAGGATCATGCAGACATCCAAGACTTTGAAGGCAATACAGAAGATGGTGGTGGTCGGAAACGAGACAAGTTTGCAGCTGACAGGGATGATGTGGGACATGATGATAGTGATGCTGAGGTCGATGATAGGCCGCAGCAGGAGGAGAGCAAGGAAGGGGGAGACTTAGATAACTGTTAGTATCTATCTATATATCTAAAAGAAGAAATGACGATCTGTATTTGGTCTTAGAATAAGCAGTGAAACATGAATTAATAGTTTTTCTAGTTTGTGTCTTTCCTTTATCTATGCAAATTAAAATCAAACCGAACCTATTAAAACATGGGTTCTGAGTGAGGGTATACTTTACATCAAAATCCATCAAAGAGAAACTGTTTTTAGAGAATGCGCTCTGTGGATAATATTTAGCCCAGTTTTTCCACAGAATAATTGTCAGTTATAATTACTACGTCAATAATTCAAGAAAGAGCTTTAACTAATTTCTCAATTCACTAGTAATCTGTGATCAAGATTAAAGCTAACTAACAAGGGACATCTGCGATTGAGCTCCAGAATCATGACATATTAGTTATTTGTCTTAATCTAACTTTTTTCTTTCTAATCTTTCAGCAATAGATACACAACCGGAAACTAAAATGGACCTGATGACTAAAATGGAACCACCAGAAACGAATGAAGTAAAGAATGGTGAGACCGAGCCACCACACCTAGATGTTGTGGTAGCACAGACAGATGCACCTACTGACACGACTGTTGATAAACAAGATGTTATCGAGAACCATTCCTAACAATCGTAGTAATAAGAGTGAATTCATTATTGTGTATAGATAATAAATTGTGAATTTTACAACTCAAGTCTTGAAGTTTCTTTGAGTTATAAACTAGAGTGAGTGTAACAAACAATATGAAACATTTGCACCTGTTCATATTTCGTTCATACGATTTGTCAGATGTTTTCATAGTATTCACACAAAATATATAGGACTTTCCAAAAATGTTGAAATGTGTAACCAATTTGCAAATATGAGCCTGAGAAGCATAATATAAATAATGATGGTATTACGTTTCATCTGCTACTGCTATTTGCAATAACTGATCATTGACGTAATGGGTGTGCACTCTTATACCCGGTAGATGCAACCTCTTTGTTGTGTTTACATTGAATAATTTCATTACAACATATAATTAAACTTGACTAAAATATTTTAGTAGAAAAGAATCCTAATAATAAAAATTCAAAAGTTTGATAATATCTTTGTTGGTTCCCTGTTCATGGTCAAACGACTGGAGCGATTTGGATGAAAATCGGCAGTGGTAGTTAGGTGTATGGGGAAGCACATATGATACTTTTGATCCCAAAATTCGCGCGGGATCGCGGCTAGTAAGATAAATGTTGCGTTGCGAGGTGCTCCCTTTAAAAATATGGATTTCGTTAAGTCTAAAAATAACTTGCTATGGTTATGTTTAGTAAAAAGTTATTTAATTTATTATTTAAATAAATTATTAAATCATCACAGTTTAAGAATACATATTTGCATTGAGTGTTACAAGTTTTAATACATGGAATGAAATCACTTTGAAATAGATTTGTATGTTATTATACGAAAAAGATAAGTAAAACAGGCACCTGACATTGTTTTTACACTATAAGAGTCCATGTCTAGTTCATTTGCATAGCTTTAGCTAAATGGTTGATTTTACACATAAGTCACAGCTACTTTGTTATGTTTAAATGTCAATGTATAAATAGGCAGTCTTCTCTTGACTCGTTAATTATTATCAGGAATATCTCAATGCACATACAAAAAGTGCTAGCCAGATAAGTCAGCACATGATCGGTGGTGATTTTATTATGTTCCATAATGTTGAACGAACATGTCTTAGCATGACAATGGTAAATTTAACGTATGAAAATATCTTGAATGTGTGAAACATTCAATACCTAACATAATTAATGACAAAACTCAAAACATTACCAATTCGTTCCAATTTTGACTATGTGCAGACTAATCTGGTACTCATTCTACCTTACTTGATCAATATAGATAAAAAAGAAGCCTTATTTAATAATAACTAAAGGCTAATCAAGTGTGAATATTCTGGAGGCGATATCATCAAGCATCCAGTCCATGCCTTCAAGCAGGTTCTCTCCAGTGACAGCGGAACATCGCACAATCCGCCAGTGGTGGGTCTTGATGCTGTCTAGGTCTAAAGCCTGGAATGTACAAAATAAATACACAAAATAAATGAATGTAAATGTAAATAAATGTACAAAAAGTTGAATATTAAAACCGCCAACAACTACTACGGCAAGCGAACTACCGACTACCTCCTACCTAGACTTATAAATGAGCTTCTATTAGAAACAAAAAATAAAATAAACTCATTTAATTTAAAACGTTTAAGCTCCATTGGTAGAAGAGAATGACCCTGCCACACTAGAAGAAGACAATGACTCTGCCACAAACGTTAAATTAGCGGAAAGACAACCAAAACCACCACCTATTTTTGTGGACAAAGTGTCGAACATAAAACCCCTCATGGAACTACTCAATACAACCGCAAAAGATACCTATGAGTTAAAAGTAATTAAAAGTGAGCAAGTTAAAATACAGCCCAAAACTCCTGAAGCCTACAAAATAATCGTCAAAGAACTCGAGGCAAAACAAGCGGAATTCTTCACCTACAAACCAAAACAAGAAAGATCTTTCAAAGTAGTTCTCAAAAACCTACATCATTCAACAGATACTGAGGAAATCACAAACGCTCTTAAAGATCTAGACCACAATGTCACAAATATCTGGAATATCAAACAAAAAACATCTAAACAGCCTCTACCCATGTTCATAGTGGAAATTGAGCAAAAAAAACAACAATAAACATATCTATGACATTAAAGTGTTATTAAATTGCCGAGTCAATGTTGAGCCTCCTAGACCGAAAAGAACCATTCCTCAATGTGCTAACTGCCAACAGTACGGGCATACCAGAGCCTTCTGCCATCGTCAACCTAAGTGCATCAAATGCGCTGGAAATCATGCCTCTGCTGATTGTACACGTAAAGGTAGATCTGACAATGTCAAATGTGTCCTTTGCGATGGAAATCATCCAGCAAACTATAAAGGATGCACAGTCTTTAAAGAACTCCAACAACTCAAGTTCCCACCCATAAGGAAAAGAGAGCCATCACCGCTCTCTATGCAAATTTTATGCAACAATTAATGGATATGTTTAAACAAATAATGAACCAAATGTCCAACATAACAAGCCTACTCATAAGCCTCACGTCCAATATGCATCAAAATTCGATCCATTAAAGATTTGCATATGGAATGCCAATGGGCTGTCAAACCATCCACTAGAAGTGGATTTATTTCTTAAAAACAATGACATAGACATCTTATTAATTTCTGAAACACATTTTACCAGCAAGACTTTCTTCCAAATTCCTAAATATAAACTATACCGTACTGATCATCCCGATGGGACCGCTCATGCTGGCTCGGCCTTACTTATTAAAGAAAAACTCAAACACCACGAGACAAATTCTTATGCCATGGAGCACATACAAGCCACAAATATTGTTATCGAAGATAAAACTGGACCAATAACAATATCTGCCCTTTATACTCCACCCAAACACAAAGTCAAGTGCGATGCCTATGCTGACTTTTTTTTTCTACTCTTGGCCCGAGATTCTTAGTCGGAGGAGATTTCAATGCCAAGCACACTGACTGGGGAGCCCGCACTTCATCCACTAAGGGTCGAGAACTGGCTAAAGCTGTACAAAAGCTGCGACTCCAAGTCGTTTCAACCGGAGAGCCAACCTACTGGCCAACCAGTCTCAAAAAACGACCAGACTTGGTGGATTTCTGCGTCATTAAAGGTCTCCCAATGAGTAGCATAAGCTGTAAATCAAGCTATGACCTATCATCTGACCACACACCGGTATTAGTGGCCCTAGATAGCAAAATCTTCGAAAAAGAAATACCTTGTAAACTTCACACCCACAAAACTGATTGGAAGCTGTTCCAAAAATTAGTGGATACAAACCTTGACAGCCAGATACCCCTAAAAACTGAGGATGACATCATACTAGCTGTTGAGAAGTTTACCAAAGTAGTCCAAGAGGCAGCGTGGAATGCAACTCCACCTTCTTGTAGTGTAAATATTGTAACAAGCTCTAAGCTCATCAACGAAATGGTCCAACAGAAAAGACAGGCTAGGAAAAAATGGCAACAAATTAAACACCCCAGAGACAAAACCATACTTAACAAACTTACGACTAAACTTAAAAAGGTACTTGCTGCAGATAAAAACCACAGCGTCAGCCACTACCTACAGAATTTAGGAGCCACACCCGCTACAAATTACTCCCTCTGGAAGGCCACGAAAAAGTTAAAAAGACCTACAACTCACCAACATCCCTTACGCCGAGATGATAACACCTGGGCTAAGAGCGATGCAGAAAAGGCCGAAGAATTTGCGAAACATCTTGGGACTGTGTTTATGCCAAACCCTGACACAGGTTCCTCGAAAAGCACTACCGTATCTGAGCTGCTAAACCAGGCAAATCAACTCGATTTACCAATTGCCAAATTCAGTAAATCCGAAGTCAAACACGCAATTGACAAACTTAAACTCAACAAGGCCCCGGGATATGATCTGATCACAGCAAAAATAATGAAGGAACTGCCGATCTCAGCGCAAACTTACATTACATACCTCTATAATGCGATGCTCCGGAGAGAATTTGTTCCATCACAGTGGAAGGTTGCTGAGATCATCATGATTTTAAAACCAGGCAAAAAGCCAGATGAAAGCAAATCCTATCGACCAATAAGCCTTCTTCCAGTCGCCTCGAAGATTCTCGAACACCTATTCCTTAGAAGACTTATGGCTAAAATCTCGGAGTCAAACCTAATACCAGACCATCAATTTGGCTTCCGTAGAGGACACGGGACTATTGAACAGGTCCACAGGCTGGTCGAGAAGATGAATTTCGCTTTTGAAAATAAAAAATTCTGTTCAGCCGCCTTTCTGGATATTTCCCAGGCGTTTGACCGTGTTTGGCATGAAGGCCTTCTCTATAAAATAAAAACAGCACTGCCGGTGAACTACTTCATGTTCCTACAGTCATACCTTTCCAACCGTTACTTCTTTGTCAGGCATGGAAATGATAAAACTAGCCTGAGAGAAATTCATGCTGGTGTACCACAAGGAAGTGTGCTGGGACCAGTTCTGTATCTCATTTACACCGCTGATCTGCCACTCTCTGACGACGTTCTGACCGGCACATTTGCGGACGATACATCAATCCTGGCAGTCCATTCTGATGCTGCGGAGGCTTCTGCCATGCTCCAGAACAGCCTGAATAATATCTCCACCTGGCTCAAAGACTGGCGTATCAAAGCCAATGAATCCAAGTCAGTACATGTTACCTTCACAACGAGACGTGACACTTGTCCATCAGTGTCGCTAAATGGAATACAAATCCCCCAAGAAGACCACGTACGATATCTTGGTGTATATCTTGACCGCCGCCTAACTTGGCAGAAACATATTTTCACTAAAAGAATAGCCCTAAGTCTACAGCTCAGAACTATGCATTGGCTAATAAACCGAAAATCTCAGCTATCGCTAGAAAATAAACTCCTGATTTATAAATGTATAATGAAGCCGGTTTGGGCCTATGGTATACAGTTGTGGGGTACAGCCTCCAACTCCAACTTGGAAATACTCCAACGCTTTCAATCCAAGATGCTACGCATGATAGCTGGTGCCCCCTGGTACATCACGAATAACCAACTACACCATGATTTGGAGATGCCGACGGTCAAAGAGGAAATACAGAACTTTATGAAAGCATACAAAACTCGGATCTCAAACCATACAAATCACCTTGCGTCCGCTCTGATGACCTCAGATTCGGGGTTTAAGCGGCTAAAGAGGAAAGCTCCGCAGGATTTGCTGCCATGACCTGAAAAATCTAAACAAATGGGTGATTCAATGGAGTTACGCCATGCAAGCCACTTCTTCAACACATACATAACCTCTTAGCTAAATGTCTCAAGAAAGACAGATCGCAAGAAAAAAAAAAAAAAGGAGAGAAAAAAAAAAAATTTAAAACGATTATTAAAAAACATATAGAGTTTTGGCGGGAACGAGTTAACAACATGTCGTGCTGCAGTTTTATTTTCATGAAACTTAGTTGTAATCCGAGTTGAATTGTATAATTCTGGTGGAATGTTATTCAATTTAGTTCTGTGAAAGTGCACAAGTGTAGTGAAAGTAAAAATCAGTGTCAAACATGAAGTTTTCTCGTTGCTTCCAAATCTCCTATTAAGGTTATGGTAAACTTGCCACCGCTTTACTATAGCCCCTGACTTGACCGACTATGACGACTTTGACTGTTTTGAAACACTTTAGGCCCGATTTATGAAAAATCGGGTCATAATTTGATGCAAAATATAACTTGATACTGGCTAAATGCACAAGCCGTGCGAAGCCATAATTAATAGAAAAAAAAAAAAAAAAAAACATATATCTACACTAATGAATAATTTATTACCACTAAATATTAAAAATAAAAACAAGTAGGTAGATGTAGGCAGCACTGGTTGCCAATGGCCCTGTATAAACTAGTACAAGTAGCCATGCAACGGCTGCATTGAATATTACGACGTAAACAACAAATAGACTATAAGTACACCTACCTACCCTTTTAGAGGCACCTACAGACAAAATTTTATGTTATCACGTCTTCGATAGAAGTTACAATATCCAACTCATAGCGGAAGCGAAAGATAGCTCTGGCATCGATGAAGTTAGGATATATACCGACGGCTCCAAAACCACTGACGGTACCGGAGCCGGCGTCTTCTCGAACGACCTAAATATCAAAATATCAACCACTCTAGACAAACTAAACACAATCTTCCAAGCAGAGTGCATTGGAATTATCAGAGCAGCAGAAGCGGTTGCAGCCAGAGATGTCAGGGATCTCAACATCAAAATTGTCTCTGACAGTGCATCCGTACTTCAAGCGCTACAAAACAATACTCTAACATCTGCCCTAATAATGGAATGTCATAACAAACTCCAATCCATTGCAAATACGAACAGAGTAACGCTGCAATGGATAAAAGGGCATAGTAACTCTTTGGGAAACGACGCAGCAGATGAACTGGCCAAAAGGGGAGCCGCGGCAATAGTTTATGGTCCGGAACCTCTATTGCCCATACCCCAGGCCCAAATAAAAACATGGCTACGACAAAAATCTGAAGATGCACATAAAACAGAATGGAAAAACAGCGAAACCTGCAGGCAAACAAAGAGTGCAGTTCCGGAAGCAACCAAAAGATTTGCCCGCAGCATCATTAGACTAAAAAGAAACGAAATCCGGACGATCATAGGTGTCATAACCGGTCATTGTTCATTAAACAAACACTTATTTACCATAGGTGTCACAGATAGCCCCCTGTGCAGAGGATGCATGGAGGCAGAAGAAAACCCACAGCACGTGCTCATGGAGTGCAGTAGCGTGGCAGATCAACGGGCTCGGTCTCTTCAATCGCCGGCATCTCTTCCGGAGGCCTGTAGCAACCTGAAAAGGCTGCTAGCCTTCTGGAAGGACCTGGGATGGTTGGAGTGACAAGTAGGATATTCTCACACGCACAATGGCCCAAATAATGAGGCTAAGTGCGGAAACAGCCCCGTAAAACTAAACTAAACTAAACTAAACCTACCTACCCTGCACCTGAGTGAGTAAATGAGGAATGTACACCTAAGATAAACCTCGTGTGGTTTAATAGGTGTTTATATTTTGTATATATGTTTTATTCTTATTTAATTAAAAAAAAAAACAAATTGCAGGACATTATACACAGCATCATCCAGCTCTAAGTTTAGCAACTAGATTTGTGTTATGGTGGTCAGGTAATGGATCTAGAATACTTATATACTTGTAAATACATACAGAAACACTCAGGGTTGTCAACTTAACTTTATGTGAAGTATGGATATAAATAATTAAATATTTTTTTAACAAATTATTAGAAGTTTCTTGGTGGCTGGTCCAACTACTTTTCACTTCTAGTAGAAATATTAACCTGTTGTATGTCATGTAGTGAGAGAGCCCCGGGTAGGTCAGCCTTGTTGGCGAGCACAAGCAGCGTAGCACCAACCAGCCGCTCCTCGCGCAGTAGCGCGTGTAGCTCGCGAGCGCAATCCGCCAGCCGTGCCGCGTCCGCGCTGTCCACCACCCACGTCACACCGTCCGTACTTTCAAAGTAGTTCTTCCAATATGAACTAAAATATTACATTATTAATTAGGTATTTACTCCATTGATGCGTGTTCTTCACTGTCATTCTTCAGTGTTTCAGAATTACCGCAATGATTTCTGACCGCCGACGTCCCAAATATTCAGTTTGTAGCCTCGATGTTCTAAAGTTTTGATATTGAAGCCGAGAGTCGGTGAAATTGTGTCGATCCTCTCGCCATTGAATCTCTTCAGTATCGTCGTCTTGCCAGCGTTATCTAAACCTCTGTTAGGATGTGATAAGGAAATTGAATTACATTCAAAATATTTGAAAAACCCATAACATTGAGTAAAGTTCATTTTATTTGTTGGTTGTTTTATTGAAAAGGATACAGCATAAGAATTCGCATTTCTTTTTCTTTCTGTCTTAGCTTCTTCAAAATTGTGAGGAATCCCATGTTATAAATTTAAAATACAAGATTTTTTCAAATAAAAATTTCAGCTGCAAAAAGGCGAGCTATGTAGTATTTTAAATCCTCTTTGAGGCTAGCGAGAACCAGCTGGAATTTGGAATGAATATACGATTGCACTTTGTTAAAAGAATTCGTCTGTCAGAAGCCTTTTATTGCCAAAGTCAAGTAGACTTTGACTACTGCGCAAATTGGGCAATGGCAAAGGAAAACCAATAGAGAGCCTTAGAAATATTTAATGTTCGGTCTGCGACCGAAGAAAGAAAGAAAAAACCATAAATATGTTTCAGCTAATTTTTTTTTGGAATGTTCATTTTCAATCTCTGTTTTCAGGGTCAAACTCTTTCATATTCGTATTTTTTAGGCATTATTTTTATAAAATATTTATAAATAACCACTTCTTACATACACGACCATAGTGAACCTGAAAACATTTTTCAGGATATCGAATTTGGGTCTCCATGTTTAGTTACCATAGAGCAAAAATCCATCCATGGCGGATCTCGTCGATGTCAAGAATTTTATTTAATTTTTGCGTCAATTATGAAGCTCCTTCAATGAATTTACGTGGGCTTAAAGTGTGGAAGTGATCGTGTGGTGGCGCGGTCTCGGTGATAGGGCTCGTTAGTCGGCTGCACCATGTTCAGTGGCACGGTGCGGGTGCGGATCTGTGAGGCCACGGGCCTCAGGCCGACCGACTTTCAGAAACGGCACAACATGACCTTCGGGAAACCAGGTACGCCTCGAAATACATCTAAACATGTAGAAAACATTCTCGTACTCCCTATCAATACAAAATATACAAGGATCGGTGTCCGTTTTAGATGTATTTGTGCGTAGCAGTAGGCGTAGTATGTTTACCAAAATGGGTGTTGGTGTAGTATGTAAATAGGGGATACGTATCGTTTCAGACGATCAACCGATAGATCCGTACGTGTCGATAGACGCCGACGAGCATCATCTAGACCGGTCGAGCACCAAGCCCAAGACGTTCGACCCTGTCTGGAACGAGACTTTCATTCACGAGGTCCACAATGTGTCCAGGTAACTGACGTCTACTTACGTCGACTCATGCACATTAATATCTGTAGACACTCGTACGTAACTCACTAACGTAACTATATTTTTGTAGTTTGGGGATCACAGTGTTCCACGACGCTGCAATCCCTCCAGATGACTTTGTCGCGAACTGCACAATACCTTTCGAGGACCTCATGCACCGCGAGAAGGACGCCACTGACTTCTGGGTAAGCTTCTCACCACCAACATCAACACTATGCAAACAAATTACACTGACTGAAAAAAAAAGATAAGTACCGAGTCTATCTTTAGGCAGTTATCCATCATAATCTCACGATAAGATATATGAGAGTACCTACCAGTTTCTATTTGTGTTGTAAGAATGTTTTATCAGTGTTTATTTTGGTAGATAAGTTCCTCTGAAGCATCTATGCTTAGTATGTACTTGTAAGTTAGTTATTATGAACCACTTAAGGAGGAGATTCTCGGCTCCTGATCCAAGATATGTGCAGTTAGTTGAGGAGGTTTGATGTTTCTCAAACGAATCAGTGTCCTATAAATCATACTAATATTACTAATGTGAAAGTTTAAGTGTAAGGGTGTTATGGGTGTTGCAGGAGCTATTGGTTGATCACTGTTGGGCTGCATAGAAATGTAAAAATTGCCCAATTTTAGATAAATTACTAACTTTTGTATAATAGAGATACATTAATCTGAATTAATTAAACAGTATTTCTACTATTTCTGTAATATAATTATTAAATTAAAAAAACTTTGAAAGAACTAGAATTGCATGTATTTTAATACAAGATTAACAGACTTTTCACTGAAGTAAATCTAAACTTTTTTAAACAATAATAATACTTGCATTTAGATTCTGTAGTCCTCATAATACTATGTAATTTTACCCCAATATTTCAATGGAATCGGAACTTAAGCAGATAAAAGACAGGTCCCAGCTTGTCTTGTACTTGAATGGGCTGTTTTCCGCACCCTTTTTAATTAGGTCCTTTTTTGCGTGAGGCTTGCCCAGCACCTACTACCCTCTCAGCTTAGTCGACCATTTCCAGAGGAGAGAACTTGTTAATACTTCTGGAGCCTATTAAGCCGCGGGTTTCATCACGATGTTTTCCTTCACCGTAAGAGCAATGTCAATTAGCGCACATAATTTTTTCTTAAGAAAAATACATTGGTGCCCTGCCGGCTGGGATTCGAAACCACGACCTTCAGAATGAAAGTCAAGGTATCTACCACTAAGCCAACACCGCGATTCCCAGCTAGTCTGTATAATGATTGGTTTAGTCAGAATCCATTCTCAAACACATCTAAATCATGAATGCTTGTAATAGCAACAATATTAACCTGACTTATTAGTGTCAATGTAACTGGGTTCTGATGAAACATCTGTCACATGAGACATTATAACTGTAAGTCTCAAAGTGATGAGGCATGACTCATTGCTATTGTTAGGGGATGAGGACCTCACATCAGATACAAATTACTACCGCTGTGACTCTGTGGGGGAACACCCACCTTTAACATAGAAAATTGTGGGTTTGATGACCATCTGCAAAAACAGTTTTTTATGTATAGAATAGAAGAATTTATTTTCAGACTTTGTCCATGTGTTAGTATACAAAAAGCTTACAAACTATGTTAGTAACAAAAATAAAATAAAATAATAATTACATTTTTATGTGGACCTTCAACCAATGTCCCCAAATTGGGCTATCAATACTATCAACAATTGCTTTCAGGTATCTGTTGGCGCTGCCTCTCACCTTTGCCATCATTGATGCTGCTCTCTTTCTAATAATGGCGTTATAGCCGTCCACATGAGCTTCTGCAAACATCAATGAGGCACTGCAAAAACGAGGCAGCCCCATCAGCAACCTGAAAGCATTGTTATATTGGACTTGCAAGGTCTTCACGGCGCGCAGCGTGTAGTTGGCCCACAAAGAGCAGGTGTAGAACGATTGGCAGTAGGCTTTGAATAGACTTACTTTTACTGCCATCGAACATTTACCAAACCTGCGGGCCAACATATTGCTGCGCACCGTCAAGGCCCTGCGCTCCCGTTCTACATCCAACACGTCTGACAGGTTTTCGTCAACCACATGACCAAGGTACCTGAACTGAGTCACACGTTTCAGCGGTATCCCATTTAAAGTGAGGGGCGGTATATTTTCAGGACATTTTCGTCCTGCCCGAAAAACCAATACCTCACTCTTCTGAACATTGTATCTCAGTCCATGCACCTCGGCATACGACTCACAAACCCCTATCAGTTTCCTTAAGGCGCTGATAGATGGGCTCAACAACACCATATCATCAGCGTAACTAATGTTATTAACAATTTGATTATCTATTGAACAGCCTATATTGGTGCCGTTGAGCCCACGAATCAGCTGATCCATATACAAATTAAATAAGGTACAAGAGCTCAGACCACCTTGCCTTACTCCGCACTCCAGTTTATAGGCGTCAGAAAGAGATCCTGCCCACCTCACGTGATTAGACTGGTTGTCATACCAATATTTGAACATTGTGATGACACCTTCCGGCACACCTGTCTCCCTCAGCTTCATCCAAAGTTTGTCATATGACACCAAATCAAACGCCTTAGAGAGGTCTAAAAACGCAGCATAAACTGGAGTATTGCGATCCGTATAATACCTGACAGTGTGCTTCAAAACCAAAATTGCACTCTCCGTAGACAGCCCCGGCCTAAAACCAAATTGAGCGTCATCCAGAGATACGACTTTTAACAATTGGTTATTCAACACACCGTCAAATACCTTGGCCACTATGGTTGCTAAGGCAATCGGTCTGTAGTTGTTAGCATTGCTGACATCTCCCGTTTTATTTTTAATGATTGGAACCACAATAGTATATACTATATATACAATATATACTATACTATATATATACTATATATACAATAGTGTATAAACTAGCTGTTGCCCGCGACTTCGTTCGCGATGTGGTTTTGGTATATTTAGAATACCTAGCATTTTCCCGCATAGATACTATTTTCAGTGTAAAGTAATAATAACAAAATAGGTAGTAATATTGTTTTTAAACTATATTTTTTAATTGATTTGGTGAAGGCACTTATGTGCTAGTAATATTTTTTTTAATAATTTCACACTAATAAAGCATAATACACAACAATATAATACGCTATAACTAAGTCTAAGTCCTATTCGCACAAAACTTTAAACATACTTTGTCTTCCTAGTTATATTTGGTTTTTTATAAATTAAAGAAAAAATAATTATTAACTACTTTTGTCCCTGGATTAATATTCTTCCATTCATAATTTATGAGGTAATAGTATTTTTAACACCAACATCATGCAAATAATAATCTATTTTGGTGCAAATAATATTTAGTATTATTTTTATTTTTAAATATTAATATTAATGATTAAAAAGAATAGCCATTGGACAGAACAGATACTAATACTTAAAATAACGCGATGCACATTGAAATCCTTACATATTGATAGCATGCATTACGTTGAACAAAAAACGCTTTCACACCAAACATTTAAAGCGTCTCGGAATCGGGGTATTTGAAGGAATGTGATGTCCTATGATTTTACAAAAGTGTACGGTGCCCTTTGAGTCTCATACCTATCGATAGAGGACATCGAAAAAATAAAAACAAATAATAAATAACACCAAACCCCTAAAACGTCTTGGAGACAGGGTTTTTGAAGAAACGTGCTGTTCCATGATTTTCCAAAGAGCGCGGTGACTTAATGCCAAAAAGAATTGTGTAAAATTATGTTATGCCTAGGGTTATTATGCCGAAGCCAATTATGACAAATCCTTTATGCCAACTACAAAAGGACGTACAACTTCTAAAGCGTCTCGTAAATGGAATAAAAAAGAAAAATTAAAAATTTAAAAACCTAAAAAAAATAATTTGAACGTAAAAAGCCTAAAAAAAGCAAAAAAACTATGAATACAAAAAGAAAATAAAATAACCCCGAAATTATGACCCTACGTAAGTAGGTACATCTGATTTTTTTTTGTTAAATATTGTCGCGTCGGGGACCGCTCTTATTTTAGAGTCAATTTAATATGATGTAAGAGTCGTCGTTGAATTTTTTGTTTAAGCATTTATTTGGATAGTTAAGTTGTGTAAGTATTTAGTTTTTAAGTACTTGTAATTCTTAATACTTACTTTAACATTTTCGTTGAAATTTTAATATTATCATTTTATGAAGATGTTTTATAGGTAAAAAGCGGCCCCCGACGCGACAATATTTAATCAAAAAAATTCAGATGTACTACCTACTTACGTAGGGTCATAATTTCGGGGTTATTATTTTTCTTTTTGTAGGGGTTTATTCATAGTTTTTTTTTGCTTTTTTTAGGCTTTTTACGTTCATTACTATTTTTATTATTTTGTGTCAGGGTTTTTTTAAATTTTGAATTAAATTTTTATTTCATTCTTTTTGTAGGGAGGGACTTTTTTATTAGCTACTTTTAATGTGCAAGTCATTCCCTTTCATTTGATACCCCACTCGGGCATATCTACTTACATTCGGTTGTTAATCTTGATTTTTATCCCCCATAACTTTCAGATGGCTAAACCAATTTCAATAAAACATAGCTATTTGTAAAGTACAAATCATGTCCTTACATTTGATACCCCACTCAAGCCTATCTACTCACTAACATTCGGTTTTTAATCCTGAATTTTATCCCTCATAAACCTCAAACGGCTGAACCGATTTTGATCAAACATAGCTAAAAACACTCTCGGCTAATTCACCTTTCAAACAAAAAAAAATTAAATTAAAATCGGTTCACCCGTTCGGGAGTTACGATGTCACAGACAGACACACACACACAGACACGTCAAACTTATAACACCCCGTCGTTTTTACGTCAAGGGTTAGAAATGATGTCTTATGATTTTTCAAAAGTGTGCGGTTCACTTTGAGTCCCATAGCCATCGAAATGAACAAATAATGCCCTCAAACAAAACCTTTAAAGCATAAGGGCATTATTTATTCATCTGGTCTAAAATCACAGCGCAAAAAACATAACACATAATATACCACGCTCCCATACTGAATGGCAGGACCCCTTTTGCAATTTTCAGAATTCTTGACCAAATTGTCCAGTTTTTTTATGAGGTAGCTGGCAGGGCTACGTAATATTCGGGAAAACAAAATGAAAAATTGATTCTTACAAATATCTATCTATTTTTTAACCAACTTCAAAAAAGGAGGAGGTTCTCAATTCGTCGCGTATTTTTTTTATGTATGTTCGCTGATTACTCGTAAAAGGTTGGACCGATTTTTTATTTTTTTATTTTTATTAATTATAATGGCTTCGCACGGCTTGTGCATTTAGCCAGTGTCAAGTTATATTTTGCTTCAAATTATAACCTAAATTGTAACCTAATTTTTCATAAATCGGGCCTAAAGTGTTTCAAAAAAGTCAAAGTTGTCATAGTCCGTCAAGTCAGGGGCTATAGTAAAGCGGCGGCAATCTTACCATAACCTTAATAAGAGATTTGGACGCAATGAGAAAACTTCATGTTTGACACTGATTTTTACTTTCACTACACTTGTGCACTTTCACAAAACTAAATTGAATAACATTCCACCAGAATTATACAATTCAACTCGGGTTACAACTAAGTTTCATAAAAAAAAACTGCAGCACGACATGTTGTTAACTCGTTCCCGCCAAAACTCCCGGACCGATTTGAAAAATTCTTTTTTGTTTTAATTTTCTAAGGTTTCCGCGACTTGAACTCATAATACAGTCTATTTCATTAGAGATAAGCAGGAAATAAGCGCGATAGAAATGTGACATCGAAGAGGTCTTCGGTAAAGGAGATCGGTAATATTACGTAGTAGTACCTCTTTGTACTAACCTCATTTTCAGTTTCACGTAGGTAGTATTAAATGCAAACTGTTTGGTTTCATGACAGCTGCCATCTTGAGCGGAGGCATGTACTGTACCCCTACTATGACTTTTTGAAGCACTCGAAAAATAGAAACCCATAAAAGATCACTCTTTTGTCCGTCTGTCTGTCAGGGTGTCACTACCGATATTCTCAGAGACGGGTGGACCTAGTAAGTTGATTTTTAGGAAGTTTCATAGTAAATACTCAATATAGTATGTTATATCGAATACGTAAAAAAGTCGTGGTAAGGGTACTGTTTTCTTCTGACGTTCGATTATGTTTTACCACGGAAAAATATTTCGATTTCATATTTATTTAATGTTTTTTCATCAAATATCATAATTATTGTATTAAAGTTAAATTGAAACATACCCTAAATGTTATTCTGATATTTTCTGAACATATTCATGTGGACCTTGTTCAAATCTGTTCTGTAGTTTATAAGATTACCTGGTTCAAACAAACAGACAAACAGACAAACAGACAAACAAACAGACAAAAATTCTAAAAACTACCCTATCGTGTTCAGCTAACGATTTTAAGACGACCTGTGTATTTTTTTTCTTGATATCTTACAATTACAGATTTTTTTATGTCTACAGATTTATTATATGTATAGATATGTTTTTCTGAGTGTAAAATAAATTTACCTAAAAAAATATATAAGTATTGAATCCATCCAGTTATTGTGCCTAATTCGGGCCTTACATGGGTAAAACCACGGGGCATTCTTAGTGTGTAATCAATTTGTAGAATTACAGTAGAATTTGGCAGGAATAAGAGGAAAGCATGATGTGCCTATGTATGAATTTTGTGTATTAGGAAAGGAAGGAAAAAATATTTTAATAGTAATTAAAGTGCGGTCGGGAAGCGGGAAAAATTTCGTACATTAACCTCGTTACCTACTGACAGTGGTTACAAACATTGTAATACTGCAGGTTTATATGAAATATTTGATACGGTTATTGTGCAGATCACGGATTCGCGATATTACGAATAATGTACATACTTTAGCAATAAATTAAATTGAAAAATGGCTTATAAAGATTTCTAGAAATATTTTCTACGGAAAAAACATATCCGCTAAAACGTCAATTATATTGCAAAGTCAAATGCATGCTAGAATTTCACCTGCGGCTGCGGCGTCGTTGATCGCATAACCCAGCCGGTAGTGCGCCTGCACGGTAAGGTAAGGTCTGGAGTTCGATTCTCATCGCGGTTAAATTTTTGCATTTTTGGGAAATATTTCTAGGAAGCAAATGCGCAGTGCTGGCTTACGCACTTAAAAATAAAAAGTTTGGTTGGTACAATGTTAGCAAAAAAAATAGCTTAAAAGAATTCGGCTGTCGATTGCAACTGTGCGAGCGTGACAGACGATATCAGGTTAATGTACGATATTCTCTCTGTTCTGCGATCACGCTTGAGTATAAACATAAGCGATTGGAAAACTTCTCATTATTTATATTTGCTTAGATACCCGGTTCTTAATCGCGTATATTTTTTATTACAACGTCCAGGTAAGATAAATAAAAAATAAGACCTGGATAAAATAATTACAATGAATATAAATCGTGTGAGTTATTATCATTATATTAAAAATATTGTATTGTGGCAGGTGGACCTGGAGCCGCAAGGGAAGCTGCATCTCAAAATAGATCTGAAATGGAATTCCCAAGGTGAGTGTGATGTTTATATTGTTTCTTAGCTACCATTCCGATTGTAATGTGCCTATAGTTACTCCATATATTACATCTAGTTCACTAGCGCTCGGCGCTCGGCGCTCGAAGTGAGGTAAAACACGGTACCGTAGTGTACAGTAGCTGATACAATGTGCTCAATAATTCCAACTGAACAAAAAAAGACGTTGACACATTACGTGCAAAATTGGCCACTCTGAAGTTGTAGCGAATATCGTCGTTCCAAAATTTCTGTGGGCCAATGATTCGCTCCATCATTAAGTTAAAATATGCGTTTTTTATAATTTAATTTCAGATTTTTCTTTGGATTAATGAATATCTGTTGTAATGAATATCTGAAATTGTATTGAGTTCTTATTAATGTACCAACTTTTACGCAAATAAATGAACTGAACTGAAAATACTGGACCGATTTTGATGTAGGTTTTTTTATGAAGATACATATTAGGTGTATTCCTAATGGATCGGGACTTAGCACAGTTGCGGAGGCAGGGATTTTTGTTATGTTTGAATGAATTGCTCAGGATGCCTTACAAGAGCACTGATAATCATTTTTAGTAACGTCACTTTGATCAATGTTTTGTAAATGAAACCGCTGAACGTAGCTAGGTTTTCTGTCCTCTGTAGGGTTGTTCTCTTCTTTTTCATCTCATCTTTTACAATGAATGTCAATATACTTACTCGATATGTAATTTGAAATGTAATAAAAATTATACGACAATGTCACACACATAAGATTCATTATTTACTTAAACTCTATCTACCTCTATCTTGCTTTGTCATATTTACTTAATAATGTTTGTCTTTCACTTTATTTTCCATTAATGTTGCAATGATTAATGGTAGTCAGGCGTGGCCGGTGCTTGAGCGAAATAAGCAGGAGCTGCGTGTCACGGAGATGAAGATGTTGCGCTGGATGTGTGGAGTGACGCGAAAGGATCGCGTCAGGAACTCTCGCATCCGGGGCAGCCTTCATGTCCGAGACATTGCAGATAAATTGCAAGAATGTCGCCTACGCTGGTACGGTCACGTCTTGCGAAAACAAGCTAGTTACGTGGGGAACAAATGTCTTGCCATGGCGCCTCCGTCAGGTCGTGGCAGACTGGGTAGACCCAAGAAGTGCTGGCTTGACGTCGTAAGGGGTGATATGCGTGCAAATGGCCTCAAACCAGGATGCCGAAGATCGTGCAAAGTGGAGGCGTAAAAGTAGGAAAGCGAACCCCGGGCTCCCGAGAGGGATGCAACCGGGAACATCGCTCGGATGATAAAGGCTTAAACGACTAGTTCCGTTATACCTCGGTGATATGTAATATGTAACGAGGCTGTAAACCCTTTGCTTCCCTGAAAGGGCAAAAAAGATTGAATCTCAGCGCTCGCCGTCCATCGAGTAATTCGGACCCAGTTCAGAAAGAAACCATAATCTAAGTGAAGGCTATTATATATATGTACAAATTCCGACAAAACTCTGGAAGTAGTTAGCTATCTTAGGCTACATTCTACATCTATAAAAGATGTTCTAAACAACTGTAACCCTGGAATAATACATAGGCTACTCTTTATTTCGACATTGTTATGGGGTCGGCACTTTTTAGGTATTTCTAATGTTTGTAACGAATTGACTGTCTGAAACCAGTGGTCCGGTTTTGAAGAAATTTGGTATGAGAATACATTGGATCCTTATGAGTAACATAGGCTAGATTTTATTCTTATTTTGGCATGGGATCATGACTCACACGGATGATACTGCGGGGCGGTGTCAGTATGGCATTAGGCTGTACGAGTACATATATTGTGTGGTTGTACGGTACAGGTGTGTCGGAGTCCCGCGCAGGGACCGTGGTGGGCGCCGGTGGATGCGGCGCGGGAGCTGCGCGGCGCGGCGGGGGCGGAGGGGGAGGCGGCGGGGGAGGTGGCGGCGGTGGCGGGGGGCGCGAGTTCAAGGAGGGGGCGGGGTTTGCACGGCGCCGCGGGGCCATGCGCCGCCGCGTGCACCAGTGCAACGGGCACAAGTTCATGGCCACCTTCCTCAGGCAGCCCACCTTCTGCAGCCATTGCAGGGAGTTCATATGGTACCGATCTACTATACTAAGTACATACTTACACTCTGTCATCTCGTCTCATATCATCATGATATTCGACAATTCTCAACAATTACAATTGAATATAGTTTTGATATAGTACATATATGTATATTTAATTAGAATTGTAATTTTTTTTATTATTCATTTTGTAAATAAAAAAAATATTATTAAATATAAAATAAAATTGTATATTTTACGTATTGCTCATTCTAAGAATTGTACATTTTACGAAATAGTCATCAAATCAAGATCATTGCTACCATTGTATTTTATTACTTTATTTTATTTTGATTGTAAATTAATGAAATATATTGTGTAATCTACAGGGGTCTGGGCAAACAAGGCTACCAATGCCAAGGTACGTACACTCACACACACAAACTCACCCACTATTACACCGGAAGCTCACTCACACTCACCCACACTTATCGTTTCCAGTGTGTACGTGTGTCGTTCACAAGAGATGTCACTCGCTCGTCGTCACCAAGTGTCCCGGCATGAAGGAAGAGGTGAGTTTGCCTCTTCCTCTTAACCTTCAACTGCCTTTTCTTTAAATAATTGCCTCGATTTCTGGAGATTTTACAACACCATCCAATCACATTTCAAATTCGTGACCAAGGAATAACCCAATAAATGCTGTAACTTCACATTACGGTCTAGTTAAAATAGTACATTGTTACCCTAGGTGTGAAAGTCAGTCATTGAGTCCCGAGACGGAGTTAGGCTAATAGTTCGAGGGACTTAATGAGTCTTTTACTCGAGGTAAACACTGTGCTTTTCATTACGAATAATACATAAAATTCTTCATAATAACGAGAGTGAATGAGAGACTCCACACGGTAATGTGGAGTCTCTCATGCATACTGCCAGTGGTAACTGGCAGTATGCATGAGCCGTGTGAAGCCATAATTGTTATTCTTTGGTGTTACCTAAAGCAAAGAGATTAGGTTTTTGAAGTTCCTAATGCGTAATGATACAGGCTACAAGCACATTGCACAAGCCGCGCGAAGCCTTAATTTGACATGACAGCTGTCAGTGAAAGCAATTTTCCCTAGGGCTGAAAGTTTTTCTTTCTACACGCTCTTCAGGCATCTTTAGACCTACTTTCGGAGTATGAGTAATGAAAAATTTATTTGTATTTTATTCAAGTCATTATCGGCCTTCAAATGTATAGCGTTGTTAGGGTTCCCTACGTCAAGAGGGAAAACCGGGACCTTTATAGGATCACTGAGTTGGTATTGCTGTCCGTCCGAAAATAAGTGTTTATTATTAGCTGATAACAAAACAGTAAAGAAAATTGTTTTTATTAGCTGTTTACGAATTAGTTAGTTACCAAAGTGGCTGAAGGGAAAATATTCCAGTCATTTGAGCTTTAATCAAAAAAACAAGCGTTTAAGTCGACGAGATTTTAAGATATGACTGTATCAAAAATCAGTTAAATTTTTTAACTTTTTTTATGTGTAATTGTAGCAACAAAGCACTGTGGGCGTGTCGAGCGGACAGCGGTTCAACGTGAACGTACCGCATCGGTTCGTCGTGCACTCCTACAAGCGGTTCACATTCTGCGACCACTGTGGCTCGCTGCTCTACGGGCTCATCAAGCAGGGCTTGCAGTGTGAAGGTAACGGCTCACTTTTACCTCGAAAATAACCCAATTTTCAAAAGTTGACTTATTGTATTGCGAGGAATTCGAGCTTCGTTCGGACGATGCAGAGTCGAGTTTAGCTACAGTATGTGTATCCGTGTGCAGTATGTTCGATGAACGTCCACAAGCGATGCCAGAAGAACGTAGCGAACAACTGCGGGATCAATACGAAGATGATGGCCGAGATACTCAACGAGATGGGCATCTCCCCGCCCAAGAACCCGCGCCCGCGCACTTCCAAGGTATTTATACTAAATAATTACTAGGTGTTTAAAATGTTATGTAATACTTTAAGCCATATTGGATCCGCAGTTGTTTTTCAGTAAATATTTTTTTTCCGCGTTTTGGGGTCGATTTCAAATTGTCAATGAAACGAATACCCAGCCAAAAACAAATTGTTAGGTTGGAAACTTTTCAGACCACCAATACACATTTTGAGCCATGCAACCATTACTTCAACACACCATCGCACGAACTCACCCCGTTTTAATTTTTTTCAGTACTTAAACACAACTCTATTGGAGGGCGGCCCAGAATTGGCGTCGTCCGGCGAATCCGACGCCAAAGATGATAAGCAAGATGACAGAGGTACGACATTTTATACTCACACATTTGTATATGTCATTATTTTATGTAGTTAGACCATTTTTTTAATTAAGTAGGTACCTATTAGTATATTTTAGTTAATTTTACTACCGTTTTGTACTTTTTTGTGTTTCCATTCATAGCCTTTTTATATTCTGTACTTGTATTAGTGTGTGTGAGTGTAGAAAGGCTATGACATTGTTTTGTTCTGTGATTGTGTGAGTAGGCGTAGAGAGCGGCGCTTGGACTTCCCACTGGGCGGACCTTCAGGACTTGTTCACTAGCCAGGGACTCGATACAGGTAGGTTTTGTATGACTCACTGTGTTTTATGTTCGTATCCGGCTCGAATATACACAACTCTATAACTTAGTGATGGTCCTTCGAGCCGGATTTATATAGCTTATTTTAAGATTTTGCACGTAGTGGTTTTTTGTACACTTTTAGGGTTCTGTAACACAAAATAAGGGACTCTTTTAGTACCACTTTATTGCTACCCTGTCTTTCACTCTTTTTCTTAGGAACTGATAAAGATCATCATTTGATATTATCCAATATCTAACTAGTCCATGATCTTGAGGTGTAAAAGACATTTTCTTGTGATTAAAAGATTTGGCAATACAATTAAGCGGCCAATTTACTTGTCATCGGCAATACCCCCACAGACTTGGTAACATTTTTTACAAACCCTCAAGAGTACGGCTCACACTAAACCGTCTTTTAAATTCTCATAATATTGAAAAGTTGGATGCAGTTTTTGTGATTTTTTATAATATTGTATCTAAGTGAAGAAATTGCTATAGGCATAGGCGTTCAACCAAAGATGCAGTGGGGCTCCCACTGGAGTGAACTGGCCGAGATATTCACGTGCCCCGTCGACACAGGTTATATGACTTGTCCACTTGTGGGCACACGGTGTGGGGCTAAGCTTTGCACACGACCAACTATAAAATACTCTTAAATTTTATACGCTTTTAGCCTCCGCTTAAGGTATTTTGGGGTGTGGAGTTTGCACAATGAGGCATAGCTTATTTGGTAAATAGGAAAGGTTTCGCTTGTTCGGACTCGGTTGTGGATTCATTAAGGTGCGCGGTGTTTTAGTAGTGTTAAATGCTTCGCTGAATTTAAATGATTCATTATTTTAAAAGATTTGGTTTAAATTTTTAATAAAAATAACAATCTCTATGCTTTATTTTCGATAAAATTGATACAACGAAGTTCGAGTAGATCAATGAATGAAAATTGAACTGACTTAACTGCTTATATTTCTCGAAGTATTCTTAATCTGTAATTATATAAACTAAACCCGGCTCATCCAAACTTACCAGCAGCCTTATGACTCGTCTTACCCCAACTCACTCCTGAGTATCGATCTCACCCAGGTGAGCTGACGGGGTCTACCGGCGCGTCGCGTGGCAAGGTCACTCTGGACGACTTCCACTTCATCAAGGTGCTAGGGAAGGGATCCTTCGGGAAGGTCATGCTCGCTGAGAAGAAGGGAACCGATGAGGTAAACGAACAATATAGAAATAGATTAACTTTATCATATCTTTTAACATGTCCCGTGATGAGAACAAGCGCTGGAGGGAAGCTGCCGGACCCTATTGTACGGTCGGAGCAGAGTGGCCTTATGACTGTGAGATTATGAGATCTGAGGGTTCACGCTAAACTAGACGTTAACTGTAACTAGTGATAAGGTAGATATTGCAGTGTCCGCGTGTCCGGTAGGTGTACGCGGTGAAGGTCCTCAAGAAGGATGCCATAATCCAGGACGACGACGTGGAGTGCACGCTGACGGAGCGGCGCGTGCTGGCGTTGGCGGCGCGGCACCCCTTCCTGACGGCGCTGCACTCCGCCTTCCAGACGCCGGACCGGCTGTTCTTCGTGATGGAGTACGTGCACGGAGGGGATCTCATGTTCCAGATACAGCGAGCCAGGAAATTCGACGAACCTAGAGCTAGGTACAACATTATGTTTCACCAAAAGTAAAATTATAAATATATAATGTAAAAATCATTTATTTAAAAATATAAATGTAAATGTATATGATTTGGCTGAAAATTTACTCAGGGGTAGCATGGAGAATCTTATCGGATAGTTTATAGTTTATTTGACAAAGAAAATATGTAAATAGTGAGTATAACTTGTTTAGGTTCTATGCGGCGGAAGTGACCTTGGCGCTGCAGTTCCTGCACTCGCACGGCGTCATCTACCGCGACCTGAAGCTGGACAACATCCTGCTGGACGCGGACGGACACTGCAAGCTCGCTGACTTCGGCATGTGCAAGGAGGGCATCGTCGGTATGTTTAACACACGTTTAATATTAGTTGCTCGTGACCAACTTCACATTATACGACTCTGGTGCATATAATACTAGTTTCTAGAACCAGAAGTTTGGGTTGTGCATTTTGATTAAACTTTGCAAATATACGTTGGTACCTGAGGTATAATTGTAGGCTAATTTTCAAGTTAAAATAATCTAGCCCTATGACGAAAGAAATCGCTGGAGGTAAGCTGGACCCTATTGGAACCGATGAGGTAAATAAATAATATAGATAGATTAACTTTATCATATCTATTAACATGTCCCGTGATGAGAACAAGCGCTGGAGGGAAGCTGCCGGACCCTAATGTACGGTCGGAGCAGAGTGGCCTTATGACTGTGAGATTATGAGATCTGAGGACTTATGCTCAACTAGACGTTAACTGTATAGTGTTAAGGTAGATATTGCAGCGAAGTGTATGTTTCAGATGGCGCCACCACGACTACCTTCTGTGGGACTCCGGATTATATCGCGCCTGAGGTAAGTCACAAACCATAATAAATTAACAGTTTTCATATTAAAAGGAATTAATATTTTAAGGTATTTTTACAAAATATGTTATGTCAAGGTCGCTTATTTCTTTGAAAGTATAGGCATTATTTGATTACCCATTATTTAGAGCCTTTAAAAGAAGCCGTACGTACGAGACGTTTCACTGCGGCCTGATATAGCTTACCTGATTTGTGTAATATTGTGTCTAATACCTGTTAGATCCTGCAAGAGCTGGAGTACGGGCCGTCTGTGGACTGGTGGGCGTTGGGCGTATTGCTGTACGAGATGTTGGCCGGCCAGCCGCCTTTCGAGGCGGACAACGAGGACGAACTATTCGAGTCCATCCTGCACGACGACGTACTCTATCCCGTCTGGCTGAGCGCACCGGCTGTCGCCATACTCAAGGTAACAAACACACTGGCTTCATAAGGCAAAGTCTAATTTTTATTCATTTGGATGCATAGGTACATTTCGTTCGAAGGATGTGTGCCTTCGGAACGCGCCCACCAATGTGAAGAAGGCACATAATATAGAGCCTTATTTCGTTATATTTAATACATTTCCATCTGTATTATCCTTTCCACCCGCTAAAGAACGCATTTGATAGGTCAACAAAATGGCCTTGGTTTTGGTATTTTATACAAGGTGAAGGTCCATATAAAAAGTTTACCCTGTATATCATCACACCTACCTGATGGTAAGTGACGATGCGGTATTAAATGATGTTCCCTCGTCCTTGTGGCTAACATACCATTAAATGGTAAACGTCAAGAAAGACAGTTGAACTCTGTGATCTGATCGGTTGTGGTAACGTAATGTGATGTGACGTGTGCAGGGTTTCATGACGAAGGCGCCGGCGCGTCGTCTCGGCGTGTGCGGCGGACCTAACGGGATCAGGCAACATGCCTTCTTCAAGGACGTCGACTGGGACGCGTTGGCCAACCGCAAGCTGAGACCGCCCTTCAGACCTAAAGTGGTACGTACGCGCTGACTACACTTCACTACACATATCCTCTAGGCTGCCTAGCTTCGTAACAAACAAAGTTCAATTCAGCAGGCAGGCACCCGCCGCCCGGTACTCTACTCTCTGTCGTTTAGCTTGCATGACATGTCAAATGTGTGGAGATATTACGTACAGTAATATAATGTGATGTTATAATGTTATAGAAGAGTAAGCGCGAGGCGGCCAACTTCGACGCGGAGTTCACGAAGGAGGAGCCGGTGTTGACGCCGGTCTCCAACGACATCATACGCACCATCAACCAGGTACATGTTACACGTACATATTACTGGCTGGCTGGCACGAGGCCCGGCTTCAGCTATCTACATACATAGAGAGTTTCGACAAGCTAAGACGGAAACTATCGCATTTATTATATTACTGCGGATTCACCGTAAATACCGATCTCACGGGAATATTAGGATGAAAAGTTGCCTATGTGCTATACCAGGATTATAATTATCTACATTATCGAGTTTCATCGCAATCGGTTTTAAAGTTTATGCGTGAAGGAGTAACGCAAAACGCCTAATCCATCTTTCTTTTTCCGACTTCATTTTGTATAAGCTTAGAAAAGACAAGTAATTTTCGTATTTTAAGTTATTAACTATTTTAATTAAAGGCGAAAGGCATTTTTCGTTCTGGCTCCTATACACCAGACCGATGAAGTAAACCGAGCACTAACGTTTACAGGAGGAATTCCGCGGCTTCTCCTTCGTAAACGGCGACTTCAACCCCGCCCCGGTCGCTCTGGGCGCGGGCGCGGGCGCGGGCACGGGGCCGACGGCCACCCCCAGCTCGCAGACCTAGGCCGGACACTGGCCACTGACCACTGACCCAGTGAGATACCTACTACACCGGTAGGGAACATTATATCTAGTCATATATAGCCATATATTGTATACTCTACTACCGTTACTATACCTTTCAAAGTAAAGGATACATACACCGCGAGAACACTACAGATAGTTGTGTACACCATATCTCTACCTCTGACCAATATCGAGCTCAGGTTAAAGCTTGGCAGCGCCTCATTTGGCACGAACACAATCAAATTTAAAGAAAAAGGCAAAGTTAAGAAAAGCCTCGGTCTGTCAAGGCAGACGGCTCATAAGTGAACTTGTAACATCTATTGGGTCTACCATATGAATGCAAATAAATGAATTGATTATTTCAAAAATTACTTAATTATTTAACAAAATGTAAAATTTGCTCGTGGACTATTTTTAAAGATCATTTATTTTCAATCTTAACTAAAAGCATAATCAGGCTATTTTTTTTTTTTTTTTTCGAAATTCTAGCTTTTATTTTGTTTTTATCAAATGATGGTCTGCGCAGCGTGTTTTCTGAAAGCTAGAGGTACAATAACTGAACGGACTGTAGTTATAAGAGTTTAGAAGGCGTCGTATAGTTGAACCTAGTGATCATGTCGCGCGTTTCTATGTGTGAGTTACTGTGTACACATAGAGCTTTGATTTGTGTGACAATCGCCTGCCGTCCGAACGACTCGAATGAAAACTCTACATTTAACTACCGACAGTCCCGGGAGTACCCGGGACTGTCGGTACCCGGGAACATGTAGGTCCCAGTGGACAAGCCGAAGTATTAAGTTTTATTTTTAATGTAATATTTTCGTTTTTTCACCTCAGTATTTATTAACCATGAATACAAAAAATACAATCATAGAAAATATTAAAATTTAAAACAAAAATCAATCGTCATTAATCAAATAAACAAGCCCTGAGTAGCCACGTGACCTCTCTGTATGGCGACGGCAAACCTTTGCACCGAGAACGATCCGAATTTAGATTTTTGGATGTTTAAAGCGGTCCATCGTATGTATCAAAGCTATACAAGGTCACGCACACATATAAGCGCGCGACAATATGACTTGATGTATCTGTAGGTAGGTTACTGAAGGTTCTATTCTCCATGGAACTCTTTTAACATGAATATCTTTGAATGATCTTCGATTACTTTGAAAGCTATAGTAACTGTTCTATGGAATACATTCGTTAAACCAATTTCGATTTTCTAAAACATCACAATATAAAAGAACGCAGTTCAATATAAAATTCATGTAAAGTGAATCTTTGAGAACCATTTACTATAGGAGAAGGAGTTTCATTTTGACATTCTATGGTTCTCAAACTTTAACAGAAAAAATATTAAAAAAATTGTAAAAATTATGAATAATTCAGAATGGTGTAAAGAATGGAAACACTTAATTCGACGTGGTAACGTCTTCGATGCTAATAAAACCAAAAGGTTTTTTTGATTACTAATGAATATCCATCGACGCCATTTTTTAATTTTATTTATCATGTACGTACAGTCCGCATTCATAAGTCCAGTAGCAGCCTTACAAAGTTTTAGCATAAGACTGCGGGTGATACAATTCACAGAAAGATGCGCAGAGCCGGGCAAACAATGTTGACTTTATTTAAGTAATAAATATAATTTTGTCGTGAAATTATAGTTTCTATAATAGAAGTCCTACAATTCTATGACACTTGTCTTAAATTTAGACAATTTCAATTTTAATTGACTACTCCATTCAAAATGTAATAGTATCAACATCAAGGACGTGTGTGACGTCACTGGTTTGCAAACGTCATCGCTGTCAAAGGGTGCGTTGTGTTCGTACACAAATGTAACGTCACATACATTTTGAAGGGTAGTCTGAAACGGAGTTTTAAAACATTATAATTAATGTATTGTGATAAAAATTATAACTAAGTATTTTACGCTATATTCGGCCTGCATAGTTTCTCAAAAATAGTCAACATTCGTGTGACGATACCAGTGGTGCTACTGGACTTATGACCCTTGGCTGTACATTTAATAATATTGGTTTGAATAGGTATTTTTACGTATGTTTTACGAATATTTATTTGTTTTACTATTGTTTTTTTTTAAATATTTTATCACAAAAATATATGATCTGTTTTATCCTGTGATCGAAGGAATCATAAAGAGAATCTAAAAATATGAATTTCGGTAAAGTTATTTACTAGAGCAATTAAATATTGTTGTAAATAAAAATATCTGATTTAAAAATAAAAGAGCTCAGTGTTGCCATTTTATTCTTATTTGTTAATGTTTTGCGTTTGCAACACTGGGTGAATTTTGGGTGAAATCGATAAACCCCATTCGATAGGTTCGATAATAGCGTCTTATATTTGTGTGTGTGTGTGTTGGGACGATGAATGTGTGTGTGTCTCGTGTTTAATTGTTGAACGATTCACGTGTTTTATCTTAATGATTAGTTTGGTGGTTGGTTTTCTTAGGGATATAGTTATTTATCAATTCAAAGTTAACTAATAATGAATTCCCTCGAATATTGTGTTAAGCGGGGTTTACACTAGCCGAGTGCACTTTTGTGTCAAATTGCATTATTATTTGGCGGTGTCATCGATGGCTCAGGAACGGTAGTTTTGAATCAATCGAACTTCAAATCGTATACGACGGCGCGGGAATCGCATACGGATCCCTAAAACTAATATATAAAAATAAATATTCTTTCTCGTAAATTCTGCAAAAAGTGGTCCACTGCTGACTTTTTAACAATGTGTTTATCTTTAATGACAACACAGATTTACACTGATTAATATATTCTCAATAAAAGTTCCAGTAGACATTTCGTAAACGACTGGTTTTCGTACACGAATTGAAGATTAATTTCGAATGTTTAAAAAATACCGCTTCACAACGACGAATACCGGCTGACTTTCCATCTCTCGTAGCGTGTAGACTCGGCTTTATTTTTAGCTAGCTTCATCATTCAGTTTCAAAGGTGTATTCAATAGATTTGAGTTAAAATCTCGTTTGATTCCATCGTTCGTGTTTGTGTAATATGCCCTAAGAGAATTGATGACCAAGTCGTATCGTTCCGAAGTGATAAGGAACGTCGTACACCCGCTTCTAGTCCTAAAGTTGTGGTATATCTTCCAATACTCATTCATTGTGTACCTACATTTCGCGCTTTAAGCACGATCGTTTGTTGACACGTCGACACCCGTACCGGGGCGCGGGGGACGGGGCTGTCTTCGATCCACGCCTTTTGGGGTTGCCACGCGTCCAATAATTACGCAAGAGAGAAAAAAAACACAGTCTTTTGTTTATTTAAAATAGTAATTATTATAGTGCTGTTGGCTCATAAGCACTCTTTTGTTAAAATTTTCCATGACCATTTTGCATAAATATTATTAAATTTCGTTGATGCAATTGAATCTCTTCACGAAACTTTTACCGATTTTCCAGTTTCGAAACCGGAAATGCCTAACAAAAATAATATGTATATTGTGTTATTACTAGGTCTGGTTTTATACAGTTATCGACATAAAAATATCAATAATTGTGATGAAAACTCAGTAAAAAATTTAAAATGATGACTGGCAACCCTAATGTATGAAGAATTCGCCAATAAATGTGTGCTAATAATGAAATTGTATTTAACAATGGCAACCCCGTCCCTAATTTTACCCCTAATTTGAGATTATTAAATAATTTATTATATTTTTTATAATTTACTAGCCGCTCATCGCGGTTTCACTCGTATATCGTATAAGACCCGATCACGTTAGAATATCATGTCAAAATGTAACCGACGGAAGAGACAAACAAACAAACAAACTTGCACATTTGTAATATTAGTTGTGATTGATTAGTTTAAGTACAAAGTTGGCGCGTATCTGTATTCTGAGTTAACAAGTATTATTTCATTAGTCGTTAGTAATATACCAAAGTTAAGTTTAAATAGTTGAATGGGAGATGTGTGTGAGGCGACACCGTGCGCCGGGTGCGGCTCGGCGCCGGCGCCGGTGCACCCTCTAGGCACAAATGTAATGCTTTATGTAGTCGTTACTATATAATAATGATAATATTACATAAAAAAACTAAACTATAAGTATAAAAAAAAATCTCTGTTCGTGTTTCCGTATCGAAGTGTTATGTATTATGATATATATTTTATGTGTAGTGTTTTGGTTTGTTTTAATTAATAAATAAAGTCGTTTATAATCAGGGTTTACGTTGTCAAGTACCTACGATGTACTCGGGGGGGTACCTACATGTTGATGTGTGGGTTCTATATTGTATGTATAGATGGACACTATGGACACGGTGGGGTTCGGTTGTCGGTCGCCATGGTTACCATTCTCCTAACTAATGTAAATAATACTTATATAGATCGGTTTATTTACAACAATAACAGTAAGACCGAGTCGCGACTCCACGCGCCACATATATATATATATATATTTATAAAACAACATCTAATACTACCGATTACTAGGCGTAAGGTAAATGTATGTGCAATTTAATTTTCGATGTGTACAAGTACTAATAAATGATAAATAAACCTAGAACATTAGAAGTATATTAGTGTATAAGTCGCCTTGCGTTGCGTTGCGTTGCATACTATAGGAGCGTGCGGCTCGACGGCTCCGTGCCACGGTACCGCACGCGGTCTGTATATTATAGTCCGCGAGAATGTCGCGCGCTGTCAGTGGCGTCCGCTTCGGTATTTAGTTCGATATTATATCGCGTCCAGTGAGTAGTATAAAAAGCGTGCCATCGACGGTGCGTCGCCTTAATGGTAAAGCAGACAATTGACGGTTAGATACGATATTAATCTAGTATTATCTGCTTTATAAGTAAAGGTGACGTTACACGTCATTTGTTTGCGAATTCATTTCCAATCGTCTGCACAAAGTGTTCTCGTTTGCCGACCTTTTTAATTAAACTAACTTTAAAAACTTTTTCGATATATTTATTAATTTTTTAATTTTTATGAAACGTTTTTTATACACAGTTGTATCATTTTATTGTTTCTTATAATGTTTTTTTTTATTATAATAGCTGTAAAGTAGTACAATTAAATTATGATATGAGCGTGTTGCAGTCGCTATTACACAAGGCGCAATCAGCGTTTGGCTATAATATGTACATTATCGAGGCATAGTCAGTCAGTTCGTACACTAACCAGGTGACAGTAGTTCGGTCAATGTGATAACAGATTAATTTAACATATAATGAGAGCCGAGAATAGGTCTTGCGTTAAAGTGTAATAATAAATGTAATCAGAGATTGTATTCTTATTTTTTTTAAAGAATTCATTATATTTTATGATATGTTTGATTATGTTAGTTTTGGTCGCGTAAGATGCATAGTACGGTGTGAGTTTTAACAGTATGTTGCTTTATTTTTGTGTCTACGTTTGCCGAATTTTATATGAATAATCGGTAAAGGCTCCCCGCATTACTTTCATACAAACTTCGCTTTAACGTAGACACTATAGTAAAGTGTCAAAAACTCTCACTCTACGCCTAGTGCTATTTTTTCTCTGTTTTAATAATCTGTCACCGACTGTGCCAAATCAAAGAATGAACTGTCATTACCAACATGGACCGGTCAATCTTTCAAACACTCATTTTAATATACCTTCACGTTTCACATAAATAAGTTAAATTAATATTTCACTGTTACTTTATTATGATAGCACTATTTACTTCGGGACACATTAAAGGTACTCACTTACTTAGCAATTCACAGGATTGGCCGGCCGTGTTAATTTAAATAGCTTTTCACGTTGCTTAATGCTTTTAATGACTGAACTGCGCCCGTGTCGCTAAAAATAGGTATAACTTTACCAAAATCGAAACAGAATGTATGTTAACAATTTTGTATAGCCTTGATTGGGCTCAAAGCACGAATCATAGATTTAAATCAGGAAAAGTCAAACTTTTGGCTCCTCGCATTCTGCTCTCATCTCCTAGGTCACTTATGATTGTCGTCTCTTAATCGGTATGAAGCAGTATATAAAACTGCCTTGTTTTCAAACATTATGAATCGAATTTGGCTCAAGTATAATTGACCTTAATATCGTTATGCCTCAATGAGTAGCTGCAAATCGCTCGTCTGTCCATAAACAAAGAATCGACATACAGTAACGCTATTCGATGCCATTTATTATCAATTCTACCCGTATTTTGGTCAGAATTTGTAACTATTATAGTATATTTCACAAGTAGCGCAAAAACAGACCTGTAAGTGATACATAAAACAAATAATCTATCGGACTTCGTTGTAAAGTAAAACCTTCGTCATTCAATGTTCGTTTTTCTCGCTGCTTCTGACATTACTATAGTAATCAGCATTGACCGAGGTGCGGTTACAGTTGATAGCTGTAACTTTACATATCATGCTGTATTATTTATTTATTATTATATTATGTATTATAAATGATGTACTTATATATTTGTATACCGATATGTCCTGTGTCAAACATAGCACATTCAGTTTTTTGAGTATTGGTTCATCTGTAATCTTTAAGAAATGTACTAAACATCGCAAGGTAACAGAGATGCCTTAGAACTCACCACCGTTCGAGGTAACTTTATATTTGGTGCGTTTTTTATTAATATTGTACTTATTGTTTTTAATTAAGATTAGTATTTATTTAAAAATATATATTTTTAATTTAAGGTCTTTTATTTCGCACAAAGAATGAGATTATGATTTTGAGATTATGAGATCTGATTATGATTTAGAGATGAGATTATGTTTTTGATATAAATGAAGGTTACAGATGAACAATACAAGTTATATTGCTAGTTGTTTATGATACGCTTCAGAGAGGTGTGTTTTAGCCAAAGATCGTACGTACAAGCGGCTGTAAGCCCGGTTTTACTTTATATACATACTTACCTAATATAATTATTGTTGTACTAAGTATATGATTATAATTATAAAAGAAAAGTCGCAGCGCCATGTTCTAACTTCCCTTACACTTGAGTTCAGGACTCGCGTCTCACGAGGCAATAAAATGTCCAAGATGGTAAAATTGCATACAAAGAAATATTCTTTAAGCCTTAAATATTTTTATAATTACTTAAAATTTGCAATTTTCTATAAATATCATTTATTAGAATGTACGACTAAAATTCCTAATTTAAATAATAAAAAAGAAATATTCCCGAAAATATAAGAAATATTGAAATTTTCAAAATCACTAACTATTGTATAACCGTTTTAAAGTATAAAACGTTTCCTGGATACCTATCGATATGACTGTACTACCTACTCCATGCAGGTGTTATGCCCTCGTCCTGACTCTTACTATAGTTGTAACGTCACAAGATGGCGCCTGACCAATCCTATTATAATTATAATCGTATTGTATTAGGATCTTGCCACATTTACATAGACGGTGGTTCATTGACGCCAGTTTCACTCTCATCTCACTTCTGTCCAAAGGTGTGATCATAAACAAGGTGTCACTTAAATATCTCTTAGGGGCTCTTTTAAGTATTCTTATTAAAACAAAATCGCCAGGTGTAGCGTCTGTATAACCAATTTAGATACGATTGTCTCCAATGAAAGGAGTGGTTCATGTGTAATTCATTAAGGTTTTGTGTAAATTGCCTGAAATATGACAGAAATGTATGCTCTGCTAGTCAGGCCGGTCATTACTGCTAATATATTATGGTCACCATACTTAAGTTGGTCTAGTCAATCTAACTTTGACTGATTCATTGCAGTCAAATCTAGCTTTGACCGGTAAATTCAAAGAATCTAGTTTACTTGGTCCGGCCTAAGCCGATCTATAATATAAAAAGGTAACTAACTAATTTTCTTTGCAAATGAAATGTGTTTTATATAATATAGTTTTTATATAGATTGTAATTAGTGGCATAATACTTACGCATTATTATTACGCTTAATGCATTTTAATTACCAAAGAATCTGTTTTTTTCCCCTGTCTACATACATATTAAGTCTATGAAAAAACCCTCCTTTCTGATACTAAAGTGTTACAGTGACACCTTGTATATATTAATAAAATAATAATTATAATATTTTGATGTATTTACGAGATCAGAGTGAAATGTGCACTATATTTTGTATGATGACTTAGTTCACGTTAACCGTTAGCTAACACAAATAATGTGGAGTATGTTGTTTGATACATGTACTATTAGTTCGTGGTGAAATATCTCTACACTCTTCGTTTACTCTTTAAATAACAATAGAAGTTACCTGTTATGATATGTGCGAGGTATACTCCGCTCGTTTTGTGATGGCTCGCTGGGTTACCGCCGGCACTACACCCACCATACTGGTGCACACATTCTGTACACTAACAAATGTATATCACCTTATTTTTCAGTGATTTCATTCGGAATATGCCATGGTCACGAGACTTGAACATGGCCCTTGTAATAGTGTTGAAATATAGAGATCATTCAACCAATGTATTTTTTAAACCCACCCTAAGGGAAATTAAGACATTAGAAACACTGACTACTACCTATTAAGTTTGAATATTAGTGTTTGGAAATGTCTCATGTTAGGAGTATAAAACCTTAACTTGGTTAATATTATTTGCGGGCAATAATTTTGCTGATAAATAAAGTTGTTTAAAACAAATTTGTTTAGTTTGGGTTTAGATGGCGTTGTGTGCAATGTTATACTATATTTATGAATTAAAAAAATCGATTTAAATACATTGATTAGTTTATAGATAAGATAGGAGGGTCGGTGGGTGACTTGGCGCACCACGATATATAGCGCGGAGTATAATACGTGTATAAGCTAATAGTGCATGTGCACTGTCTGGTAATGTCTATATTTGTTGTTTGTTCACTGATTCACAATTAGGACACGTTTAGCTGAAGTAAATTATTGCATATAATATAGTTTATGATGAGAGTATGTATATGTAATCCTACATGTCTATTACATAAATCAATGAAAATAGATCAATAACTTTTGCAGTTTTATTTAAATAACCTCTCGTAAGTTTTTCTATTTAGATATTGTTTTATCGAATATCTTAAACGAATATGGTTCGTTTTCATCAGGACCCAAAAATCAGTAAGTACCTCAGATGTCCGATGGGTTTAGAAAACGATTTCCATTGACACCAATTTACCGTTATATTAAAGATGTTATTTAAAGATATATTCGCTGTTCCATTCTCGAGATCCAGAGGTCGCACTGTTGTGCTGCAGTAATATTACTCACAGAGCTTTAAACAAAACTTATAAATGCGAGACCGACTAATTACCGACTAAATCATGGCACAGTAAGTAACACGAATTTCCAAGGTGGCTTTGTCATTGTAATGCAGACTAAAATGTCCTTATCATAAAGTATCCTTTTTTGAAGTGTTGAGTTTTTAAGGTGGTTAAAAAATAAAATGAGCAGTGTATGTCTAGATGTGCTTACACTAGATACCTACCTAAAGTTAGATGCATATTCTAATTTGCATAAATAATTTGAATAATTCAGTTTACTTTTATATTTTTCATTGATTCTTTTATACGAAAAACTATTTTTTTAATTAGCCGCACATCTATTGAGGAACCCCTGATCGTTGTAGTTGTATAGTTTTCGTAACACATTGTCAAGTGATCTCATGTCGTCCCTAATGGGCTTATTTTATTAGCTTCAATAAAAAGCCGAGCTGTGGGAGGCGAGGCGCGGCGTGATCCGCGCGTGTGTCGTCGATTGCGACCACTTGTTGCGAACATCATTATTCTACACACAAACAATTATCTGCTCCCAATCGAGCCATTTTCGAGAAGGGGCTTACAAGTACACAATACCGGGGTTTATGTAATGTCAGCTGCGCAAGTGGAGCCCATTGTGTTGTTGCCGCCGCGAAAACGAGATTAAACTGTCGCTTAATTCAACACAGATGTGGTCGTACTACATTAACACAAGGTCCGCGGTTCTACAATACATATCTACGCCCGCTGTGTCCCCTTCGTTCCCTCGTTCCCTCGTCTCCTCGTTCCCTTGTCCCCTCGACAATGTACGATAATATATTTTTTATTCATTACGCCTATGATTGTAAGTTGTAACAAAGCGAGGCATCGTTGCGTGAAATCTGTTCGATAAACGGTTCATTTCAATCGAATGGATCATCGATGTCGATTATCGTAAACGTTTTTTATCGCTACCGTTATTAGAGTTCTGGCCGAAGATGATCGTGTCCAATCGGAATATGAAATATAGCTACTGAATGTCGTACGATAAATAAGGGGATTTACTTAATTCGATTTTGTCTTTTATCGCGTTCAATGTGAAATATGGAGTGTAAATCGTTGAGGAACTGCCGCCGCATGTCGGTGGGTGCACTAAAAGGCGCATTAAAATATATCGGGATTGCAATTGAATGGCGATGTCTCGAACGGACGAAATAAATCCAATCCAGTGTCTCCGATGTGAGACATTCACACGATAGATCCGGTGACACCGTGTCCGTGTAGTCACATCCTAGTAGGTAGGTACATCGATCGTTTGTTAGAGTAACGAGAGTGTTGTTATATGCGTCATTAGACGGTGTGTCGGGCGCTCGCGTGTCAACCTGAGGTATCGACAAATCGGCTACATCTGTTACTATTGTCACGGCGTCTCATTATTTCACACTTGGAGTGAAGGAATCAAAAAGTCTAATGTAACAAGGATCGTGACCGCATAGAGGCTCCGGCGCGGCGCTCGCGCGTCGCGTCTGCGGCCAGTATCGAGCACCCACTTATCCCTTCCCTACTTACACAATAAAACAGCAAGACCTTTCAATATTTATCGCTATCTAAGGCACTATACTTACTTATTCACCTAACATCATTAGACCCTAAATTATTCCAAATCCGTTTAACGTCGTCCTTCGATCAGATAGGGTCACCTGTGACCCGTGCGAGGCGCACCGACTCGCGGCTACACTACATGGTGCTTACTAACAGCGCTGACTCTGTTAATTAGAGCACAGGGCATATACGGTACTTAGACGAGGGTATCGCCGCCGCCGGTTCAATCTAATTAGGTACATACTAAGGTACCTCAACCGCTTTACATATTTGGGATTGCTACATAGTGTAGTACCTACTTACCTATACCTAAGTATAAACCTTGTCATGAAAGTTTTAGATAACGATTGTAGATGTCAATGTATTAAGTATCTAAGTTGAAATTGTAAAGTTCACGCCTACACAGTGTTGTTAAAACAATTTGAAAACAAGAAGACATGTTTTGTAAGATGATCGTAGGAGACTAATTACCCAAACGTAGCTGTGATAGTTGCTCGTCTCATTAACATAATCTCTATAATCGCCCGCGCCGCGGTATTACCGTGTTAATGGTTATACCGGCTTGACGGTATTTTTCGGACAAATTGTGATCATTATCACGGCGCGGGCGCAAGCGCAGGCAGCCCACGCGATCACATTGTTTTAGAACAATAAAGGTATTATCACAACTTTAAACGAGACGAATTAAAAAGTCAAGTTAAAAACAGATTTCGATCAAAACAAAGGTGATGGTAAGTATAATAGACAAGCAGCGCTCCGCGGTTTCACCCGCGTTACTCCCGATCCGGTTGGCGTATCGGGATACCGAGTTTTAAAGCAATCGGTTTAGTTGTTTCTGCATGTAGGATTAACAAACATTATTCACGAACTTTCTCACTTATAGCATTGTAGGACCTTTCCTACAATTATACCTAATTTAGGTAGGTCGTATCCTTATAGGAACTGCCTAAATTAGGTATATGTAATAGGTCCTCGAATTAAATAACCTAATACCTAATAAAGTTAAGATTTGAATACCTAACGGTAACCAAGCGCTTAAAAACAATTGCCTGAACGACTGTTCCTTGACTAAATTGTCGTGATTTTAACAAAACTTTATAATCCTTAAGTTATAATTTATTTTAATTAAATAAAGAACCTACTTATGAGCTGAGTATACACACATACATAGGTAAATCTTAGCTGCAAGAACAAAACAAAACGTTGATGATGCATCGTTCGGGTCGGATGCAGGCCGGTCGCCGGTCGCGGAAAAATGTTCGCATTCAGACTATCCGGAAGATAGATCGCTCTCTGCCACTCACACTAGGGATACCATGTTTTATTTAAATTTTATGCAATGTAGTTATTAAAAAAAATAGAATACTATACCTCTATGCTTAGACTGTATCACAGACGCAGTGAGATATAGATAAAGAGGTGAAAACGTCTCGTTTAATCGAAATAGTTTTCATTTGAATACAATAAACTGAATAGCACATAAGTTGAATTAGCAACATCCGTTACAAATTACGATGTGATAAGTATGTTAATAACAAATCAAGACGAATTTTTAGGTTTGCCACTAATTTTTGAACGAAGTTCCATAATTATTTATCATGTAGCCAAAAGGCAAAGTCAGGCAAACCCATTTATGGTTATACAGCCACGTTAACGCAATTTGTACTAAGCAAAGAAAACTTTATGGTATAGATACTTTGTTAAAGACATCAAAAAGATCCAATCAAAGAGTATTTAATAACCCCAGCACGCCGTTTCATGCAACATTGTTGGAGAGTTGTGATGTTCCAAATTCAAAAAACGCCCCTGTAATGGATTTGATTTTCTTTGTCCATAAGTTCGATACTTCGCATCTTATTCTTTTATAAAAAATAATGACAATATTTCATGCATGATTGAGAAAAAAATATTTCGGTAGGTAGGTATGATTATATAGTTTCTGTTAGCTGTAAGATTCTTAGGATCAGCATTAATAAGTGAAATTATAGTTGTTATGTACCTACCTTGTAATATTACATAGATAAAATCAGGAATATTTTGTTTGAAGTTGGCTATATCTGTTTTGGCAGACATTTTGTTTAGAAGGTTTTTTTTTTTCTTTTATTATGGCTTCGCACGTATGCATTTAGCCAGTGTCAAGTTATATTTTGCATCAAATTGACCCGATTTTTCATAAATCGGGCCCAAAGTGTTTCAATACAGTCAAAGTCGTCATAGTCCGTCAAGTCAGGGGCTATAGTAAAGCGGTGGCAAGTTTACCATAACCTTAATAGGAGATTTGGAGGCAACGAGAAAACTGCATGTTTGACACTGATTTTTACTTTCACTACACTTGTGCACTTTCACAGAACTAAATTGAATAACATTCCACCAGAATTATACAATTCAACTCGGGTTACATCTAAGTTTCATGAAAATAAAACTGCAGCACGACATGTTGTTAACTCGTTCCCGCCAAAACTCTCGTTTAGAAGGTTGGCTATTGTTTACATTGCTAGAGGATGCTAGAAGATTATCTATGATAAATGAGATTAATGCTTTGGGTTAATGGCGGGCGGCTCGATACGGTTGTTTTGTTATCCTTTAACTGCCGACCTGGTATAAACGTGGCACTTACGCCGACGTGACGACTGAGGGACGTCAAAATTTAAGTAATTAAATAAAGATTGTATTAACATGCTACATTTTTATATTTTGTACATTAAAAAGATTGTTACTTGAGGTAAGTAACTACAGGATTTTAAAAAAATACACGTTATTTTTCAGGTAAAATCAACATTTATTCGAGAGATCACAATTATTTGGTACTAAATTTTTAAGACTTACTTCAGTCTCCTTTTTCTCTAAAATTAAGTAATAATCAACAAATGAACTTAAAATATGTTATCTTCTATAAACAATTATCAAAATAAAACATAAATCTTACTTCTCAGTTAAAAAAATAAAAAACTAACAGTACTTGAATATTTGATACATTCATTACATAGATTTGCAGTCACTGCATATTTGTAGGCAGCAAGTAAGGCACATTGGTTTCTTGCATTTGCAGCAACAGTATTTCGTTCGCCTTTTCAATCGACTGGGACAGATTGCACATGTCTTTCGAACACCTGGATCAATATTCGAATAAGTTTTTGGTGGTGGAGCCTCGGGCATATCAGCGGGTCCTATAACTCGCTCGATACTTAGCCGCAATTCTCGTGGGATTCCGTCGTTGTAAACGCAGAATCCCACGAATACTGTTCTCCGATCTCTCCAATTCTAGTATCTGCTGCGCCAAGCTGTTCCTCTCTTACCATTGTCTCTTCTTCGCTCTGTTCTCTAATGTCCTGGCTTCTATCAGTTCGTTCTTCTCTTTCTTGTTCTTCATTTTCGTGATTAAGGCTGATTTCTCCGTGGTAAACTTCCTCAATATGGGGATACGCGACCTCAACATCATCCTCATCAGATCGTTCGGATTCCGTATCGTGTTCGCTGTCATAAGTGTAATCAGGATCGCCTACATCGTCATCAAAATCACTACAGTTGTCGTCACTCTCGTTCATGAGATTTTCTCGTATCTCATTATCATCTAAACCCCTATTCTGTTTACGCAGCTTCTCGGGAACTGAACAGTCATCATTTGCAGGTTTTTCCCGCTCACTGGACGTGATGTTTCTTCTTTTAGGCATTCTCCAATTAAAAGTATAATGATACAACCGATGTGACGTCAATTAGACACTATAAGCTAACACACATGAACACCGAGGTGACGACCAAGAGACGTACGAAATTTTGTACATAAACACCGTACTTACGTCTGTGAGACGTCGATTGCTTCGATACGGAGGCGCGTGCACTCATCGCTGGCGAGGCGTCGTATGCCGGTTCGCGACGCGTAGGTAGGAAGGTAGCGGGAGGGGCGACGCCGAGGGTGGCGTGATTTTAGAAATAACTCAAAATTAAAAGTTATTACGTCTGTGAGACGTATAGGTCGGTAGTTAAAGGTTATGATCGGTTTTCGCATTGTGGATTCTTTCGATTGTGGCACTGTTGTGAATTCTCGGAAAGATTCTGATTACATTGTGTTTTCTAATTTAAAGTGCGAGTGTGTAAATGTGTTGTGATGTAATGTAAGGACGATGAAAATAAGATTTGTCTTGAATAACAGTTGCCGCTCCAGCAACGTTCCGAGTCCAGTTTGCTACACAGCGATTGTGGTAAGTAATTTTTTCAAACTACTCCAGTTTTTAATAATAATACGATTTTCATTCATCTTATATTTATTTTGGTAGGTACTTATAATAGGTAGATATGTATATTATAATGTATTATTACTGTCGAAAAATACACTACTCTTGACACTAGTAAGTAATATCTACTCATATACTTATTTGATGTATTCATCGATTCAGCCTTATAAAAGTGTACATCTAAACAATTCTCGTTAAAAATTGGGTAAAGGGCATGATAATGCTATTTTCATACGAAAGACTTCAACGGGATGCTTTTTCGAAAAGTTCTTACGATAAGTTTTTTTTATTGCCACAATGAAAATGATAATTGATCGTAATATCTAGTCACCCGATCGTGACGGCAGCGGGCAGGAGGCGGGCATGGCGGCAGGAGCAAAATGTAAACTGCTAGCTCTCATAAATTATCAGAGAACGGAAAGTCCGCCGCATCGTGACGTGTAATTGTGCATCGGTCACGAATCTAGCTGGAGCCTGTGCCAGAGCTCCGGCACTCGAGCACTCGTGCGCATCACTACTAACTACCGGCTAATCTGTGACGGCGAGACCGACGAGATCAAACTTATTATATTACTATAGGTACGCATAGGTATAGCTAAACCCCGCGGTTTTACTTATTTCAATCCCGATCCCATTTAAGGCGATACTTAAAAAGAAGCATCTGATATTTCAAAGCTTTCGCTACCTACTTACATAGCGAGACTCATATCAGCCAGTTCAGGAGTGTTTTCTTGAAGAAGTACCAAAACATACTCACTCTCACCCCCTCGCAATCCTCCACAAACTACACATTTATAACTTAAGTACAATTTTGCATAGGATTCGTTTAATTTCACTGACTCATATACAAAGACCTTAGAAACTACGGAATACTCTATAGTCATACCTACACAGACTGCAAACAAACTATCTACATATTGTCTAGGATACATTATTTATTGATCCCGGTAGTTAGAACACTGATCTCGTACCTACACAGCAACGGTCGAGACGTTTTAATTAAAATTCGCATTATGTTATCGCAATTAATCATTTCGGTTCGGGCCCTGTTCCCAGCTGCGGTCAGCCCTTGTGTAATGCGCTTGGGATGGTTATAATTGCTTTTATACTCTACTATCTAGCCAGCGAGCTAGGTAGGTAGGTATAAATAAGTGCTTTGATTAGATGTGAAATAAAGCTCTGGAAAAATAGAATGATTTAGGTAGGAGAATTTAAAAGCTGACATAACAACAACTAACCCAACATAAACTACCCTTTTGTCTCGTTGATATTGCACTTTGTTTAATTTAACTCAGAATGAAACTCTTTGTAGGATTTAGGAGGACGTATTGCTTAAACACTTACTTACCGACGACGCGCCTATTTACCCCGACCGTAGGTACTTGGGGCACATTGGCGTTGAATTTGAATTAAGTAAACATATAAGAAATGTCCAGTTCTCCACCTTATGTTTGGCAGCGTTTGTTTAAATAGGCGGATCTTGATTTCAAATCAATGGTTTAAGGTAGGTGCACTATTGATTTTATCTAGTTATGCCCACTGCCCAGGTCAGTCGGTGGTTTTAAATTGACGCTTAATGAAAAGCAGATATTTTAAAATAAATTCAATGAATTTCCATCTAACTGATTTACCTTCAGTTTTCCTCGAGCATAACTTACAGAAACTGACTTAACTCTTTCTCAATATCTTAACTAATGTGAATATCACAAAGTATTTAATCACGTTTATAATGACCGCGCTACCAATAAAGAAAGATTAGATGCTTCGATAGATACCAACAGTTGTTATGATCCGAATTGATCGATAGCGTATGGAAGTCGACCGTAGCGACTAGCCGCTAGCCACTAGCCAACTAGCCACGCTACGGTAATCCGTTTATCATATTATACAAGACGCATGAATTAAATGTCGTGACTCATTAGATATAAATTCGTTATATTTGCATAACAGGGGATACTGACTGGGTTTTTATATGTTGCTGATATGATATATAGCCTTACCTATACGCCTTACCATAGATGTTTAATAAAGTACTGCGCCCCGCGGTTTCACCCGCGTAAGTCCCGATCCCGTAGGAGTTGACTCTAGACTTGACTTGACTCTGAAACGTTTGTATGGGAAATAGAAAAGAGCTATTTTTAGGGTCTTCCCGGAAATTATTCGATTTTTTCTTGCCTTTTAAACCTTCCCTAGACCTCCACGAACATTTCAAGACTAACATAAGATAAATCCGTTCAGCCGTTCTCGAGTTTTAGTGAGACTAACGAACAGCAATTCATTTTTATATATATAGAAGATAGAAGATATGGTACAATATTTATCTTGTTTGTTTTGTCTTTGTTTTGCCTCAGATTACGCGTGTTTGTGTCTGTGTGTTAAAGTATGCGCTTAAATATTTTTCACTAGGTATGTAATAAATCGGTCGGAAGAGTACCTAGGGGACTCTTCTGAATTAGATTAGGTCTTGTAGGTGTATACTACAATGTAAGTATGTACCTAGTAGAATGCCGTGAAGATGAGCAGTTTGATTGCGAATACATCTGCGTGTCGATGGAACACGCCGAGGCCGGGGAGGCGACGACGACGTGGCGCGATGGCGTGCTCCAGGATAGTTTGTCCGGGATTTATCGTTTACCGCACCGCTACGCATTGGCAGGTTGGCAACCAGTGCACAATGAACGAACAAACGACAAGCAAACGAAGGCGCCTAATGTCAGACAGATAGAGTCCGAGTTCATCAATATGCTCTGTGGAAGACTACCACTCTTACACACGATTATTTGCCGCATTTATTCGATATGTCCATTAGTGCGTTTATGCCCTTTACATTCACAATAGAAGTATTGGATTGTAACATAACATTAGTTTACTTCTTAACTACGGGTTGCGGGCTCGATTCCCGCCTCAGACAAGTATTTATGCTTAGATATTTGTCTGTGGTCTGGTTGTTTCTATGCATAGTTTCTATGTATTATAAGTATATATTTACAAAAGAAAAGTATATAAGTAGTATATCCGTTGTCTAGCACCCAAAACACAATGGACCGATAGTTAGACAGTTGAAATTTTCACAGATGATGTATTTATGTTGCGGCTATAACAACAAATACTACAAACAGAAAAAAGTAACTAAATATTTTTTTAGTAAGTATGTTTTTAAGAATAATAAGAAAGTGTTTACTGTACCACGAGTGAAAAACCTAGAAGATACCTCACACTAATGTTAATTAATGATCTGCCTCCTGATTTCACTGCTACTGTAAAACGTAAAACACATTTGAACATTGTCCTCAAAGGGCACTATATGTCACTTTGTCCATAATTATGTCACTTGTCTACTTACAATTGGTCGCCTATAAATACTAAGTAGGTATATGTAATAATATTGATATTTTCCTAGAAAATAAACTACTTACTACTACGACTACTACTTAAGACTTTAATATAAGAAGCGCTTTTATTTAAGGGGAAAAGCGGGAACTACTGCCGACAAATTGCTTTGCAATTTGCCAGAGAGTTTTGTAATATTAGTTTAAGTGCTTTTTAAATTAAAAAAAAGAGGATTTTAGGTTTTCGTCGTCGGGGCTTAAGATATAATAAAATAGTACGGAACCCTTTGTGCGCGAGCCCGTCTCGCACTTAGCCGTTTCTTATTAGTTTTTTTTTATTAGAATCCTTTCTACCCGGGCTCGTTGTTTGGCCTATAAAAATAAAGACAATTTATGTGTAATTGAATTGGAACACCGGTAGTTTGAGTGTTTTGGCTCCACCTTTAAATTAACGCGGCAATATGCATAAGTCGCACGATGCCGATATTTGTCGAATGACAAAATAAATGTGTATCAAATTGACATTTTTTTTTACAAAAACAATTGATGACGCCAGGGTGCTTTCTTGCGCTCTCTTGTACTAATATTAGTGATATGTTTCTCTCTTGCTTCGCGCCTTTTTGTCGTAGCACGTACATATTTTTCTTTTTGGAAATTAATGGTGAAAATCCAAAACTTTAACCTGTGAGTTATTTGGACGATGAGTGAGAGGTGTGCTTTAACACCTGGACTTGCAGAGACCGGCGTCGGTCACAGCTTGGATCCCTTCAGGTTAGTCAAACAAACCCCAGCTATCCGTGAGAATCCGGTTCTTTCGAGCATATTTTGTTAATTTTAAATGTTATGCCCTAGCGATGTGTTCTTGTTAACTTTCTAGCTGATTTAACTTATATTTTGTACCTATAGGTACCTACATTCACATAATCTTCACCCTTTTAGGTGATCTCACTGAATAGCGCAGTCAGAAAGACTAAATTAGAATAGTATCCTACTAAGCACTTCACTTCGTACTTTATCGATATTATATTGTCGTCTTCGGATTGTTTGATGATATTTGACACAAGTTGCAGCTTCATTGTGCCTCGTGTCTATCGTTAGCTCGAGTTATCGCTAGTCCAGGAACAAAGTGCTAAAACAAACGTTTCCAGATCACCTGGCACCTGCCGCGAGATGACGCCACCGATACCAGCGTCTCGTTAATATTTACTTGAGGGACTTAGTACCTCTAAGTGATATGTGATCAATATCTCTTTCATCATTTGTTGCCACTTTCTTCACATTACCTACTACCGGATTCTATATACCGCACTTGTAACTATACAAGTGCAGTAGTAGTAACTTCAAACTCTATCTATATATAGGTACCTATGTATAGATAGAGTTTGAAGTTCTACCGCACTGTAGCGATTGATCTATACTAGGTATATTATAATATTATAAAGCTGAAGAATTTGTTTGTTTGTTTGAACGCGCTTACCTCAGGAACTACTGGTTCGAATTGAAAAAATATTTTTGTGTTGGATAGTCCATTTATCGAGGAAGGCTATAGGCTACTTTTCATTTTGGTATTCCCACGGGATTGGGACTTACGCGGGTGAAACCGCGGGGCGCGGCTATAACGCGAGCTTATTCAGTGACTATTTGTTAATATACACTATGACAGAATATATTGGACATTAACCGGACTGTATTGCATTGAACTGTGGAGATTTATCCCACAGACATATCGTGTGATATGGCTAGTCTTAAAAAGATACCTATTTGTTTATCGCCTGAGTGTTATTGGGGCTGGATGTTGCTGTAAAATACATTTTCTTACTAATACCTGATGAAGTAAGATTTGTACCACACACACGGTTTTACTGTAGAATTTTTCGATATTAATTCGATTGTTTAACTTAAAGAATTTCTAATGGTTGTTCCCACAACTTATAATTATCTTACGTAGATATAGGATAGCTAAAAATACAAAGAAAGAGTAATTTCTGTGTGTGTTTTTGCAATAAGAACCGGCAAGAACCATCTAACATTAGATCACGACGTAACGATTAAATTATCTTTTATAATTGGTCGAGCCTCCATTATCTCGAAGCGTCCTACTCGAGTCATACTTCGAGTAGCTACCTATCTACACGTAGGTAGCTAGCCTTCTGCTAGGTAGAGCCATTACAAATGAGATCATATTCTGGCTAACGACCTAGAGTTTATCAGCGATCGGCACGTCTCACGGTGTCATAGGTCTGTGTCGGAGCCCCCCACTGTCTCCGCAGCAGCCCCACCAGCAGGGCCGAGGCAGGAGGCCCGCCCTCTCGCCGTTCTCTCTCTGCCATTGGTGGGCCACTGCACTCCTCTACGCTCTCGAATGTAAACAATGGAAGATTCATTTGGCTGAACTTCCACTGAAGGCTGTCGGTAGCGAATCGTATGGCGATCGCTTTTCCACAATTTATATGGTCCGAAAGGCTGATGTATTGGGTTGCACATGCATATGCGTGAACGCGGACGTAAGTTGATGCCGTGGCCACATGTGCGGCTAATAAACGTAAATATACGATCTTTATGTACACGAACATTCAGGTGCCTAGGTATACTAACTCTACATAATGGTGCATTATGTGCTTTCAAATATGTACTTAGCTATACATAGGTATACGCTTCTCTCGCTAAACTTAAGATTCATATTCAATATTTCATAGTACTATTGATAACACTCCGCTAACTTTCTGAGATCGTCATACAGTCGATCGAACTTTATTATAATAAGTTCTTTGTCGAAATACTATAGTTACGATTCTGCGGGAATATCAAGATAATTCTAGCCCATGAGTTAATACAGATCTCCAGCCATCTAAATACCGAGTTTTATCGCAGTAGTTTTTGCTTAAAGGAGAAACAAACATATATCTACCTATTAATTCTCACCTTTAAAATATTAGTAAGTATAGAATAAATAACATAGTATTATTAATTTAACCAATCTAATCCACCGTCCTTTCTCTTTATTAGTTTTTCTAGTTGAACGCGCGCATGCGTTCCGTGGCCGGGTAGCTCGACGCTCGGTTGCGCCAGCGCAGCGCAGCTCGCAGCCACAGCTCTAATAAATAGCCTTTGTTCGGTCCGTGCTCCGATTTCAGTACACTTTCGTTTTATGGGTAATTCGCAATAGTTTTTATGTTCTAAGATTATAATTATTGAGGTTCGGAGTCACGATGGAGTGATTTCGTTCGACAGCGAGTTTTATTGCGGCCAACTACGGTTATTACAACTTATATTCATTGCTCTTTGTTTATCGAACATTTTATTTTTTACTTTATTACATTAATAAATAATTAATAGAGAAGAAATATTGTTATTATTGATTGTTTAACTCATCTCTTATATCCATTTAAACAATCCGTCATTATTGATGAAGTTAAATATAAAGTTTGGTATATTTTTGCGATTGTGAGGTTTTTAAGAAGATACTGTTGTTTTACATTGAAGCAGTAAGTACTTAATTGAACACTTTTCGGAAGTCGGTATGTAACACTTATCAAAGCAATACCTATCTGAAATTAAAAAAAACATAAAATCGATGTTTCGACTCGTAGCGCGTAGGAAACAATAATATTTTTGTTACTCCTTTGTAAATAGGACAAAGGACATCAACGGGCGCAATTCCATGGTACATTTTACGTAGCAAATAAGTATTTTTTTCCTACGTAAAATCTACGTAATCAGGTATTCCAGAAATATTTGCCATAATCTCCTATAAAAGAAATTTCAGAAAATTTTGCCTTGAAATCGCCTCCCTGCTCAGTGCTTAAAGCAAAACGCAGGAGATTTGAGAACGATTTCTGAAATTCAATTTCAATTTTATTTTGACTTTAGCATGGTAATAAGGTATCAGTATTACGACGTTGAAAGGGCGCGTGATGACGTGACTCTAGGTATGTGCATGCGCAAATGACGAGAGTCAGATAGTTAGGGAGATGAGAACTTTGCTGATCCGCGAGACGACGACGTACGATCCATACTAACTGTCTCTTATTTAAGTTAAAGCTCGTATTATACTGGTAGAGGTAGATATTATTATGTGGAAATATTTCTTCTTCACCTACCCGAAATCAAAAGTAAGTATTTACAGTTACATTATATTCAACTTAGTTGTCGATTTATTTAATTGCTTAAATTAGGTAATTAAAGAGGAATACTTATAATGATAAAACTCAGCTTACAGAGACGTTTTTTTTAATTTGATTATATATATTTAAATTATTTTTCTACCACAGAAAAAGAAGATTGCTAATTATTGCGTAATTTAGTGCCATCTTCCAGCTTTTGAATTAATCTCATTTATGTTTATGCCTTTACAAAATGTATTTCAAAACAAAAGAAATGTGAATGTTAAGGGAGAGATGCGATCTCTCCACGAAATATGCATTTAAATGTTAAAAATATTGTTCGCGAGATGAATGAGTTATGAGATGCTGTGGTACAGTTACCACAGATAACATGACAATCATCCTAATGAACGGGACGGAGGGCGCTAGTGTTTCTTACTAAATCGACAATTTCAATATGGGAGCTAAATACATAATTTTGGCCACACAACGCTAGTTTTCAAATTTATATTCTAAAAAACACAATATTCTCTGTTTTTAAGAAATGTAATATTACCTAAGTATATTGTAATAATCTGGGAAGATGTTATTTTTTCTTTATTTAATGAATGAGGATTTTTGAATATAGGAAGACGTTAGTCACCCTCAAGTCACATGACAGCGGCCATGCGTGACGTCGCTTGTTCGCAGAGATTGGAATAATGTGACGTCACAAGCGTTTCAATAGATTGAAATATGTATGTAAGTCGCTTAAACATCCTAAAAAGCGTCAACATTCGTATTGAACTCGTTCATTCGTGTTCAACGACAAAATAATAAAATTTTATAAATTCACTCAGATAATTTTAGCCTATGAGTTAATAAGACTTGAAAATATTCCAAACCATATTGTTATAGTTCATTAGGATCCTTGCCTCCCTTCCTGCAAACTCTCGGTAAACAGCTGTCCGTATTCCTGTCAGGTGGACTGATACAAGACCGATATGACTGATGGTAGCTTTAAATGCACTATCATCTAAAGCTGTTGCAAGATTTTTCTTGTTTTGAATAGAAATTACATTTTAAATTGGTAGAAAAATGTGTTGTTATTATTTTATAATCGTGCATAAGATATGGTGTTTGTATAAAAATACTTTGTATTTTTACAATATTTTTTTTCTCTGCTCTTGTGCAAAACTAGATATTACCCGCGACTTCGCCTGCATAGGGTTTGAAGTTTCCAAACTCCTTTCCAAGCGGATGCCTACACGTTAACAGGTATCTGTATGCCCGATTTTAGCCCGATCCGTGCATTGGCTCGGTCCCCCCCCAGGCGGGTCGCCCACCATGAACTGTGAGTGCACTTCAGAGGGATTATCTATAGATAATCTAATCAATTTAGCATTATTTATAATTAAACCCCTTCGTTATCATAGAAATACTCATTAGGCTATTTAAGTAAATCGCAGGTTTATCTAAATGAAGTCGTCACGTCGCGCTCGGTCGCCTGCGCGGGCGCATAGAGACGCAGGCGCGCAGGCTAGGCGCAGGCGCGGGCTATAACTCGTCGCGCGCCGCGTGACTCGATGCTGTGCGGCCGATACCGAGTTAATTGCATCGATCCTCTATTCGATTAAATGTTATTGTAATCGATATGCCGTTTGTTGACCAATGATTTAATGCAGAGAGAGAGCCGGAGGGGAATGTTGCACAACACCGATATTAGTCGATAGAGTAATAGATGCGTTACGCAGTTTCACCACTGACATCAATATAATAAGTGATATATGTCCTGCTTCAAGGTCCTATTTATCTCTACATACTCAATTAGTTCAGCCAAAAGTTATTCTGCAGTTTCGCCGTGAAATTTGAAAAATGTCGTTTTATTATTAGTTTTATTAGTTCTCTAATTCCCCGGGTCATGAATTTGGTGGAAAGATGCCACGTCAAATTACCATTCGGGGAATTCCGATTGAGGGATAATGGGAACAGTCCAGTTTTTAAAACCATTTAATTTAAGACGCGGCGGTAGTCAACGAGTTATGTTGTTCTTAATAATTGTAATTGGTTCATTGTATGCCTTATACATAATGGCGGTGGAACTTATTATCAGTTCCTAAAAGTTTTAGTATGTATTTAAATCAATTAAGAATTAATTTTGTTAAACCAAGAAGAAAATAGAATGGAAAAATAAAAAACAAAAAAACTAGTTGATTTTCGTCAAAATTCTGTTTTGAACTTAAAGATTCCGTTTTTATAAAAACTCTATACTGTCTAATATATAAATCAATAATTTACCTAACTATGAAAACATTATGAAATAGAATATAGTGCGTGGATCAGTTTTGGTAAATAACATTCCATGTTTCGTTATTAAAAAAAACAGTTTCATTTAAAAGGACACTCGGAACTTTATAACCGGCCAACTGTTTCCACTGTACTTTGTCGATATTATTTTAGTAGTTGACAGATGATTTGACGTTTACATACGAATGTACCTACTTAATATGTGCATGACCATTGTAACGTACAGTGCAGTGGTGAAACGGTCATGTGATCGAAGACCCCTAATCGTGCTTGAACCGTTTGAAATCCAACAACTATACCTAATTAGGAAGACTAACGTCACCGGATTTATTCAGTACTCAGTAGACGATACCCTTCAGCCTTCAATAAATCCATCTCGCGCGTGACTAGAGAGGTCTTCCATCACAATCAGGCCGACTGTCCGTCTACTTCGCCGGTACACCCATATACCCATACCTAACTCCTCCTAGGCATATAATACATAATGCAATATTAGAGAGTCATTCAGAAGGTTTATAATTGAATACAATCAATCAAGACAAAGTAATTACTTTATTTTGATTGATTATCCATGCGAAAGTTTGGATGTTAGTAATATTAAATTGTCATATGTTTATAGGCTAATTTGGTCCTTATTATTTTCTTACACGGGTGAAACCGTGAGCTGCAGCGAGACAATATTATTATTATCTCAAGTACCTAACTGAAACATGCAATCGATATCAAAGAATGGTCTGTTGTAGTATATGTATTATTTATCTACGTCCTTCGCGTCGTCGATTGACGCGGTCTCAGGCTGCGCGGGCGCACACGCTGAGATCTATTGAACGCGTTATAAATCTAATAGATATTGGATATAGTGGACCAACTTCCAGTAGGACAACATGAAATGATGCATAGCTAAATAACTTATATTTGTAATAAACTATGTTTTCAATAATATATTATTAAATAAAACACCGGTACTTATTTCAATATATTGACCTTTCAAAAACTTTAAAATGACAGTAATTTATTATTTTAATCCAACCAAAAAAGTAATTAGTTAAAATATTTCAAATGCGTTATAAGAATACCAATGTTTTCAAGTTTAACTTTTGCATTAGTTTACTGGAAGTGTACCTACACTACATTCGGCATCGAAGGCGATCGCCTGCCGAGTACTGCCGACAATCAGGCATGCCATCCATCACCGCTGCCCCGCTGATCGGGTAATTACGTCGTGACTGCGCCCAATTACGGCAACCATTAATACAGTAATTTACCGCCAATTTTAGCGGAGCGCACGTCCGCCCGCCGCGACGCATCGAACACGAATGGTCGCCATATTTCTCTCCTTACATGGAAATGTATTAATACAAATAACATTATTTAATTTTGTACTGACAGATTAATTATTTAGGATTATATTCTGTAATTTGTAAAAAGTAGAGCACAAATAGTATATAGTTTACAATAGCTGGAAAGTAAGTTTTGTCTAACTTTAAATTATGCTCTCGGTCCATTTTTCAAATTAACTGACAGGTTTTTTCGAAGGTTTTTTCTACAGAAAATGTCAATTGGATCCGTTTGATGAGATGAGCTAGAATCAAAGTAATCTTTGTTAGTAAAAATGAATAATTATTCAATCACAAACAGTACATAAATAGTAATTCTTTTGAGTTATAAATAAAACGATATCGTTAAAGAAATCAATTGTAGCTGCCAATTAAAGAATATATCGACAACAGAGGCGATACATTCGTATATAATTGTTATCAGATATACAAGAATATTAACTACTTACTTACTTAGTATTTACTACGCGGGCCGATGATGTAAAATATCTATACTGTAATAGAGAACTCATCTGAACACTGTCCCTGTTCAATAACAAGTGTGCCACCATCAGCCCTATCGGGTGAGATGAGGTCACATGCAAGCTTACTTTGCATGATAGGTAAATTTTAAAATTCTAGATAGTATTTTAATCATATATTTATTTAAGAAAGTCTTAGACATGTATATCAATGCGCTTGGGTTCCCGCACGAGGCCGAGCCTGTATCACACCGACTAAACAATTTTAAATATACATTATATAATTTCTCGGGATAAGTGCGATGTGTCGGTGTAGATGTGGTAGCGAGACTGATTGAGAGGGGATTTGCCAGTGGTGGTGCGTGAGAGGAAAAGTGTGGGAACGGTGAAGAGGAAGGGTAAGGGGACTCACCCAACATATCAATAAGGGAGAGGATGTTTTTCAATTATCAATTATTTGTTGGATAAGAGTAAAATGTTACCTCTATTCGAGTTTATTTTAATATCACTGGTTGGCCAGTTTGCCCGCGCCCGCGTTCACGAGCACGCGCTGTCGCAAGCGGCTTGATTGAAATATTGAACAACAAACAAACATTGAATCTTTGTTTTTAAATTAGTGAGGGTCATAGGACAGAACAAATATGTAGTTGTGTCACTTAAAATGCATGTTTTCCCAACATGAACTTTACCCTTTTCTTTTTGTTATCTTTTTGTGACACTTGAATTAATTGTCAATGTTTTATTTATAAGAAAGTAAATTATTATAAATAAACAATTCTTCCGTATTTTACTCAAACTGCTTTAGTTTGAACTTGGCTTTTACTCGATACGTGAAATCCTCTTTGATGTTTTACTTCGTCAGTGTCAAGTTACTTTTTATTATTTTATTTATTCTGTGCATTTTGAGCCCCGTTGGGCGGATTATATATGTCTTTGTTTTACTAAGGCATCTTAGTGCGTTTAGAGATCACAAAAAGGGGGTTGCTGTTTGCTAATGATTTGGTTAAGTAAACCCTTTAAGTTATTATATGGACTGGTATTTCACGACCCTTAGTCACCTTGTCATTTATTGCAAAAACTAGCTAGCAAAATAAAAAAGACTAAGACATTTGAATATATCGAAATGTCTCTAAATGCCTACTTCTGAACGGATCGTCGGTTTTCACCAATGGACGGACTGGTTTAATAGAACGGGGTACCTATAATTCATTAAAGTTTTGCGTAAATTTAAATACTTATGACAGAAAAAAATGCGTGCAAAGTCAGGGCGGGTAGCTAGTAAAATGATAAACCTGACCCCATAAATAATTCAATCCTGACCGATTAGTAAAACTTAAAATCGAGTTTTAGGAACCATAAATTTAATTATTATCGTGTAGTAGGTATGTATGTACGTATAGGTATAATATAGTATAATGCGAGTGTGTTAATAGCTGCGATGACACAACCCTGTGATATACTGTGTTGTTATCTCGTGGACATGGCTATTTGTTAGACGACGCTCGCTGCGCGGGCGCATCTCGTAGCGAGCGCATCGCGGGCTAATTGTTGGAGAGCTTCGTATCGAGGCCGGCAATCAACCGACGACAACGATTTATGAAATTGTTGGACGGATTATACCATTTATTATAAATACCTATTATGATATAATAATTGTACATAAAAAAGTAAAACTCTGAGGCTGTATGTAGATGTATATCCATTGTTAATATTTGCCATGTCCCAGTCCCTATCGATACGCGTATATTTTGAACCCTTCGAACCCTTTTACAATGGACGGACAAATTATATTATCCTTCTAATATTATAAATGTGAAAGTTTGTGTGTTTGCTGCTACTTTACGCAAACTCTACTGGACCGATTGCGATGAATCTCGATATGTAGATAACTAGTATCAAATATATCCTGATATGAAGTACTCTAGATTGGGACTTGGGCCGCATTACAGTTTTTTATCTAACATTATTTGTATATTTACTGACCAGATTTATGTAGAAAGTGGGCTGTAAAATTGTCTAAGATTGCAAAAGTAGCCCGGTGGTCGTCTTTCGTGTGACGCTACTTTTCTTACTGTTTTATTATTATTTATATTAATCTGTCTATCTCCGTCGGTGTCGAGTAATTCTGATAATTTTCCTATGAAACTGTTAAATCAGCGTCAATTGGCGCCGAAAGGCTTTTTACATGCCCTTTAAGAAGAAAGAGTACCGGCTCTCTCTCCATACAAACGTAGTCGACTGTTTCCTCCGTAAATAATCAACTAGAGCAAATTTTTTTTTAGCAACCTATAACTGTAACCTATAACCTTTTTTAGTAACTTATTTCTGCCATGACCAGGATCCTTTCCTCTCCTCTAACTAAACATTTATAAAAATCTTTGGAATCTCGAACGATATTGTTTGTCGAAAGCTTTAAGCAAGTAAAACCCGCGGGGCGCTAGCTAGTAACAATAACTAATATTTCCCATATATTTATGAAGATGACAAATGTATGCGCTCCTACCAACTACTCTACAGACTACTTACTTCTAACACTGTTACAAAACTATGTATATTATCGTAGTGTCTGTTTGTTGTAATTTAAACTATACATCGGATATTAATTCCGACATGTTTATCTACATGATTCTAATAAAAATTCTACTAGATATTACTTGCTTCGAAACTATTTATATTGGGTGAATTTATTGCACTACGTAGGCACAAATAAAATGTTATATTATTTGTTCGTTTTTAAGAGAGAATAATGACTAATAACTAACGACTTGACTTGATGACTTTTATATTTAACATCTGATATTTATACTTACATGTGTTTTAGCTAATAAAAATTCTAATTATTTTTTAAATAAATAAAAACATTAAATAATACAACAAGTACTAGGAAGTTGTAGACCGATGAATGAATAAACTTAGTAACAGAGTGCTAATCTAGCATTGTATATCTAGTACCTAACTAACGTAACGTTCGTGTTTCGACACCTCTCTGTGCGGAATATGAACAAGGTAAGCACCTATAAACAATCACTAGATAGGGGGTCCGTGAGACCTTCCGAACTTATTTTAAATTAGCAGTTATCGGTCCCCCAGAATTAGTTCTTGGCAAAAGGAACGTTCATCGTGAACCGAACACGTTGTGTTAACCCATATAAACTGTATCCCACCTCGTGACAATCACCTTTACACATCATCATCAAAACGTCACGTCTATATCGACTAAGTTCCCAGTTGGTGCTACGTGGTTGGTGGTTATTTGTCAAATTATTACTTAAAAATTATAATTAAATGAGGTATATAAGGTAGGTATATAAATTATCACATAAACCATACGCCGTTGTGTACTAATCCCACGGAATTTCATCCTACAAAAATCTAGATTCATCCCTATAAGTGATCCGTATACATTCCGAAAATAAGAAGGTAGTAAAAGAGTACAGCAATAACTTTATTTTGTCTTATTAGGTAAATACAAAGTTGAAATAATAGCAGTATGAAAGCAATAGAGTTTGATCATAGAAGACAATTAAAACGATTTGAAAGACAACAATTATCCCAATAAATAAAGAGCATTTATTATAAAAGAGAGTCAACTTACATACAGTAACCGAGTGTTAATTAAATGATAGAATCAGTAGTCGAGAGAAACCGAGACGTAAGTGCCTAGCTAGCTAGCTGAGGTTAATGAAATGACCCGGCTTGGCTTCACCTTACAAACACAACAACTTACAATCAATACCTACTATATTATATTTACGAAGCCTTTATCAAGCTTAGGTAGGTATGTTTCTTTGGTTATAATTCTTTACATACATTCTACTTATAATAAAAAAATGTAAAAAGTGAAATTCTGTCAATGTTTGTTACTTCTTCACGTAAAAACGTCTGTAATGAAATCAATTAAATAAATAAATGTTGTATGTATGTAGTTAGAGTCCTAAAATAACATATTATATAGATTAAGTGTTCACTTTCACGGAAAGCAGAATACCTTCTCTAACTAGGTAGGTACTTACAGCCTGATACATATCACCCGTATCTTTTTTATTTCAGTTGACAGGTTCATAGGTAAAGTACATCCATGGGATCAATTTAACCGGGATGAGTAAACAATGGCCGAATACCCTCATATTGTCGAGTGTAGGTATCGATACAGCCTCACCTCTCGCCACGGGTGACCAATACCACTTATATAATAAGCAAGTACCAATAAATATTCGACACGAGAACGTTCGGTTGCGAACCAATTTCAATTGCATTCAGAATTAAACCATAATCATAAATACAATCGACAATTGCGTCTCATTTAAATAACAAAACGTTATAACTTGACCCCGCTAATGTCAAACTTACGTGTATCGAATATAACGATTACATAGAACACTAGATATTATATGTATCAATTATTACAATTAAATATATAGGCAGCATTTGAACCCTTCACTTCTAGTTTGTTATCACTTAATTCGTTTCAGGTGCTTTTTAAATAAACTACAGATTTTTTTGGTATCAATACGATCACAATGGTCTGAATAAAAACAAAAGGCGATCTAAACAAAAACAAAATATAATCGGAATAAAAACAAAATCAACCTAGGTCCTTCGTGCATTCGGTTAAAAGTAGGTTTAACTAACTTTTGTATAGTAATAATAGCGAATTATAAAGCACGGCAAAACTGTCAGAAAACTTACCGTGCAATTTTAACTCCTTCAATACATTTACGATTCATCCGATCCATGTAGTTCGACGGATCACTCGAGTGACCCCTGACTTGTGACCGTACATCCATACCGCAAGGCTCGTGTGGGTACCATTCGACGGGGGTCACCTGACACCGCACTATATTACTACAAATATCTAATTTTGACACGTTAACTGCTGGCGATAGTGAGCTCGCTTAGGACAGATAAATGGGGACATAAATCCGAGGTGTCCACTACAGGGTCATCAGATTTAATGGTTGGACATAATGATTTGTTACACGCGGTGTCATAACTATTGATACCGTGTTATAGGCCTCTTGTTTCTCTACGACATTATATTATATTCTGTGGAACATAATATGTTCCAAGATTTTTGACGAAGTCCACATAAGAAACTTGGGTCGAACATGCATTTATATGAGTCCACTGTACCTGATAGGATCGTAAGATTCAAACTTTAACAAAACCAAATACCTTTTCCCACTTGTACCCAATGTACACAAATCTTAGAACTTCTAATTTTAAATGTGTAGCTCGTATCCTAAATATACTAACAGTTATTGATGTAAAATTGATAAAAAGGCATGGCTGAAATCCCGATTGTTTTTTGCTGTCAAAGAACTGGATAGAACCGGTATATTCTATATTTCTCAGAGTAAATATTCATACAGTACTTAAGTTCTTACCGTGATAATGAAAAATGTAACTTGTTATCCAACGTTCGCACAGTGGAGTAGCGGGGCGTAACCGCAAGCCGCAAGTCTGTCCATCCATCTGCAAAGGTCTCCACATAGGGCTATCAGCGACCGATATCTCTCTGGCCGAGTGATTGGACATTGTTGTGTTGTTGTTGTGTTGTGCAACAAATGTATTGTGTTGCACGTCGCCTCGTGTCGCGCGATACCATCGACATGTGCTCGAGGACAACTTGGAACTTTCTACTACAATTGTTACGAGGGTAAAGGCCGACTCTTCTCAATTTACTTTCAGATTTTTTAAAGCAAAATGATCATACAAATGATGTGCCGCTGCGACACATCATTTGTATCAAATCGAATTACCTACTGCACTTGTATTCAAAGGTACTCCTCTGAGTACAAGAGTTTGTATATTATTTCGTTCACTTTAATCAGTGACCATAATAATAGCCTCGGTCAAGGTTTGAGTTATGACTTGTGTGAATTTGAGGTGAGGTGTCGGGGAGTAGCGACTCCGCAGTCCCGAGTGCTCCAGGGGGAAGCCACCATTCCTCATCTCCGACTTGCCTTAATTGGCTGACCGGAGTAAACAATGACAAGAAAGCGGTCCCCCGCCTCTGGCTTGCCTTCACCAGCCGTCCAGATTGGAGTCGCAAGAGTATATGCCACACGTCACTGGTGAGTGGGCCAGGTAGGCTGGACCCTAAGGGACCTGAATTTAAAACCCAGTGCGGCGTCACTATCCTTCAGCCTCTCTCGTCTCTGTTGCCCCTTGCAGTAATTTACTCAGCCGATTAGGCCCTTTTGGGAGTTACCGCCTGCCACTTTTACATGTTTGTTGAATATTGTTACGGCAGGCGCCATAGTACCCATAGTTCCCCAGTTGCCAGTCCACTACTATTCCATCACAATAGCCCAAGTAGTAGTTTTATCCTGTAGTTTATCAATAGTTTTATTAAAACCGGAGGTCGTCCTTGACTGCATTTTATAGTGCAGACAGGGATAATCACTGGTTTGATGTACACATCATACTTGTTATTGTAAAAAGCCTCTACGTGTTGGCATCGGCCCCACGCATGTCTTCCAAAGATCCGGGACTCCATAGTCCCGTGATAAAGTACATATTCAAATAAATTATACTATACATTTTTCTTCATTAAAATTTTCTAACACAAGGAGTTCATCCATTCAACTTCCCTTAGAACGGGATCAAAACAAAAACAAAAAAGAAAAACCTATGCGGGTGATATATTTTTACCGGCAAGTTCGTTCCAATTATACATTTGCCTCTCCCTGCGCGGTGCGAGAGAGAAGCATCTGCCTAAAGTCAACACCGAGCTACGGTGTGTTGGCCGCGTCTATTATGTCTGATTAAAGTCGTTAGCGACTTATAATAATATTGGCCTCTACGAAGTCGATTTAACCCATACTATTCAGGACGCAGCGCAGTAGCGCCTGGACCGCCTGGACCGTAGGCTTCTCTGTCTAGCACCTGTACCACCCTCTCAACTTATTCGTCCGTGTTAAAGTCCCTGTAAGAGTAACGACCACTATACGTAGATGCAGCCCCACATTGTCAACTAGCTGTTGTTTCAACGCAACGCACGCTCCACTCAATGAGAGACATTGCTGTACCTACCTACACTTATACTGATTCCTATATTATGTTTGCCGAGCGGTTGTTATTTCTGTCAGTGTGGTGATATAATTGCGGTCAAATATTTGGACAGGCAGACAAACAGTCGGGTGAAAGCACTCTGATGGACCTGATGCGCGACGCGGTGCCACAGCGCGAGCGGTGCGCAGCCGCGGGTTAGGTTGAGGTTATGGAACGAAACTTAGCGGATATTGATTACAAAGCGATATCACTATTATTAAAACATAATAAGGAAACTGAATCTCTTTAGATAAGTAGGTAAATACTAATTATATACATTATTTAATTTTCGGTTTTGACTTTTTTTGTAATGAATAGGCTCGGTCACTACTGGACTACTACTACATGCTTCGATGTAACTTAGTTTGAATATACAATACATACTTACATTGAAACCAAAGAACTACTATTTACCATGGTTTTTCCATGAAATCCGAATTACGCCATGGGGTATCAAAATGTAATAGAAAGGACTGATTCCGTGTCATGTAATGGGACGATGTATAAAGCCGACGAAAAAGCTCATACAAAAATAGACTTTTTTTATTTGTCTAAGTATTTTATTTCAGTAGCTATCTCTTCAATAATCGGAATTGTCATCATCTCACTTAATAATGTGTAATAATCGCTATTAAATCCGCTAATCTCTCCGCTCGTGAGTATATCCCGAACGTCCAAAGATCGCAGGTCGCGACCAATCACGATCATTGTTATCAAGTCAAACTAGTTTGTAGGCAGGTATCTGGTCCCTGGTACCTGTACCTGCCTGGTAGAGTTGTAGACCAAACGGCACCGTATTGGCCACTGTCGGGTGTTTCTATTTTACGTTCCTCTAGCTGCGCCCGGCCGCTCCCGCTTCGCTCTGTAATATCGGGATATAAAAACAGCCCAATGTTTATCCAGGTGTTATTCGGTACTGTATTTTGTTTTTAATATTCGGAGATTGACTTGGGTGAGTGTTCTACTACAACATCTTGACTTTTGGTCTAGCAGCCACATTTTGAAAACAAATAGGTATCGATTCGGCCGAGACGGCCCCTGGACAGTAAAAATGTCGGACAACGGGCGAGCAGCTAGGTATTCTACCCAGGTGAACTAAGGTGAACCATGGATGGAATACACGCAGACCCCTGGCAGAGCGTGACCTAGTTTAGCTAACATAAACCACAGATGTATCCGTTGCTTGTATCCAACCAGCCGCCCGATCCGACCTATAGATAACAATTAAAAAGGCAAACTATAATGCTACATTGTGTATTGTTTGTTGTAAACGGACTTGCGTTACGTTCATGCTACGTTTTATTATGGTCATGATTTTATTACATTTAATCTATTTCAATTATAGATACATATTGAATACTTATATTTATACCTTACATCGCAGCATTTTATTAGAGTGCTCGTCACAAAACTGTACACGTGATTGGGGGAGTTTTTGTTGTTATCACTTTGAAGCCATCGTGACACCTGACCAACTGTGCAACTGGTATGACGTTTGTCATGAATCCATTTCGTCACAAACGCATTTCGATAAAATGATGTATTTGTAAAAACCATAATAACGGTCAATGCACAATATTGGATGCGATTCAAATTAATTCTAATATTATGCATTCGTAACAACATTGTAATATGATTCCGTGTGAATCTGTCACTTGTAAGTATACATCTTCTATGCAAATATAACACAACATAATAGGTATTCCATTAAGGTGATATCGAAGCAAACGGCCCGCGAAATTATATTTATTTTTCATGATTTATTAAGTTAGAAATCAAAATGAATCGATTATATTATTTTAAATAATATGATGTAATTTTGTATTTGTGGATCACGAACATAATTTCCTAACGATTAAAACCTAAATGAGTATTTGCAAATGTTCCAAAACAAGTAGTGTTACGTATAGGGATTTAACAGTTAACCATTGGCAATCAAACTTAGGACAGTTTCAAGGAAGCTTTCAATGTCGCAGATTAGAAAATAAAGTGATTTGATTTTCTACTTTGTAATTTTTGTATAAAACTAAAAAAAAATCAGTTACAAAATAAGTTGCCTTTTTATTAGGAAAGTGACACATTTAAAAAAAAAAGTGAAAAAGAAAAATGAATTTCGCGTGTACCCGGGTAACATTCACCTTAAAATTTAGCTCTATGCAAATATAACATAAAACATAAGTGTAAGTCCATTAAGTTAAACTTAAAGCTCTCTGTTTATACGTTCACTCGAAGCTTAACGAATAAATGATTATAAACTTCATATTTATACCTATTGAAAACTGACACTTGTCTCATATATACCTAACCTACTCGTCTCGTAGCCATTGCATTTACTTATTAAGTGAGCCATTATAGTCATATTCATCGATATTATATTCGTTATATTTATAAAGAAATAGTAGTTTTGTTTGTTTGTTTTTTATTAAATAGGCTCTGAACACAGTCTACTAGACCGATTTGGAATACGTTCCAAGCATTATGTGCTTCAGGAATTACGCTACTTACGCGCTCGTGGGGCGCGCGGATGATAAAACATATATGTATGTAGTAGGTATGTGTAAGTATAGATTCAATCCTTTAAAGTCAAATAGGCTGTTTAGCAGTTTCCTCCTTCGGAATTTAAAGCCCCGATATGAAAGTTTGATGGGTAGTTAAATATAGCGTTAACAAAATACGGTACGAAAAAGGAGAACGCTACGAAGAGGTTTTGGTTTAGTTACATCTATTAGAGTAATTGTCGACTTTATGTAGGATGAGCAGTGGGCTGCTTCCCCACGGGATCGCGAGTAACATGGGTGAAACCTCGGAACGAGGCTAGTATTGTCCAAAGTAAGCGGAGATAGATATCGATATAACAAGGTGTGGTAACACATCACATTTTATGTTTATTGTATTTACGTTTGAGATGTATGTAACGCGAGATCTTAGAGAGAGAGCCCACCGAGGTGTTGGACTGTTTAATGTTGAAGCTGCGGCTCATTGAATTGGATTCACAATTCATTTATTACAAATTTTACTACAAAATAATTAAATAAATATATTGAGCAGCACTGTGGAGTTGACTGTGATGCACCACCGATCTCAGTGGATCCTGTAACACTTGCAACTCCGCTAGGATCCACAAGAATCCACCGGTTGGTGGATTGAATACTCGGCGCTGTATGTGAGTTACGTTCGCTGGAAAACAAACAAAAATAATCATAAATATTTAAAAACGAAATAGGTAGCCATAGAATTGAGATAATGGGTATAAGTAATCTAATTGAAACAAAGTTGTAGTTAATCAGTAACGTATTCATCAATAATGGACAGTGAGGCGGGCGCACGGGTAGGTACGGGACACAATGCGCGGGCGCATATCGCGGCGGCCATTACGTTATCGCGCTAATAGGAGCCCGGACACGCGACTGTCCCGGTGGTCTGTTGAGGTATATACTCACCCATCGGGGACGGTTCCGTATGCAATCATCATTCTGTAAAGGAAACAATTCAATTAGCAAATAAAGCACTTTTACTCCACTCTTAACAAAACGCTTATTATTATTATTTTTATTAAGAGCCTACACTGTCCCACTGCACGGCAAAGGCTTCTCCACCATTCTTGGTTTTGCACATGTCGCTATTTTTGTAGGAGTCGAGGTCATCTCGCCATCGTCGCCTTGGTCTGCCGCGTCCTCGTATCCCTATGGACCATTCTGTTGTTATATTGGCCCATCGTTCATCTGACATGCGGCAAACATGTCCTGCCCACTCGTATTTTAGCTTAGCAGCTTCCTGGGAGACATCAGCAATGGGAGTTCTAGAGCGCAGGTTCGTGATTCTGATGCGATTGGTCAATTTAATCCCCAGCATGCTGCGCTCCATACCTCTCTGACTCACCCCGAGTTTTTTGGACCTCTGTTTTTTGGTCAAAAACCAAGTTTGGGCACCATATGTGGAGACGGGAAGGATGTACGTACATGTCCATGAGCTTACGTTTTAAGGATATTGATGCGTCGCCTTTCATGAGGTGTTTGAAGGACTGATAGCTCCTCCAAGCGCTTTCCGTGCGTCGAGTAACCTCTTTTTCTTGTCATGTCTGGAAGCAGACTTATTGTCCCGAATAGACGTACTCATGGACATGTTCAACCTTCACATCGCCCACATACACTTTGCCAACTAGCTGCAAGCTCTTTGATAATCTCCAGCATTGCAGTGAAAAGTTTTGGCGATAGCGAATCCCCCTGTTGACTCCTTGTTGTATTTGAAATGAAGGTCTTACGGAATTAAGTTGGATGGCAGCTGTACTATTTTTGTAAATACGTTGTAAAAGTTGAATGTTTCTGGAATAGATGTTTTGATTTTGCAAGCACTTGAATATAGATTGATAATATAAGCTGAATAATAATAATCAACGAATGCTAGATAAAGACGAATGCTAGTTTCTCAATAATTTGATTGATTGCCTGTAAATGGTCGGTGGTAGAGAGGCCTCTGCGAAATCCTGCTTGTTCTGCTGGTTCTTGGGACTCAAGTTCTTTGTAAATCCTGCTCTAAATTATCTTGATAAACACTTTGTAAAGATGCTGTATAAGGCTAATTAATAGGTATGTAGTTATTTATGCTAGTTTTATCTCCCTTTTTATGTTGTAGTATTTTATTTGAATGGCAAAAACTTTTGGAAAGATTTCCAGATTTTAAAATAGTTTTGAACAGTTTAGTTATTTGTGGCTAAAGTATTGGTTCCCCAATTTTAAAAGCTTCGGATGTTATCCCATCGTCTACCGGCCATTTTTGATACTTAAGGCTCTTTAGTACTAGAAGTAATTCATGTCTTATAGGTGGAATGTCGTTAGAAAATTGTTGCTAACCCAATTTGTTATGTTTGTGCGAATGCATGGAAGTAATTCATGTTGGTATGCTTGCATTATTGTGAAAATGATGAATAAATGTGAATATTCTATCCTTTAAATAACTAGTCTTACTAATTCTATCGATAAACAATTAGAAACACCGTCTGAATGGCAGCTAACAATAAAGCTCTACAAGCTTGATCGTATGGTGTATCGTATGGTAGACAGCGGAACCCCAATCCTCCCGTGTTAGGAATCTCCTCCACTATCGTACAGTTTTGTTACTAAAGTGTACCGATATCTACCTCATCCATAGGTACGTACGTATAAGTATAATATAAGCCGCGGTCCGCGAGGAAATTATATAATCATTTAAATAATTCTAATCCATGTTTACCTTCGATCACTTATAATTAATATTTCATCGTATAAGTTTAAGAGATTCGTGAATGCTTCTCTCACATTCTTGATAATGTTACTTACTTGATTTAAAACAATTCACATCTAAAATGTTACTCGTCAATTGAGAGTAAACATACAGTTGATTTCATGTATTTTATTTAAGGCGATTGCAAGAATATGTACCTATTTGAATGAAAATATTTTTTTTTTGCTGTTCTTAACCTTGCCCGCTACCATGACGCTTTCGATAGTCTGACCAGGTTAGGAATAATCCTCATAATTATTGAATCGTGAATGTAATTTTTCTGCAAGTGTTTCTTAGAGTTGTGATAAATGAGTTTCCGGGAGTTAAAAATCCGTATGCTTGACAATATCCACGTAGTTTCGATAGCCACTGTTGCGACACACGCTGTTTCATTGTCTCAAGTAAGTTCAATCATCTACGTTTATGTATCTAAAGCTTGTATTCGCGCGTTCATCAACTCTTTAACCACAAGAAGGTTCATGTAGATAGGTTTCCAAAACGGTTGCAATTTGTGGTGACCGCACTTCACTCGCTTCATTAAACTGAGTGCCGCATGCTGATAGCTATTATATCGGATATCGATTGTAATACTATCCTGCGGTTTTATTGAATGTGGTCACTCTACATCGGCAGCCAAAGAGCTGTAACGAGCAGAGCAGGACCTGAACGTACTTAAACGATGAGGTTTTATGTTCCCACAACCATTACGAGTAAATGATACTTCTACTGTGGCCACGAAAATACATTACGAACATGGCTTACCTATTCCTAAAGTTTTGGATTTTTTGTGGCAAAATGTGGACCCTCAAAGAAAAGTGCTTTGAAAAGGGGATACTGGTGCAAAAACCCTAAGTTTTCTATTTTGTTTATTTTTTTGGGTAATGTCCTATGCTAAAGAAGGATTACTTTGTTATATATCTGAGTAATTGTCTCTGTAAATGTCTGTGTAAAGGTACACCCTCGCGTGCATGTAATATCGTAGGGTCGGGGCATCTGCAGTGAGCGGTGTCCATATCTCGGTGCGATCTCGGGATAGTCTCGACACCTCGTAAATACGCCGCGTGCTCACGCGCATGTCGACCGCCAGCGCCAGTGCTAGCCGTTAGGGAACGTTTACATTGAATATCGTCGAGAGCTAATGTAGATAACTAATTTTCTAAAAAAACTAAAAACAACACTTTACAAGTCGTACCTCTGATGGAAAATCTTGTAAATGTCAGACGCATCTTCATTCAGTCTTCGAGTGTGAAAAGCGACTGAAATTCTCTTTCAAAACAACGAAAATGGCGGCATTCACTTCTGGTTTCAGAACTTAAGAATTTAGTGACTTGTGAACTGTGCTCGTAAACACGTACACTTGTAAGTATTTGATAAACAGATAACATACGTGATACGTATCTATTTACTCGATCAATACTAATAATTGTAGTGTTTCAGAGTTATAATGATTCAATAACAATAAGTGTGCACTCCCCTCTATACCGTGACGTTTGCAAGTCGTGATGGTTGCGCAGAATGATGGCTGTGTGCGATGCGCTGGCGCAGACCTCGGGACCACATCGGAACCCAATAGAGTGTACATCAGAGCTTTTCCACTTTTACTCCAGATTACATTCGACGTTGGTCAAGGCAAAGTTTGAAGTGCATTTTACTAGAAAGTACTGGGGACTTCGGGACAAAAATTCAAAAATTCCTTTATCTATTTATTTAGATAAAAATCAAACAACAAGTAATTAGGTAATGACAGTACCTACATAGCCATCTGGACGTGCTCTCTATTTAATATGTGTTTTATCTATCTTCCTCTCACACTGGTTTATTGCAGCTCCGATAGATTAGATAATGTAGCAGCCATCTTGCGAGCTACGTCTGCAGCTCGTACTCGCAGCCGAACTGCGATATTACTGTTAATGCGGGATTTATACCATCTGTTACATACGGTGAATCAGTGAACAATATCTGTCTGTTTGTGTACTCGTACCTACAGCGTGACGAGGTATCCGATGATAGCACATTTAACGAACTTTGTATACTTATGTACTTGTTTTCTATTACTCAAGTTATTACTGAGCACATTTGCCGTCTTTCCGGGTGGATTCATTACATTCCCGTCTACCCCCTAATCCTGTTACAACGAGGGGACGACCTGAAATTAAAATGCGTTAGACAAGAATTGTATTTCCGTTTGTCCCCGCAAATAAACAGGATGAGGTGACAGATAGGAGTCGGATTAGAGGTGGCCAACGAAGTTTTCATTGATATCCTTGTAAATAGTAAAGTCCAAACATACATTGTTTTTCCCGTTAAAACTTGAAACAATGTATGAAAAAATCAAAGCAATTTGTATAACAACCGATAGTTACGTATATTTACAGTAATGCATTTATTACAATGCTTTACAAAATTCGTTGTCCAATGGCCTTTCCAATTCACCCACTGTACTGTACTTGAAGTCGCACTGGAGTATTTGGTTTTGGTTTAAAATGCTGAAGATAACGGTTAACGGTTTACATAAGTAGGTACCTACCTACTACCTACTAGTTGAAGGTTTACATAAACAATATTAAAATTACCTATTTAATACTGTTTATGTAAAATGTAAAATTTAAATTACCGTTACAATAACATTTACAAATTATAATGCAATTTCTATTATTTTGTATTGTATTATACTTACATATAAGACATTTGGGTAATAAGTACTTCTAATTATTCTTTTTGGTGGTCTATTTAAATAAAAATTATCTTTGTTTGTTTAGATTCTTAAGTACCTACCTCAAAGGGATAAAATATTTCATTTTGTTGATTCTACAACTGAGAGTACATCTTTATTCAGGCATTTTTATTCCGGTGGTCTTAGAATATGTATCACATTAATTGGGTTATTCCTGTATGTCCTCTAAACCTTCCTTCTTCCTTGACCCTGAATATTGACCGAATTTAACAATTAACGTAGTTTCAAAGTAAAGTTTACCTGAAGGTCTTCTTCTTTTTATCGCATCAGAGGTAGCTTCCAACAGCGTTGGCAGCATCATTGGCCTCGTAAAGGTCGTCCAATGTGCGGGTGTTAGGGCATATTGAAGAAGGAACTTCATAAACTGTGGTATGATTCCATCCAGATCTAATGCCCACTTAAAGTGGAACCTCATCGATTCATATTTTACTAAGAGATATTCCCTCTAAGCAATGTCTTCTTTGAAGGGTTGGAAAGATTTTCCTTTACAAATTCCATCCCAGTTGTCACCCATGGAGACGTGGACAGCGACGACAAATGAGAATGCGGGTTTGATCTGCATTAAACAACGTGAAGTCGACACCGGGCCTAACATTTATCTTATGTGGGCAGTGTGTTCTATGTGTTCTCTATCTTAGTGTATTTTATGTGGGTAGGTATATTTAAGTACTTACATTAATGTTATTTAGTTCTGGGTGGTAAGTGTAAGACACGCGAGGTTAAAGTTGAATCGAGATTCATTTACATAACACTAAGTATACTCGACATATTAAGTTAACTAAACAAATGTATTGCTTTTACAATTATATGTTTATGTTAATTCATTACTATTATTATACTTAAACTAACTCGAATTGTTTAAAAGCCTTCAGTTTTCCAACTAATTTTGTAGCTATCGTTGAAATATTTCGGTGAATATTTCGAAGAAAGGTTGTTAAATACGAATTAAAGAAGGAATTTATTTGAATATTTGTTAAAGTATAGTTAAACGTTAACCGATAGAATCGTATAAACTTCATCCATTTACATTTACGTAACACAAATTGATGGAATAGCTCCTGTTTCAAGAGAAACATCTTTAGTTTATTTTTGTACGATAATTTCAAATACAACTACTATTTGTGAAGTATTTGTAATTGTTTCTAATCAAATACACAAACAATCGTAACTTTTGACAACAGGAAAATAATAAACCTCCACGTAATTAATAAACGAGAAACGAACGAAATCTTTTAACTAATTATAAAACAAATCTTTTCTATTCCGAACACAAACACCCTACTTCGTTTTTGACGTTTGCAAATGGTCAATTGTTTCTAAGATGATGACAATATATATATTTTTAAATGTTTATTTAATACTTATCTAATTCGGTGATAGACGAGAAGTTGTATTACATATCGCAATAATAGTTTCTAATGTCTTATTGTAGTTATCGTCTAATATGAAACCACCAAATCAAGTTTGTAAATAGTATGTGACAATTCCGAGCGTTAGCGCGTTTAACACGTACCTATTAGCATCGAAATGTTATAGAAATGACTTGATTTACAAGTATAAGAGAGGATATGAGATCACTCTGCCATTTTACACAATCAATTATCTCATTCTATTAACCTCGGTTCTGTTTACGATTATCTATAGACCTTTTAAAGGTAAAATACTCACTCTACTACAGAGAGTACATCAAACTATTTGTTTAAGCAACATATTGATCTCGATTCCAACTTTGAGTTTTATTTGAAATAATGTCACATTTGACGTATTGATGCGGCACGGGGACGAGAATATACTGAAAGATGCTTTCGGGTAGAAACATTAGAGTTCGAATATTCGAATTTATGAATTTCGAATGATGTGCAACCTGATGGATGCGCTTTTTTACGTTGAAAAAGTGAGCTTCTAACGTTCACTCTGTTTCCATAGATGTTATATCTCTACAGCTTCAGTTCAGAGGTGAGTCGATTCTTGATGAATTGATTAGCAATCTGTAACCAAATGTCTCCATTATGTCACGGTTATCGCATCAATGGTTGAACTATTTGAATACATAATAGTGTATCGATATCTAATATATAAAAAGAGTTGTTTTATTTAAATTAAATATAACCGGTATAACAAATATTTTACCGGTATAGTATAATATCCCAACGATTTCATTCATGTCGCGAATTTTTATAATGCCAAAAAATAACCTTATAATAAATAATGAGTGTAATAAATTTTTGATTGACTATTACCTATTAACAACTTTATAAGTGTTATATTCTTGATCCTGCTCCACCATAATACAAGCCTAATTGCAAAATTTGGGACTAGATGTGAATGTGCGCCGACATGCTTTGACAGACACTGGTTGCGAATCAAAAATAGTTTAGAAATTCTAGGATTTTTCTTCTTTAGTAACTGGTTACGAATGTACGGCTTTGTATGCGGCCGCGGGGGGTTCGGTTTTATGTTAGGAAAAAAACCTCTTGTTAAGAAACTGGTTTCGTACGAAGAGGATTTTTTCTTCTTTGGTAACCGGTTACGAGCCTTCGGTTTCGTATGCGGCCAAAGGGCTACTGGGTTTATGGCCCTTAAAACTGGAATTACAGAATCCAAGTCAATAAGAAAGTTCGAAGTCAATCAAAAATGCCGACGGCTAACTCTGTTTATATGATTATTCACTATCCATTTATCTTCATAGGTAAATAATGGGATCAAAGATCTTAAAATCTATAAGATCACACACACACTTAAAGCTAAGTTTAATTTATTTGCTAATTTCATAATTATCGCTAAGCGTGATTTGGGAACGTGTGGCTTCGATAAACAGGTTGGGTTTTTTAAATTCACAAGTCAGGTCCATTTAAAAACTCACCCTGTATACCTTATATCTCCACCTAGATACAGCGAGTATATATCTATCTATCTCCGCACAGAGATAGATACGAGACGTGCACTGCCTGTAGGTACTAGATAGGTACCTAGACTGTAAGACGGCGCGGGCGCGGGCGCGGGCGAGGGCGGCGTACCTACATCCATCGTGAGATGCTATCACTCCACATAAACACGTGTCCGATGGTTCAGACATCTCGCTTGCTTTATCTCCTTCAGTCAGGTTCCATCCACGGTCCGGGCTGCTTTCAATTTATAATGGATTCACCTACTTGTTCCACTTCAATTGTAATATTTCTTGTAAACTATTGTAAAGGGGTTACACATCTTATACCTAATGCTACTGATGGGGCGTCCGAACCACGTGGGAACATTGGGAGTTGTCTAGGTGGTATTTTTAGAATACTGAAATACATAAAAAAAAACTAGCTTGTTATTAAGGCCGCCGCTAACTACGGTAAAGCTCGTTATTATGCAAAGTTAATTCGTCACATTCTTGGTAAGGAACGTCTTTTGTGTCCGTTTCAATCGACTTTTGTTTCAGTTTTGATCGTCTTTTGTTCGTTTTTCAAACACGCGAAGTACATCGCCTTATACAACATTCGTTCAATCAATAATGGTAGGCGAGTTAGCAGCAAGTAACCTTGCAAAGGTAAAGGTAATACATTTCTCATGTGCAGTGCCCCTTTCCACTATAACACATAGTGAGTTATAGACAGGCCATAGAGACGAGACGAGGGCACTGCCTCACGGCACAGTCCGACCAGGCTGATATGTGTGGAACAGTCGAGACTTATTTGCTTACACAGGGTGTTAACCTTTTACGGCATTAAACTAGCGCGCTTCTATGGGAGTTATAACATCGCTGCACTATACATACTGTGCCAATGACAACTGGAATATTTACCTTTATTACTTCGTAATGTCGAATTCCTAAACAAGATGTTGTCAAAATACGGTTTTTCTCGAACTATTTACAGCTTTGCAATAATATGTCCATATCGTTCATTGCTCGAGATACGGCCAGAAAAAATAGTCCAAAGGTTAGTGGACACGAACAATAAACAAACTATCGATTCATATTATATTTTTCACTAAAACACCATACACCAAAACAAAAAAAACCATAGAGGTAGGACTTGCTATAATTATATTATGCTTTATTTGTGTTCAATATGACATTTTTATTTGTCAGAAGTGACCGACAGTTATTTTGCACATTTATCTACTTACATGCATATTGGTTGGATTGGGTGAAACAAGAGAAAGAGGATGTGAACGATGAGTGATGTCGGCTAATTTAGGAGAATGAAAGAAGACATACCTGCGCTGATTACAATTAAAATGGGATATAGCATGGTTCATTTATTTTAGGTACATATTTTTTTGTATAATTTTAAAGTTGGTTTACTAAGTTGAGTTTCTCCTGAGTGTATGAGTCAGCGGTGTGAGTGTAATGTTCTGATGCGCAAGCGCCGCTTTTCCCCAATCAGTATTCCGTCGGCGCGCAGCCTCCGACAAATTGGGATAGACCGTTATTACGACGTTGTTATCGCTGCCTTATACGACACTAAATGTTACCAAATATCATATTTTTCATATAAACAAGTATGTAAGTACTTGTATTGTATTACTTTGTTGTGGGAATCGGCACACACACCTCCCCCCTCCCCCCAACGAGTTCAATTCGTCATATAACCAATATTGCTGAGACTGTCTTACAAAACTAATATTTTATTTTCCCTGTGTAAATAACATAATAAATAATAATAACTTGTTATTGTAAAGGCCCTCTACATGTTGGCTTCGGCCCCACGCATGCCTTCCAAAGGTCCAGGACTCCATAGTCCCGTGATATAGGACATATAACAAACAAATATTAATAAATAAATATTACAGGACATTCCACACGTCGCCATCTAGCCCCAAGTTAAGTAACTAGACTTGTGTTATGGGTGCTAGGCAACGGATATACTACCTATATACTTTTCTTTTGTAAATATATACTTATAATACATAGAAACAACCAGACCACAGACAAATATCTAAGCATAAATACTTGTCTGAGGCGGGAATCGAACCCGCAACCCTGTGTTTGGCAGTCCGGCGTGGTAACCATTGTGCCAACTGAGTCATCAAACGTCATAACGTCTCTTCACTTTTGTTTATATTTCGATCGTTTGCACTAATTCTATTCCAGAACTCCGTATAGAACTAATGACAACAAATCTATTTTGCCGGTTTACTGAGGGATGTCAACCTATGACATTAGACTTCATCCGTAGGTATACGTGGTTCGTAGGTACTCTATAGCAGTCTGTGGTCCGTACCTCGATATCATTACAATATACATAATACCATATTCGGTCGTCTAGACCAGGGGTCGGTAACTTTAATTATTTATTAATAGTACATTACGATATAAGTGTGGTAAATTGATCTTTGCATAGAGGCGGTTTATGACGCGCGAGCGGCAGCGAGCGTGTTATAGAAGCCAAGATGCAAATATCAATTCCACACGTATATCGTACGACGTTTTTTATCACAGTTGCGAATAAAAGAAAAGACTTGAAAAGAAAACAAAATAATAATTTTAACAAAATATTTGTGTTAACTCTATGTTTACATTTTTTTAAGGCAATATTTTTTTGTTAATTATGCTCCGGTAAGGCCAGGCTAAAGACTTTTAACCTATACATCCTCGTGTGACATACATTATTTTTTAGGGTTAATCTATTTGTTTTTGCGTCGGGGGTTAAGAACAAAATACAATGGTACGGAAAAACAATATATCTAAGTAAAGAAAAAACAAAAAATAAACAACTCAATTTTTAATCGTTTTCTAAGTCATTATCACGTAAAATTTTCGTTCGTAAACCGACTTTAGAGACAACCATTTTTGCTAGCTAAAAAACTCTTTGGTACCTACCTTTTTGGGATAACTTTACAGCACTAGTTAACAAATCTAAAACGCACGCGTGCATAATATGTTGGATTATGAGCCTAAAAGCCGTTGAATAAGATCCACTTTATGAGCAACTGTGATAAAATAGTACATTACGATATAAGTGTGGTAAATTGATCTTTGCATAGAGGCGGTTTAAGACGCGCGAGCGGCAGCGAGTGTGTTAAGAAGCCAAGACGCAAAGATCAATTCCACACGTATATCGTACGACGTTTTTTATCACAGTTGCGAATAAAAGACTTGAAAAGAAAACAAAATAATAAGTAACAAAATATTTGTGATAAGTCTATGTTTACATTTTTTAAGGCAATATTTTTTTGTTAATTATGCTCCGGAAAGGCCAGGCTAAAGGCTTTACAGCCTCATCTGACATACAATATTTTTTAGGGATTTTTCTATTTGTTTTTGCGTCGGGGGTTAAGAACAAAATACAATGGTACGGAAAAACAAATATTAAAAAACAAAAAATAAACATAACTCAATTTTTAATCGTTTTCTAAGTCATTATCACGTAAAATTATCGTTTGTAAACCGACTTTAGAGACAACCATTTTTGCTAGCTAAAAAACTCTTTAAAAAAACCCTTTTTATACATCAAAACAGTATAACCCAGATAAATTAAGAATGTTTCACCTACCTAACATGTAATTAGCAGTAAGGTACGTATTTAACTTATCGGGATAACTTTATAGCACTAGGTTGGTAATGTAAAACGCACGCGTACATAATATGTTGGATTATGAGCCTAAAAGCCGTTGAATAAGATCTACTTTATGAGCAACTGTGATACACATAACAATTTATAAAATTAAAGAGCCACAAAAAAAATTCTTGCCAAATACTCCTGCAAACATGTTACATTTGAAGATATTTTAGCTATTCTATCTGTACTGTTTTAGCGGATAGTGGCAAATCCTTGATTTTTTTTCAAGATTTCTGGTTTGTTTTTAAATCATGAAACAGTTCTTTAGATGCACGTATGAAGTAGGCAAGTAATATAAATCTATAATATTAATATTATAAAGCTGAAGAGTTTGTTTATTTGTTTGAACGCGCTAAATCAAAAAATCAAAATCAAATTTTTTTATTTCTTGGGATGCTTAATACAATTGTATATAGACCACTTGAAATCGTCTTAAAAACTAAGTTAGGATGTGTGCCTTCGGAACGCGCCCACCAATGAGAAGAAGGCACAAGAAACTCATGGGGTTTTTTTTTTAAGTGATCACGCTCACAAACGTCAATATTACAAATATTGAAAGTATTATTTGAAATGGAGCAACTAAAGTCACGTCCATGGGTTGTTATCATTAAGGTAAGACGAAGTATCATAGTACGCCTTACTTGCACAATTTATGCTTTAAAAAAGTTTTGAACCTGGTAATGGACATGTCATATACATCTTTGGGTAATTTATTATAATAGAGCACACATGTACTATTAAACGACCTGTTTATTTTCCGGAGCCTACTACCGGGCACGGTCAGTTCATTGTTGAAATTATGAATATTGCTATTTTAACGAAAAATTTCAGGATTTTTGTAAACGTATAGCAAGTTTTCGTATATATATTGTGAATAGAGCGTTAATATATTTATCTCTTTAAATTTTTCTCTAAGTGATTCCCTGGGGCCCATTTTGTAGATAGCTCGGACAGCTCTCTTTTGCAATATGAAACTAGTATCAATATCTGCAGCACACCCCCACAGCAGGATGCCATAAGTCATGACACTGTGGAAGTAGCTGAAATAGACTAGGCGAGCAGTCTCAGAAACAGAAAATCTTTTTGTGTTGGATAGTCCATTTATCGAGGAAGGCTATAGGCTACTTTTTATCCCGATATTCCCACGGGATCAGGAGTTATGCGGGTGAAACCGTGGAGCGCTGCTAGTAATTAAATAAATCACATTTGCGTAAGGAACTAAAGAGCCACAGGTTGCCGACCCCTGGTCTAGACTACAATCGAGAGACACGCGACTCTCGGTAAGGTTGCTCTACTCGGACTAATTATAGGAGTAGGTAGTTAGGTACCGAGCAGTAGGTAGGTACCCATTCATTCATTTAATTTCGACGACGACGGGTTAATACGAATAGTGAGTATGCAGGGGTACTGATTATGGGTAAGTACGAAAAAAAGTATTCGTCGACTATACCTTATCATACTGGAACATATTATCTAACCGCGGACCGGTTCAGGAATTCATATGAAAAGGAACGTTAAGAACAACAAAAGTCGCATTCCGTAAAAAATAAATGATTGCGACTTACTTACTTGCGATTCGTCCGTCGAAAAAAAAGATGAAATATCTTTTGTGCACTCTACTCAGGGAAATTTAAGGTTGCTGCATACGTAACGGGATTTTTCTCGTGCCGGACGGGACGTGACATTTTTATATGAAACTCTGTCAAGAAATAGTTACGTCCCGTCTGGCACGAGAAAAAATCACGTAACGTATGTTTAAAGACCACGAACACTTTATGAACGATGCACGTCACGTATGCAGCGACCTTTATTCAGAATTTCAATATTATTATGTTTAGTTTGGCATATCTCGAAAATCTCATAATATATTATCTTTTCCTAATTTCGGTGGTCTTTCTTCTTCTACTTCGTATCGATAGCACAAACCAAAGGGAGAATTGACAAAGGGTGAATTGAGTAGGGTCAGATCCGCCCACTCCAGTATACTGCCAGGTTGCGTTGTTATTAGCTGACATTAGGTCAGCCAACGTTCGGGGTCAGTATATTTTTTTGTATTATTTTGTTTTAGTTCAAATATGACCATTCCCTCAAAAATCGTCTCAATATACATGTAGGCATAGTACGTAGTTTGGCAACGATTAATATCGACAAAGTTCAGGGAAATCGGCACTGTCTGTCGTCATGTGTATTATATGTTATGATTGATACCTGATATATGAGACCTACGGTATAGTGGGCGAAGACATTTGCAGGCAGTTCAAATGTTGAGTTAACAAGATAATATATTATTTCAAAAATGTTTTATTTTTACATTATTATAGGCTAGAGTTTACCACTAGTTTCGTTTGAAGTTTAATGCAGCGACTCCTTTGCAACTTGAAACTTAGTCGGGTGTTCCTGTTTCTTTATGTCCAGGACAGGAGATCTCTGGGCAAAAATTTTGGATATCCCTTTTATTGAAACATGACAGGAAATACAGACAACTGCTTCCGTAACATCGCATAATGAGTTTATGCCTCGGTTACGTCGCGCGTCGTCGTCAATCGCTTGCCATCTGTATTTATATATAAAGTGTGCGATATAAACTGGATGGTAGGTACCTACCGAATATACCTAACAGATATACCTACCTGCGTAACATCGAGTGTGTAGGAACTTAATGTTACAGTTTATATCGCCGCGCTCTATGATTACAATCTTTAACGCACATTCACACATCCGTTAAAGCTCTATTAAAATAATAGTGTTTTCTCACGATATGTGTCATTAGGCGAGCAATTAACCGCTTCGTAATGTCCACTTTAATCGGCCGATGTCGGCCAGTACTCGCCCATGAACGTCCCACGACGACTTTATCATACCCAAAGACACAGATTTAGTCCCAACTTTTCAACACACAATTTCAAGCCACAGCAAAAAATGAACTTTGAATAAAAAATGCTCAGATTATCGATAAGATATCGACGAGTGCCTGGCTAAGGCCTGGCTAGATAGACATTACGTAGAAATTCTATAGAGACCGTTGATTTAGTCACGGCCGGTGGCCGGCGGGCAGCCTAACACACCTTTTGTCGTTCGTCGTGTTGGGTAGCTTCGACCCGTGTCATCATCGCATCACAATCGCCACAAACTATTGCAATGGTATGGGTGGGCAATGGGCATAGACGGTGCGTGTGATGACGTCACCCGATCTCTAATTAATCTAGAAAGTTAGTGAATTATTATAGCCCTGATCTAGTTGTAGATCGTTAAATAAATTACTTCTTTCGATAATGGCGAAAAATTAAACGTAGGCGGAGTACCAATAAATATTTAATTTGTGTGCAGTCGCGACTTGCTATAAATCATGGCCGCCCCGCGCCCCGCGCCGTGCCGCCGTGCGCCCGCGCCGGTCGGTCGGTCGGTATACTTACAACTCGGCTTTAAATGACTTCAAATGGACCTGTATTACTTGATTCTTTTTATTAATTCTGTTCGGTTTTATCGCACTGCAATGACTGGGTAATTAGTTTCTTGTTCCTGAGTTATGTGAGTGGGCGCTGACGCTAGCGCTGGCGCAGGTTCCTGCTCCGTCCGCCTCGGTCATTGGATGATATGTATTATACAAATTCATTGCTCCACTTAAAGCAGTTTTTAGTATTTTCTAACTGTTTCCTGTATTTTTATATCGGACTATAAAGTTTTCCTTTTACATCACGTATCGCCATATAATATATTTTAATTAAATCGAATAGATCGTTAGGTACCCGCGGTCCGCTAGTTAACTGCGCTTCGAATGCTCCCGTAAACATTAAAACCTTAATTATCTTAGTTTGAGCAGTCTATCACGGCTTCCCACACAAATCGGGTAACATTTCACGACTAAATCTGCCCATTAAGGCTGGGACGGAGCACCTCATTCGTCTTGTGCGACCGCGCGGTGTCGCGTCGCGTCCATTCGCGGTCTTGGCAACCATAGAGATGTACCTACCTTATACTACAATAGAAAGCACATCAGGATATTTAAATTTGCAATTCCGCTTACCAAATCAATAATTCGCCGGAATTTTTTTACAAACAAAGATCTACGACTTTAAGAGGGTTTGTATCAAAGAATTAGCCACTGATCATGCCAAGTTGTATCCATTGATAACGTGATCCGTTTCCAACGAAATACAAATAAATATTTTTACCCACTGATTAAGAGGCAGAAATAGGAAGGGTAGAAAATGGGAGTTTGATCCTCATTTCATGTGTCAAATACTTGAAATATTGATATACCTATTTAACATAATAAATATGTTACGTCACAAAGTTATTTTAGTATTCTATCCGTTGTTGGCGTAGTGTACAATCTGTGCAATATTCTGCAATAGGTATTTAATATTTACATATTTTTTATTCACCTCGGTTGAAGAGTAAATCAGAACGTTCTATTGTAGTATTTTATCTCTATGTAAGCGGCAGTCTCGCGCCCTATTTGGTTGCAGTTAGTTGGTCGCGGTATCGATCGCAATAAATCGCGAGTAACGGTGTGTAGATGTCGCGGTCGCCGGCCGATCGGGTGCGATCAGTTGTCGCGACGTGAATGGGACCTTTTATTATAGTGAACACATTGTCGTTGACGCGTTCAACGAAACGTGGATTTATTGGATTTCAGTTGATATTATGTTCAGATAGGAGAGCTATACATATTATATCTACTACCGTTGTACGTCGTCGGTAGTGTCGGGCATCGGTAGGGGCCGAGGCCGTGGTCCACCTCCTCAGTTCACCTGGGTGGACCATGGTCAGGTTTTTGTTTGCGTCTTTCAGTTTATATTGGAAAAGGCAGACAACTCGCGTAACACAACAAAACAAAACAATGTAGAATTAGGTATCGCGTTCCAGAAAATACAAAACAAAAAATATGTACAAAACTATCCCATTTTATTTGCTAATTTATTAACCACCCCAGGGATAGCTATATCTATACATATAAAATGCTTTGTCCTGAACTACTGACTGACTGACTGACGGATCAACGCACAGCCTAAACCGCTGATCGCAGAGACCTGAAATTTGGAGTGTTTGTTCCTTGCATGACGTAGGCACCGGATAAGACAGGATTTAACAAAATTCCATCTCTAAGGGGGTGAATAAGGGGGGCAAAGTTTGTATGGGACAACGTAATTCCTTGGTCCAATCTACTTCAAATTTTATAAAAACATTATTTAACAGAATTGATGGAACACGTGTTTCGTATTTTATTGAAATTCATCCCCTAACGGGGCTAAAAAGGGGTAGTAGTTATTTTCGGGGTGATTTGCTTCGAAGTTGATATCAATACTCCTTTTAACTCACCTACATTGTATTTTGACACATGTTCGAAAACTCAATCCGATTTTATTCAAAAAAGGTGCACTTTTGGGACGTAGAACTCGAAATTTGAAATGGTAAGGACTAGAACGAACTAGAACAGCAATAATAAATATAGGGATAAAAGTATACTATACTATTATGTAATCTGTGACGTTTGTGTTTGCTGGTCTGGGACGCGTTCGTGTCGTCACGGGCCGGGGTTTTTCGAGCGGTTGTAGTTTTTCGTTGATTACTCAGGTTCTACTAATTAAATTTCGATGTAATGTATGACACGACCTTCCTCGAAAAAAGAGCTATCTAATAGTGAAAACCAGATTTCAATTGGTTTAGGTGTTTTTAATTGTATAACAAACAATATGACAGACAGACATATAATTTAAAAACTAACTTCCAGGTACAGACTTTTTGTCCTCTCTAACTTTATTATAAGTTTAGAAAAAAAACTGAATAAATACAAATATAAAAGAATATTTAGTTAAAACAAACCTACCGATTTTGGTGATATTAAAACCCACAGAAATACATTTGAGTTAAAACCAATTAAAACTCCCATTAGAACTATTTTCGACTTCTTCGCGGACGAAGTCGCGGGCAAAAGCTAGTTCTAGTTCAAACTACAAAATAGAGTTTAGTTGAAGTACTAAAGTCCATGTAAGAGGCGTGACTGGCTAATTGTAGAACGCGGTAACTGACAATCACTGGTCGGTCGCGGCCGCGCGCTCGCGTCCAATTTACTCGGAATTATCCGCGGATTTAGAACGGTTCTAAACAAAAACATGATTATGCAGTACCTAATGGCTGCGACCGGCGACCTCGTCTCTGCAACACGTAATTGCCACAATGTTCTCTGCAATACGACAAACGCAATTGCAACATCACAAATACAATAGTACATGAAGGTGTACATAGATAGGTTGTATTGGCATCCTTTAAGTTATTATAATTAATTTAGTTTATCCCACATCACAAAATCTCAATTCACTTCGAGAACTGTTCTCAGTTCAGCCTCAATTTATTCCCTTCATCCCATTTTAGTGTTATCAATTCAGACTTCCAATATTTCAAAACAAGTACTTTCTATAACAATTATTTGCCTCTTAATTAAACTGCAGCAGTACAATCTTCTTATAGTTCGTTTTAATTAAGTCTTAAGCTATAATTTGCAGTCATAAACTTAAAATCGATACTCGTATGATTTACCTATATGTACTTATTTGTTTGACTTAAGTTGGTAAGTTATTTTGTAAATTTAATTTGTCTACTTATTTTAATCCCGTTTCAGTTTTTTAAGATATAGAAAACACATTTTTGTAAGTTTGTACTAGGACGAATCAAATACGAAGGAAATCATTCTCTAAATCAGGATATTTACTGGTTACCCTAAATATTTAAATAAAATATCAAAGGTTTATTGGTAACGGTGTTTTGCCATATAAGAAAAAGGCAAATTAGAAAAAAAAAGTTGTTCGATTCTCAGACTTAACGAATATACACAAAAAAATCATACAAATCGGTTAAGCCGTTTAGGCGGAGTTTGGCATTGGCTACTAATACCGCGACACGATTGACATCAATATTTATACGATACTGACGTTACTCGATTGTTTGCATTCCCGGAACCTCTCCACTAAAATTTGAACTTTATGTTATGGTATTAAAGTTCAAATTGACTTTTAAGTATTACGAGTACTCGTTTGTATGGGAATTGGGAGTATAGAAAACTGTTGTTTTTAGAAATCAGGCATTTTTTTAATTTTTTTTCTCTTCGTAAGAACCATCGTTATACATTAAGGAATATTCTAAAAATAGAATAAAAAAAAAAGAATCGAGAAAAAAGAAAAAGAAAATCGGTTCAGCCGCTCTCGAGTTATAAGCTTAGGTTTATATTATAGAAAACTAGCTGTGCCCCGCGGTTTCACCTGCGTAAGTCCCGATCCCGTGGGAATATCGAAAAAAAATATCCTATGTCCGTCTTCTAATTGTAAGCTACCTCCCCACCAATTTTCAGCCAAATCGGTTTAGCCGTTCCCGAGTTATAAATGGTGTAACTAACACGACTTTCTTTTATATATATAGATTTGTATGGGAGAATATAGAAAAGTTATGTTTTTATACCTTTTTTAAGCAATGTTTTAAATTTTTCTCTCCGTAAGAATCATCCTTGTATCTTAAGGAATATTCTAAAACAAGAATTAGCGAAATCGGTTCAACCGTTCTCGACATATGCGAACACTTCAGCGATTCATTTTTATATTATAGAAAAATATCAATATCACCTTACATTGTGTGACATTACGCACTACGCATACGCGCGTATCGTGCGCATTGTCTGCCTACACGATACCATCACGACAAGCAACGCGCGGGAGCACTGTGCTGCGCCCGCGCCGCCCGCCCGCGCCCCGCCCTCGGTGATCGCATCGCATCGCGCGATGTAATTCCCGGCTTATTGATACTGATGTTATGTACCGATTATTCTATTACGGCTATGTTTCTCTATGAACGCACAAATATATTATCATTTTTTTTAACGAATTCTGTATTATTTAAATGTTGAGTAATTAGTATTTAATCGATCATTTTTATGCCTCAAAAATAATAATGTTTATGCAATTTAGTGCGATTGCAATGTTGCCATAAATCCGTCGTCTCTACCAAGTCTCACAAATACTTAGAGCGGCTGTAAATTAGTTTGAAGCCAATAAAACATTATTTAAATTAAAACAAATTTACGCAAACAATAACTCACGTGAAACGTTCATAAACGTCGTATTTATATGCAATTGTTGCGTTGAGTTGCGTTGCGTTCCGTTGCTTTAGTGAAGTATTGAGGTGTTCGTTGCGACGCGACGCTCGAGTCAGACGACATTGTGTTGCCCGATTGATCTGTTAAAGATCAGGAAATATCTCCAACGTTTCTGACGTATCTCGGACACGAATAAATTACCTGTCTCTCGTATCTCTCTGCGTTTTAATCCACTGACGGAACGTATATCACTCACTCCACTCAGCTCCCAATGCATATCATTTTGTTAAGAATTTCGCACGCTCCGCGCCCTTCTTATTTTACAATCGGTTTTAATTTGAACCTTAGTCGACTAAGTATAGGGTACATTTATATTTGCAAGTATTTGGTATCATTATAATAAATCCGTCGTGTGAGTTTAGCAGCGCGTTATCAAGGCGCTTACGCGGCGGCGAGCGCAGCGCAGACGGACACAGATAGAGGACATGCTCGGATGTGTCGCCACTTTGTCGCGATAACCTTTACCGACTCCTCGCTGAGCTTCATCGATGTAATAAACTACAATATTCTATAATAGACTCTGCAGTCCAGCACCTCTTTCAACCTCTCAAAAATCATTGGCATTACGTTCGGAGAGAACAAAGCCGCGCGTGCCGCGGGTTTCATCAAGATGTTAGTCAGGTGTCCACCACTTTAGACCAACACAACACCGCTCATGGTACCATAGCTCCTGTTCCATGGTACTTTTAGGATACGGCCTCATAGGGACGTAGAATTTGAAATAATAAGGACTAGAACATTTTGGTTATAAACCATAACCCTCCCCCTTTACCTTCACCGTAGTCGGATAAAAATATTGTGTCGTCAGTTACTTTCTCAAGCGGCTGCAGTTTTTCGTTCGTTACTCAGGTTCTACTAATTGGTTTTAGATCTTTCTTGAAAAAAGAGCTATCTAATAGTGAAAACCAGGTTTCAATTGGTTTCTGCGTTTTTATTGTTTGAAATTTAAAAACTTTATATTTTTGTTATGGGTACTACTTTTATTACATGAAATTTAATAACTAGGTACCTATATATTTTTATTCTACTACTTTTTCTAAGTCCCACAAACCCATTTTTTTATTTGCTTCCAAGTACCTAAAGACTTTTTGTCCTCTCTACCTTTATTATAAGTATCTATAGAAGAAAACATGTAAAATAAAAAATACATACCTATATAAATTAATTTTTAAGCTAAATTATCGATTTTGGTAATTTTTAAACCAAAAAATATATATTAGAGTTAAACCAATTAAAAATCATAGTAGAACCACTTTCGACTTGTACGCGGACGAAGTCGCGGGCAAAAGCTAGTCTGTGTCTATACTGTGTATTCAGGAAGGCACCATCACTCCGGCTTAGGCTCGGTGTCGACGGGACGACGAACGGTTAGATTTATGCTCTGTCCGCACCTCGCTGCGCAGGAGTCGCCTCCATTGTCACGCGCGCAGCGGGACTCGAACTTGCTACCACTGGAGGCCGTATAGGTGAGATTAGTATTGCCATGCGCCACGCCATCCAACGCCAACGCTATCACCATAAGAAAAGGCTTAGATATATATATATATATATCTATTTATATCTAATAGAATAAATATTTGTTAGATTATGTTATTTGAACGTTTCAAGTGAATTGTGGTAGAGGGGAATGTTAATACGCAGATCTCAGCGCAATAAATAATGGTCCAACGTTACTTAGAGCTTTCGGTGTGATTTACCTCTAGATCAACACTTGATATTGATCTATGAAGATTAAAAACATTGTCTTTAATGAATAAATGATTATTGATCATTAAAGCTATATTATATAGCTTTAACTTTGACTATAATAGTTGTCCTCTCGAGTGACGAGCACATGCGGAAGGTTAGACGACGCTGCCGATTGGTTATAATAATTTTAAAAATAAATTCAGTCTGAATTATTGAGAACACTTTTATAAGGGATGTAAATTTTTTAGAGATTAAAATTCTGTAGGACTTTTTCGTGCAACAGACGATGTAATCTATATAAATGTATCAGGGTAGGCGGCACTGTCGTCTCGTAAACATTGAGCTGGTGTATATTATTAGAAATAAATAAAAATAGTGATAATTTCCGTGTAATTTTTACGTGACAGCTGGACAATTAGATGAATAATATGTACAAGTGTTATCCAGTGAAAATAAACAGTGTAAATAGAAATAGTGTAAAATTTGTGTGACAGTAAAAAAACGGTCTTACATTACTAAACCATTACAAAACTGCAATATCCTTTTTAAATATGGGACACATCACTGCTTTTTTTACACTAATAACTATCCATAATTAACTATCGAATCGTCAAAATATCAAAAAACATAGTGTATTTGTGACGGTAGGCCGCGGCCAGTTGATCAATTCAAACACTCGTATGACTGTCCAACCGTCTGCTTTGTTATCTACTGCCCGACGTCATTCAAACTATTCTATAATTTCGCCACTCAGTTCAAGTAACTCGGCGGACGAACGGTTACATACCTCGCCTGCAAATCTGGACACTCAAGTTCGAGCCTGAGAAACGGCAGTTGTTTTTGTTGGCAAATAATTTGTTCCTGTGTAATAAGTAAATAAGTCGTCAAGGAAACAGTAATATTATGGATTCCATAAATAGCGAATTCGTGACTCAAAGACGTCGTCCGATTCTACGATCACTGTCGACGGACAATGTGTCGCTTGATGACAATGAATTAAGTACTACACTATTCGACACAAGCAGTAGAAGTCTTCCACATACATCGTTAAATGATAGCACTAGTTGTACAGAGCTAATGATTGAAGTGCAAAAATTAAAAGAAGAACTTAAGATTGCTCACAATGAGGTCGATCGACTTAACTTAGAAAACAATGAACTAAAAAATGCCTTAGAAAAATCTCAAAGAGCTATTGACACTTATAAACTTTTAGGAACTTCCAGAACGCCGTTATCTAGCCAAAATTCTAATTCCAAGAAAAAGAATAAACGCAAACGAAACGACTGTAATGCACGTGTTCTGTTTCCTCCCGAACAATGTGAAAACCCCGTTGATAATCACAATCATCAACCACTACCAGATATGTCTAATGATGACTCCAAAAGTAATCGAGATAATAAGGATGTAGTGCCATCAAGGAGAGAAATTACTTCGGAAAGCTTTCAGAAGCGGCAACTATGTATAGTTACCAACAAAAGTTTTACAGGCAGGCTGCAAACAATTGAAGATCCTTTCTCTCAACACTTTAACTACTGTCGCTATTCTTCGCCCAATATTGGCTTAAAACAACTATTAATTAATTTAAAAAATAAAATATGTAAATTTAATTTGGATGACTATTGTATTGTTGTAATTGGAGAGTCAGATTTCAGACATAATAGCAACTATATAGAATTAATAAATGACATCAGAGAGTCCCTCAAAGAACTCTCCCATACTAATATAATTTTATGTGTACCTACTTACATTCAGGGAGCGCTCATCTATAACTATCGAGTTGAAATGTTTAACAACTTACTTGCCCTAGACTTGCAAAATAATAATTATGCTTACATCTATGACGTAAATAAAACTCTCACCTATGACATGTTTTCATCCAGAAGTGGTAAAATCAATAACTCTGGTATAAAAAACATGTATGATAATATAATGATTAATATAAATTGTGATATTGAACGATCATTGGCACAGCCTAACAGTAACGTACCTTCTGAATTAGCTTCTATAAACCCTCCTCAAACATTTTTTCGTCTCTAACCTGATACATGTATTACACCAAAATATAGCTGGCTTATCTAAAAAATCAGATTCTCTTACTGTTTGTTTGGATACCTTGTTGGATAGGAGAATCATGGTAGATGTGCTCTGCATTACCGAGCACAACATGATAGAAAATGATTTACCTCAACTTAGGATTTCAAATTATAGCTTAGCCTCAGCGTATACACGTAAAAATAGGCGTGGTGGTTCATGTATACTAATTCATGTCAAACATAAATTTAAAGAATTGTTAGAGATAAACAAACTTAGTGTTCCTGGATTTTTTGAATGTTGTGGAATAGAGCTTACGCAGCATAATATGATTGTAGTGTGTATATACAGACCTCCGAGATATTTGGCCTCTGATTTTGATATTTTTTTCAAAGCTTTTGAATCAACTCTTCATGAATTAAATAATACAAACAAAAAAATGGTAATTTGCGGAGACTTCAACATTAATTTATTAAAACAAACTACTTATGAGAAAACATTTAAAATCATCTCTAAAAATCATAATCTTAAAATTTCAGTTAATCAACCTACACGTAAAGTTAGTGGCACTTGCTTAGATAACCTCTTACATAATTTCAGGTCATGTAAAGTGCAAGTGATTGAACTCGCTCTATCGGATCACACTGCACAGCTATTGTCATGCCCAGTTAAAACTTATTGTTCTTTAAAACATTGGTATGTCGAAAAGAGGGACTATAGTAAAGAAAACATGACAAAGTTTGTAGACTGTGTAGAAGCTTTATCATTTAGTGATGCCTATGATACTGATGATTCGGAAAAAGCTTTTGACATCTTTTATGAAAACTTTTCCCTATTTTATCATTTATGTTTTCCTATGCGAAAAATAAAAATAAATACGCATAAGAGACCAAAATGGATCAGTAAAGGCATAAAACTATGCTCCAAGCGCAAGAGACAACTCTTATGGCAGTATAGGAAAAATAGAAATGAACAGACACGAAAATCATTTAAATTGTACTCTGCACGATTGAGCCGTATCATTAAATTAACACAAAAATCACACAATAATTACTTCATTAAAACGGCCCCTAATAAGTCTAAAGCTACGTGGTCGATTATAAATAATAATAAAACGAATTTTCCTAACGATGACATATCCCAAATAATTGTAAATGATAAAATTATTGACAATCCTAGTGACATAGCACAATCGTTTAATAATTTTTATATTGACCAAGTAAAATCTGACATTAATGATAACTTTGTAACGCTTAATTCTAATTATCCTAAGTCTATATTTATGAATCCTACTACTCCATTTGACATTTGCAGAATCATAAAAACAATGAAGAATACCAACAGCACTGGTTACGACGGTATTTGCACGAAGGTTTTAAAAATAGTTGCACCACTAATAGCGCCTATTCTTAGTCATATTATTAATTTATGCCTTAATACTGGATTTTTTCCATCTCAACTTAAAAGAACAATCATCAAACCTATATTTAAAAAAGATAATAAGTTTGAAATGCAATCTTATAGGCCTATTGCTCTCATACCTACAATATCCAAAATTTTCGAAAAATTTATTTATGAGAATCTTTACTGTTATTTTGAAAGGATGAAAATATTAGTTGAGGAACAGCAGGGTTTCAGAAGGCACAAGACTATTAATTTGGCAGTTTATAGTTTCTTAAAGGTTATACTGACCGATTTAGATTATGGTAGTAAGGTGTGTGCGCTCCTAATGGATTTAACAAAAGCGTTCGACCATGTCAACCACACAATACTTATAAAGAAGCTAGAAATGTATGGCATTAGAGGTAATGCACTAGACCTTATAAAGTCATATTTGAGTAATAGGCAACAGGCTACTCAAATTACTAGAATTTGTCCAATTACAAAAACAGAAAAGGCCTATCTATCTGATTATCGGAAGGTAAAATGTGGTGTACCACAAGGCAGCGTCTTAGGGCCCTTGTTGTTCATTATTTACATTAATGATTTTCCTAAATCAATAAAACGGCCTATGATACTCTTTGCCGATGACAGTACTGTTATGTTTTCAGCCAGAGATCAACAATCACTAGAGGTTGATGCTAATGAAACACTTAGGGATGCGGTAAATTGGCTACGATCAAATAATCTTTTGATAAACCTGAACAAGACAAACATTATACCATTTACAAATAGTGGCACACAACCTATTAATTTACAAATAGAATATGATGGTTGCTCTGTTCAGGAGGTTATGACAGCTAAATTTCTAGGCCTTACATTGGACCGAAATTTAAACTGGAAGGAGCATGTTGCTAATGTGTGTTCAAAATTGAGTCAATTCTCGTATGCATTGTACCATTTGAATAAAGTTGTTAACATTTCGGCCGTATTGACTTCCTATCACGGTCATGTAGAAGCTGCATTACGATATGGTGTCATGTTCTGGGGCAACTCAGTTGAGAAGACCACAGCATTTAAAGCGCAAAAAAAATGTATAAGAGCAATATTTAACCTTAAGCGTAGAGACAGTTGTAAACCCTACTTCCAAAAGTTTAATTTATTGACCTTGCCATGCCTGTATATTTACGAAGTGTCAGTATTTACCAAATCCAATATAAATTTGTTTAGTGGATTGCGCAGTAAAAGACATTGCAATAAGATACAATTTCGTAAAAATAAGACTGCTCTCTTTAGTAAAAGTGTATTCGGCATGATTCCTCACGTTTATAATCACCTACCAAAAACTTTGTTAGAGGAACAAAACATTGTTAGTTTTAAAAATAAATTAAAAACGTTTCTACTGAGTAAGTCATACTACAGCGTTGACGAATATTTAAAGGATAAATTTTTGACATGTACTAATTAATATAATATTTAGATTTTCTTATTATTTGACATTGTATTTCAATTTCCATGACTAGATTTTTTATAAATTATTTTAACATTGTATTAATTGGTAATTTAATTTATGGCTAGAGCCTTTGTGAATAATTTTTTGACTAAAATGATAAATATTGCATGCCTCATGTATAAGGCTGAATAGAGTGATCCTCTTATACTCTTGTAACACTGCACTATGTACCTTTATTCGCAATAAATGAATTGAATTGAATTGAATTGAATTGAAATGAGTGTATTTGAAGACGAGTAGAATTAACAGAACAACCGGTCACGGGTAACATCTGGCAAACCGTCTAATGAAAAACGAACCGTCTGTTCACGTCTCGTAACAACAACTCTACCGACTAAAATATGTTTATCGCAATGAATGAAATCTAAAAATATCTAAAGTACTTAACTTAAACTTCATCAAACATCCCAATAAAAAAGCGAGCGACCAACAAAAAGGTAATAAACGTAAACGACTTCAATTCGGAGTTGTAAAAGAAGCGATTGTTTAGTTTGGTGGATACGGTATTCGGGCAACTTTTGATCGCATGATCATTAGTTGTTAGACAAAAGTGTCGTGTAAATGGAACGCGTTAAATTGTGAGTATTGTGCGATATAGCGAACTTAGTTAGAAATAGATTTCTTGACATAAACTATAAGCTTCAAAACAACAGAGAATTTAAGATTTCTTAAAAATTATGCTAAATTGTTAGGAATTTTCTCACTTACTAATTGTGGGTGTATCCCACTATTTCCATTATAAATATCCATTGATGTTTCCATTGCTGGCGGTGAAAATATTCATAATTAAGTAAATAAAATAAAATATTCATATAAATAATTGCCATTGCTCAATAATATCTCTTTCGAATTTTATTTATCAGTAATTTATCAGGCCGTCATAAATATTAAAGTAGAAACAGATTCTAGAATACTTCGTTTTTTTGCTACAAATTATGGTATATAATTTGTTTGTTTTCGTTTTGTTTTTCCATTGAAATTAATATAAAGATGGATACACCTCAAATTGTTTAGAAAACTTGGACACAAACGACATATTTTTATGCAATTGTAAACAATTTTAGATTTATAGGCTTTGGATCTACTTTTACCACAGCATTGTGTACTGTAACTTGTATTATTTTTATGTTGTTGATTGTTTGAAGACATCGGTCTACGAAATGTTACCAGTTTACATGTTGTGAGGATTCGTCGCAAGCTCGATTATAACGAGACCACTCGACCGTGTGGGCGTTGTCGCGCGTCGGTCGCTTCCTCGCCCTACCTTTTTACTCGATTATTATATTAAACGTATACCTTGAGGTAAAATAATATTATATTACTGTAGAATAGAGTGATTTGGGTTACGTCAAAGTCGCAATGTTGCCATTTTTGTATGAAATGTTTCAGTGAAAGTAGGGGTTTGTTCTACTTACATATCTGTACAAAACAACCAATTTGTATTCTACAACTTCTGCAAATTCGAACTTAAGGGCAGGTGCTAATAAAGCTACTAAAATCGACCTTTGTTTTAAGCAACTCTAAGTAATCAAATTCTCTTTTTTTGTTATTTGGATATAAATGGATATTGTAGTTTAATAGCCATATTTTTGTTTATTGTGGTTGAAAACATGATATGAACAACTTCGTTCGATAAAAAAAATGTTGGAAAACAGAGAATTATTAGATCGTTTATCGGGTTTTATTCAAAAATAGTTAACGTTTGTTTCTAAAAATGAATCAAATGATAGGTTTTGACCTCTAGAAACTATATTTGTGGATTATAATGCTAAAATGTTTTGCATATCGATCAAATATAACAGTTAGCACGCAGCAACTAAGGTAATGTGAATACCTACACACGGTACTGGAAGAGCGCCTTAAGTTTAGTCTAATTCAAATTAGTTAAAAGAGTAGTTACAAAAGTCAAATGATGGATAATAATAAATTCCTGATAAAATATTCATTTGTAACGGATGTTGCTAATCCAACCTCTTTGGGTTTTCACGTCGTCGCAGCTGAGTGCTTAAGACATCTTACCAGATTTTTTGCAAGTTTTGTTGTAACTGCAGTGTCATACACTGTTATAATAGTACGAAAATGTTGATGTTCTGTCTATTGTAATGTAGAGTGTGTTTGTATAAAGGATGAGGTCGATGACCGTAACGAGAGCCTTTATGAAAAGTCCAGTAGTTTGTTGGTAGATAATGATACGGTGCAGGTTGCTCGCGGTCGCGTTCCCGCTGGTAGAGTAGGTAGAGTCTGCCATTACGATCGGATGGTACGGTTCATGCTAAATGTTTAACTCGGTTTCATTATGCTCACTCAATTCTTGGCTACTTTCCAATTACCGTATCTAAACATATTGACAACTACAACTATGAATGTTTCGATGGTTCATGTTTGAAAATATTTATATGCAAAAATTTACTTACTACTTTTTTTGAAAGGCTGGTGTTGCTGAAGTTATTTTAAACGGGACATTCACTACGTTTTAACTTGTGAATTGCGATATTTCGGCATTGTTGCAATCACCATGTTGTGACTATAGGAGCCAAACATCTAAAATACCTGTCGAAAACTAAAATTGTTAATTTATTGGTACACACTTTGCATGTTATTTGAACATAGTTATTGCAAAAATTGATCTGTTAGAGTGCACCTTTCCCTGTTAGCCACATTTGTGCAATTCTAAACAATGTATTCAATCGTCGTCTATTTTACTTACAATTGTTGTTTCCCATGATTGATATGGCACAGTGTTTTCTAGCCGTGGAAGGCACCCGACTCTGAGATAGAGCCAAGATATAGTCTAGTTCCCAGCGGGGTTGCACCGAGGCGCGGCGCACGGCGGCTGGCGACGCGGCCTCTCAGGCGCACCGGGATACGATGTACCTACATATCTACTGATTGGCGAAGCACGCCTGTCTAGATAGATTAAGACTGCAATGATGAGAACTGTGCGATTGCTTGGTTCTGCTTGTCTGACTCTCTAAGATAGAATAGTGACTTAGGTACGAGTAGATTGGTAGGTACCTACTAGAGATGTGTGCCGATGACTTTGTGATCGGCGGCGGCGTCTGACGTATAATTTGTCGGCGGTGGCGGCGTAAACGGCGCGGTAGACGGCGGAAATTAAAGTAACATGACACATGACGGTCTTTTTTTTAAGACAACGTGGTCTTGCGTTAGAAAAAAAATGGTAAAAACGGAAAATGGAAAAATGGTAGAATGATGGATCTTACGTCAATTTAATACAATGATTTATGTCAATTTCATACAAAAAAATCAGTCGATTGGAGATATCGCTAATGGAAAGTAATCTTGTCTAAGGGGGATGTACGGAGTTCGCCCAAATTGTCGGCAAAGCGCGCCATTTTGAAACTAGAACTCAATATTACTTTTTTAATCTCGCGCCGATTACGCTGGTACAAAAGTTCTTGCAGCGGCTCGTGCCACGTCCTGCTGGTTACTGCAACCATAATACATACGATCCACCTATAAACCACGGGTTGGACGGTGCAGTCTCCAGATGTCGCCAGGTGTCCCGCTGCGTGAACTAACGAGGTACCAGCTCGGCGCGTGCCCCACACTACACCCGCTACCCATGCGCTCTCCGTGCCGGGCTTCATGTGTATACCTAATGGACGTTTTTATTCGATGTCCTCTCCCGACGACGACACATCGGGGGGCCTTTGATTGGTTCCTCATATGGCGTGAAATGTGCTCAATGATATACCTACTTTTCTTTATATATGACTTCAAGAGGTATGGAGGAGGAGGACCTACGTTTGACTCAGAAGGTAATTTAGACAAAAGTCTAGACTTCATTTTGATTAGAAAGTAATTATGAATATGATACTTTGTCTGGTGACTTGAGTTGAAAGTACCTACGAAGTAAAGTAAGCATACTTCTAATCGGTTTTCATTTGTATTCCAATTTTGTTTAGAACATAAGGCTTAAAAAATGAAGCAGAGCTAGGTGGAGTGTAGTTGAAGTCATTTATAAAAGTCCAATGTAATATTTGTGTCCTTTGTCTCTATGCCCATAATCAGTTTCTCATCTCATCTCGGTATGTTTCCATGTAGCATTATCACACTTCATCATCGCCTTCGTGAAGTATTTTATATACCAATATAATTTGAAAGCTTATTTGGCTCCTGATCAATTTACTGATAATAACTAAAGAAAAGATTAATATATATATATATATATATATATATGAAATAGCAAATAAAACACGTACTCCACTTCGGAATCTTTGAAACAGGAAACCAACAGAACGGCGCGGCGGCCTAACCAGAACTTTGATAACATCACTGTGTTTTGACTCTATAAATCTATTAACTAGTAACTGCTAACGCACAATCCAGTGACTCGCGACAGATATATAAAAGGATAAAATAATATACTACAGTAGGAAATGTTCTAATACACTCTGTATTAGAACATTTCCTTTAGGGTTGCGTCGAGCATCATTTGGTTGGAACGAAAAATGTAAATCTTATGATCTTTACATACTCTTTGGAAATAACATAATTTTTCATTACTCACACTCCGAAAGTAGGTCTAAAGGTGCCTGAATAGTGTGTAGAAAGAAAAACTTTCAGCTCTAGCGAGAATCGCGTTCACTGACAGCTGTAATGTCAAATTATGGCTTCGCACGGCTTGTGCAATGTGCTTGTAGCCAGTATCAGTATCATTACGCATTAGGAACTTCAAAAACCTAACCTCCTTGCTTTAGGTAACATCAAAGAATAATAATTATGGCTTCGCACGGCTCATACATACTGCCAGAGCTTAGTACTTAGTAGGTTTTTTCTCAATAATCGAATTCAAGTACATATATTTAGTTCAAGATATCTTATTTAAAATAATAAATGTAAAGACGAAAATGGTCAAACCGACGTATGCTGCGCTTTATGCGACCGTGCGGTCAGTGTCGTTTCTTGAGTAAAAAAAAACTGGCGGGAAATGCTTGCATTTTGAATTATTTTAATTAGTATTATCTTTTGTTATTTTATTATGTTTTTGTGTTAAGTTTAATCTGGTTTTTCAATTATGATTTTGTATATTTTGTAAATAATATTTTCTAGACAAACCGTGTTACAAAAACTGTAATTTAAATCTACAGACTTCACGTCATTTCCCACTGTTGGATTAACTCATTAATAAAAATCTCTTCGGTAAGTACCGTCGTATTTGAGTGTTGAATACAAATAGCAAAAACAAAAAAAAGAAGACCTCTTTGGTCCCAACCTTGTAAGAGGATCAGGTGGTATGGAGTCTCTTATTCACTCTCGTTATTATGAAGAATTTTATGTATTATTCGTAATGAAAAGCACAGTGATCTCGCTACGCTCGGGCGCCAAACTCCGTCTCGGGACTCAATGAGTGACTGTCACCCCTAGCTAGGGTAACAATGTACTATTTATATGACAAATATGAGGTAGATTCATACATTTTCATAATGGCGCCATCTGCCTGCCAGTTGATTATAGTATGAAACTTCCTAAAAAGTATTTACCTATACCGATTTAGTCTAATCCACCAGGACTGTGTGATTTTATTGTGTATTAGTAAGCATTTAATTTCCATAAAATTGTTTGACGTTTTGTAAAGGATAGGTATGATTCCTTGTGTAATAAATACTACATATTATGAAATATACACGGTTGTAACAAGGGGGGTGGATCATCGGTTGTTGGGGGGTAGGGGACTTCAGTACCTATCGATTTAACCCCCCTGTATGTTCTGCAATAATTAGTGGTTCAAAAGTTATTTGAACTTTAGTGAAATTTTAGTCAAAAGCAGATTTTAGCTTGCACTAAATGCCGATTACCTAAATATTTCAGGATATTCTGTCGCTTCGTTCCCATCGTATTGTGAAGTGACATGTACCTACTTACCTTATGACGCGGTAGTCATGTGGTCGAGTTTGGATGCTTATGTGAGACCAGAGACGCCATAACAATTAGACAAATTAACACCAATTAACTGTTGATGAGTGATGGCGATGGATGACTGTCCTTTGCCACTCTTCGCCAGTTTTGTTAATGAACGATGAGAAGACGTTGACGTGCTTTTCATTTTGATATACTTACCTATTAGGATATCCTATTTGGATTGGATATTAGTTTCATTCAATATTACGAGTATAAGGCTCTTATTTGACCAAAGTCGGATAAATTGGCATAGGTTTTCATTGTAAAAATAACAGAAGTAAATAAGACTGTATATAACTGTAACTGAGACGAGAGACCATTGATGTAACTTTTCCATTTTAATAGGGCCAATATCAATTGAGATATAGGAGTTTTTTAAGGGAATGACATCCATGGTCTTCTACATCTCCGACTAGCGAAGGTTGGCGGTCAACTTCCTGGAATATAAATTATTCATTCCTTCACATATCATTTTAATCAATCTTGTTATCGGTAATATCAAGTAGTCACCATGTAGGTACCTACATGTGTGTAAAGATTAAGTTCACACGCCCTGTCAGCACCGCCCGCGCCGCGCCGTCCGCCGTCCGCCGTCCGCTGGCTTGCATATCATTAGACAAATATCCTTGACATTTGTTATATAGATTATCAGACCATCTGACCAGACTTACCAACATATCTTACAACGTGCCGGTGGCGCTACCATCTAACTAAACAGACAAACATCTATTGAAGATTGTTTGTGAGTATAAAATCCGTATGTACGAATTGACTGGCCTCGCTAGAGGGAAACGCAACGCCACACCGGTGGCCTTTGTATGTTTTGACTGAATGTCATGGGTTTGGACGTATAGAGCTAAATGTTTTGATTAATTGAATAGCTGGCATGTCAATATTTAGACGTTTGTTGATTTCATTGTTGGCAGCATACATTCTAATACTTTGTTTACCACTCTGCCTATTCTTATTTTATAACTAGCTACGAACCGCGATGTCACACACTTACCTAACATTCATATAGCAATATCTATACTATAAACTCTCTGTATATTTTCATGAAAACCTATCGAACCGTTTGAGTTTGATGTTATTTTTCAAATAGGCATTTAAGATGATTCATCTAATCATTTATTTTTTATCACAGTTGCTCATAAAGTGGATCTTATTCAACGGCTTTTAGGCTCATAATCCAACATTTTATGCACGCGTGCGTTTTAGATTTGTTAACTAGTGCTGTAAAGTTATCCCGATAAGTTAAATACGTATCTTACTGCTAATTACATGTTAGGTAGGTGAAACATTCTTAATTTATCTGGGTTATACTGTTTTGATTTATAAAAAAGGTAGATACCAAAGAGTTTTTAGCTAGCAAAAATGGTTGTCTCTAAAGTCGGTTTACGAACGAAAATTTTACGTGACAATGACTTAGAAAACGATTAAAAATTGAGTTTTTTTTTCTTTACTTAAATATATTGTTTTTCCGTACCATTGTATTTTGTTCGTAACCCCCGACGCAAAACAAATTGAAAAAACCCTAAAAAATATTGTATGTCAGACGAGGATGTATAGGTTAAAAGTCTTTAGCCTGCCTTTCCGGAACATAATTAACAAAAAAATCTACCTTAAAAAAATGTAAACATAGACTTATCACAAATATTTTGTTAATTATTATTTTGTTTTCTTTTCTAGTCTTTTCTTTTATTCGCAACTGTGATAAAAAACGTCGTACGATATACGTGTGGAATTAATCTTTGCATCTTGGCTTCTTATGACACGCTCGCTACCGCTCGCGCGTCATAAACCGCCTCTATGCAAAGATCAATTTACCACACTTATATCGTAATGTACTATTTCTTGTTTTGTGACAAATTTCGGTTCCGGTGATCTAGAGCCGAGTAGTCACTTCATTACCATTATGTACAAAGTATAGGTATGCGCTCGCGCACGTCTAACGCCCTCAATAAAAACTAGAATAAAACAGTAAAAGCTCGTTGTTCCTGATTTTAAAGTGAGAAATTTATCACAACCATGTTTAATTTCACGTTTTGAGTTATGAAGTTAGATTCCACTCAGGTACCTACGAGCAAATTGAAAGTTGTACTAGTTTTCACACCGACCGACGACGAAGCGAGGCTGCGCCCGCGCCGTGCCGCTCGCCATCCCGCCCGGGGCCTAGAATTAAAACATTAATCTTTAAAACGTTTATTAAACTTTCGTAATTTCATCATCAAATAAACAATTCCATGCGCATTGCGCATGCGCGAATCATCGTACAGTACGTAACTAACACTTATTTCTGATTGAAGATCTCACGGTTCGACGACCGACGACTGACCGCCGCCACCAGTGCCGGCCGCCGGACAATTACAGGTACTTCTACTGAAACTGCTCGCATCTGCGGAATAAAGGTGATAATGTACTCGTACCCAACGAGCGGGTCATGAGTTATGGCAACTTTTGGTGTTCGAGTCACGCCGCGGGGTAGAGCTAGTACCCACATATATATACTGGATAATTGGCCGCTACTGCGCGGCTGCGCGGGCGCATCGAGACGCGGTTTCTCCAGAATTATGTACAGCTTCCGCGGAACGATGTATGATCTTATCGCTTTGTTTATGTTGATTGAAACAACTTGTCAGAATTTTAGAACGTTCAACCGGTTTTTTAATTATATTTTTAATATGTTATACTTATTTGAGTCTCTCGGTTTTTAATAAGCGGATAAAGAACCAGAATTCTAGTTCATAATCTAGGCAAATGGTACGTTTTTTTATCGTTGACGATCACGTATACTTTTCGAGACTAATTTGCAATAAAATTATCAATTAAACTAGTTTTAAGTAGACCATTAAAATACAGTAAACGGAGAGAGATAAACGCCTCGAGCTAGAGAATGAGTTAGAATTTAAAATGAGTTGCAATTATAGGTAGCATATAATTAGAACGAAGCAGACGTATCGTTTAATTGAAGCTAATATATTTGATTGTAAGTTCGGTGTCAAGTCATGCGCAGTAATTGCCGAGCAGCCGAGCACAGAGCGCGATAATTTATGGATCAGTCTTCGCCCGATTAGGCACAATTACCCGGCCGGCCGCGCTCGATACATGGCCGGACGGACGGACACACGGCTTTGTCCGGACAATTGTTCCAAATTACGACCATTATTCGGTGGCCACTGGGAACTATAATAATTGGAATATTAATATGAATTGTTAAGGAATTTGGTTTTTATAGTTTTGTAACGTCACGTGGGTTGTTGATTCGTTTCATTGGATAGTTGCTTCTTGCTGCGGTATAAAGGTACTTTCATTTAAAGCGGAGGGAGCCGCCGAACGCTAAATGTCCGGTTCATTATTTCTCGGTAAATTGTTGTATTTATTCGAACAATTTTTAAGTAAACCTTTACCTACTTTTTTAATTCTTTCCTTATCGACGCTTATCCGAATAGTAAAAAAAAATATTAAAAATGACATGAATCGCAATTTTTGTCTTAAAATTACACGATAAATGTCATTTTTTTTCATTCGACCTATAAATTCTAAGGTTTGGATGAAAATTGCAATAATGATCAATGTAAGTAATAGCCACAAGATATTTCGCTTATAGTTAGAACCTGCTCCTGGAACTGTAACTGCAGTGATTGCTCAACGTCGTACATTCACACGAGAACAACAAACCTCATTAAATAAGTCTGTCCATAAGTAAAGGTTGTTCAATTGTAGCCATAACTCGGGGTTCGGGTATATGAGACGTATAATCAGTCCGGCGCGGCGCGGGCGTCCGTGTGACGTCACGTTGCGACACTCGCCGGACAGAATCGTGACGTGCCTAGTGTCTAGCGCCCTATAGTGCCCTATAGCGCCCTATAGTGCCCTGAGTTGAGACAATGAGACAACATTCGATGGTCGGTAACTCGGTACACGTCTACTTATCAGGTATATTGATAACTTTACAATATTGTGTGTTACAAGTACTTTAGAAATATTGCTGTTACCTACGGGATGAATTAACATTTTTTGATGGGGGAATGAAATTTTGAATTGGGACTATTTGGGACTATATCCTAATGTATTATGAAAACTTGATAAACTTGAAATAGAAAATAGTGGGACGAGTTTTAGGATGTAAATATAAATAAGTTTTTGATCCTCTAGATTCGTTACTCAACTCTATGATGCTCTTCATGAAACGAGTTCATTTAATTTAGTTTCAATTCATCCTATAGAAATTCATTTCACATTAAAGAACCGAAATGATTTAAAATGATTTACTTAATTTAGATTAAATAAGTGAAAACTAAAATAGTAATATATTACTATGAAACGTTATAAGTATCGAGTAGTAGGTACTAGGAGGAGACGAGTAAAGCCACACGCATGGCTTAGTGTTCACTAATCCACAAGACTTGGAAGGTTTATTACATTTTTATGCGTCCACAGTCCGGTAATGAAATACTATTTATAGTAATGGCATATCTCATTAAAGTTTGATTGAATAATTTCAAATCAATATCATTCGATATATTTTGTAATTCATTCTGATATTAGGTAGGTATTAACCCTACTAATTATATTATACATGTTAAAGTTTGTGTGTATGTTTGTTCTTTCTTCACTCAAAAACTAAACAAGTACAAAACTATTACGATAAAACTCAGTATGTACCTAATAGCTCGAACCATTAAAGGATCTGTTTATACAGGCTTATAATAAATCCATTATAATAAAAAAAATGGAAATACCATCACAAGTATAACAAAAGACGATCAAAATAATACATTTTATCCCGATATCCTCACGGAATCCCGAGTGACGCCGCCGCCGCGCCGGTAAAACCGCGGCTCGCAGCTAGTGCAGTATAAATGTTAATCAATATGTTTGAGTTTAATTACGTTAGATTACATATTATTATTCGACTGTAAATGTCAATCTGTAATTTTAAAGTGTATATAAATACCTCTACCTACAACCGACTCAACGTTCCTAAAATATCAAATTAACAATTCTGTAATGTTAATTGAAGTTCGTTCATAAAATTTAGTCACTTTTTAATGCTTTTAATTCACCTTAAGATGCAGAGTGGACTTAACCGCGAGTATTATTACGCTGTACGAGTAGGTAAGTATATCATTTACTTCAGTGATTGAAATAAAAACATATAATAATAATATGTATATTATTTATGATACTAACGAAATACTGTGCTAAAAATTATACTTACAAGATATTGATTCGACAGAAAATCAACTTGCTAGATCCTCCTGTTCCTGAGAAAATCGATAGTGACAGACAGTCAGATAGACAAGTGATCTTATAAGGGTTCCTTTTTTACCTATAGAGGTACGGAACCCTAATTGACAGATTACACCCCACCTAGCCACCTATCTCGCCCATTTCTATACACAGGCCGCCAGAGACCGATGTCTCACTCTTGAAAGTCTCTAAATAAGCAAAGTTACCGAAATATATTAACTATAATTTTAAAACAATTACCGCAAATAACATGTTTGGTTTGATTGAAGAAAAACGTCGTATAAATGTGTACCGCAGGCGCAGGCGCAGGTGCTAACTCAATCCGCCTCGGACCCGTTATTTCGTAAAACGTAACGATGTAAAAACTTTATCATTATGAATTAAGGCTCTATGAACCAGTTCTGTACTACCTTCCGTTCCTTCCAATATGTGAGCACGGCGCTTTCAAATGTCATTACGACCAGGATTTTCTCATGGTTTACCTTTCCTTAAACAAAATTTCAAATCAAGTACTGGAAATATTTAATTATCTTCAGCTACATAACGCATATAGCTATTAAAATGTAGCGTTTGTTTTTCACCGGCTAAAAAATACGAGTTGGCTTCGAAAAAAATGGTCACTCCCTTTTAAACAAAAGAAACAAGATCAAAATCAGTTCGGGAGCTACGATACCACATAGACACACACACACACACACACAAACAGAGACACGTCAAACTTATAGAATTCCGTCGTTTTTGAATCGGGGGTTAAGAATTGGCCCATTTTGCAGGGCGTTTCTTTTTCTTAGGAAAATACAAGATGTCTTAATAGTTGAGTTAGTGATGTAGAGTCCTCTGCGGCGATATACAGATATATCCTGTATTTCGACAAGGTTTGCTGGTCCCCTGCGTAGGAGTGCGGCGGAGGCGCGGGCGGCCTGCGCAGGCGCAGCGCCTCTATCATTACCGACGTAATGACGGGAAATCAGAACAGTGGATTAATTTCGAGGAAAGTGTACCGACTCGCAATACGGTTACATACTAGAGGTTACATTAGATCTGGGTCGTGACGTCAATTATATATACTCGACGAGATTGCAGTCGATTTTGTAAGGGAGTGCAAAGATTGATGACCTCGGTCATCTTATTATCAAAGATGTGCTCGCGCCGGCGCCGGTGCGCAGCGTTTAGATAATTCCTTATTGGCACTGCGAAGAACTGGATATTTAGTTCCAATTCTTCGCAGACATACAACTGTTCAATTTTGGGTTATTACATTAGACCGCATCATCACCTAAGCACCAACAAAGCCGCGCCCGCGCCGCGCCCGCGCCGCGCCGTCCGCGCCTGTCTCTATGTTAAAATAGGTGATTATGAAATACCAACCTAATGAAGTGTATAAAACAGAGCAAGGTGGGATCTGATCCAATTTAACTTTCAAAACTGTTTAAAGAGCTAATAAAAAAGTAAACACAATTTAATTAAGAGAGAATGTCAAGTTCAATAAATAAATCCATTGCAATTACAACACCGAGTAGTCAAAATATAATGTATGTGTGAGTAAGTTTGATGATAGTAAGTACTTGCGCGCGCGTGTGTGTGTGTGTGTTTGTTTGTATGGTGGAGGAGGTTAACGACATGTCGCAACCGTAATCAAGTTTTAATTAACAATTAATTCTAACATTACAAGTTTAATGTGCGCCCGCGCCGCGCCGCGCCGCGCCGCGCTTCTCATCGTCGGAGTATACGATACTAGAAGGTTTTTAAACTAGCTTTGACCCGTGACGTATTTCTAGGAAATTTCTATGACTGTTTAATTCCGTAATAAATCAGGTTGGCATTGAATCAGTCGCTTAATCACGTAGTAAGACTTATCTTACATGGAAAAATGTTATTTTATTAAAAGTTTATAGTAAGGCTGTAAGGAGAAATGAAGTCTTAGAAGTAACGTAGATCGATTGTAAATGGTATGATACAGCTTTCAAATGTAAGTGTGGGCGAGCTAGGTATCGTATCGGCCAACTTTTAGTCAATAGTTTGCGATCGTTCTCAGTTATTTGAAGTGTCAATCAATTTTTTCCGTCAATTTGTACTCATCATTATTCAAGTCACCGTTTCAGTTTTATGAAGTCATTTATCCGAGGTACGGACGCGGTCGGGCGCGGTGTGGTCTCATTTACCACATTATGATGATTTTTTCAACGCGTGTGTTGCTTTAAACCTCGCTCCCACACGTACCTACCTCTACATTATCCCATTAGCCTCAGGAATTACTTTATAAAGTGTCGCCGGTCGTCGGCTACGAGCCGCGGGACATACTTACCTTTGATTACCGACATAAACTTGTAATCTTCATGCTTTAGCTAAATATGATTGATATTGAATAGCACGGTGTTTAATGCGACTTAACTAATGCCTTCGACTCGGTACACGTTGAATTATCGTTCGTTGTATGTGGTGCAGATTTGATGATCGTTTATTGCTCCTCGCTGCTGTAGTAACAGGCCATTACAGAAGAGCCCGGAGGCGCGCGAGTCGCGCGCGTGGGGCGCACGGCGCGGGCGCAGGCGCGCGGAGTCCCCCAGGGTGCGCTACTGGGACCGCCCGATATTATCATCTGTTTGCTCGGACGATGTCGGACCGTGTTATTATTGGCACTTATCAGATGTCGACTAATGATTATTGGCTAGTTAATATTTTAATAAATGGTAATTTACATGATTGGAAATTAATTCGTCGACACGAGACAAGATCTCTGATATCTTCATTTCATATTTATTTATACACAATATTTTTTGTTCGTATTTGTTGTCGTAACTGTTTATACTCAGCGTTATCTATCAGTTCTCGGATGAATGGAGTTCGACATAATATGTATTTAAGATCGGACGATTCGATTTCAGAGTTGCGTAACGTCAATCTGTCCGTTGTGATATGTCCGAGACGGACGGCGGCGCAGGCGCAGGATAATGTCGTGTCGTGGGCGAGCAGCTAGAGCTTGCGCAAGAGTGTTCACACGCTGCGACGACGCGCATCCATCATATCACCGAGCTCGCCCGACGCCCGGAGCATGCCAATAAATTACCTAAACTTCAAAAACAATTTGACTGATAGATTGGCGTATTTGCATAATTTCACACTTATAGGTGTACTAGATAGATATAACTGGTCTGTAATCTGTCTGTGAACTAAGTTTATTTATCAATTTACTATAACATTAGATGTTACCTACTTTTTACGACTTTATAGTATGTATTACATGTATTTCTCAACAAAGTGTAAGTATTTAGGCATGTATCTAATCAACTTTAACAAATCCAGACATATCTATTTGTGCTTAGGTACTTTTAAATCATACTTCTTTGATAATATTTTTATATACCTACGCACTTTACACATAAATACCTAATTTTGTAAACAAATTGCGTAACCTAACAATTTGCAGAACCAATTGCCCTTATGAAATGGACGTATGACCGTTCGCTGGCAATTTAGTAATCGGCGACCGCAGACCTTTAATAATAACGATATCAGAACGTCCATAAATTATGACAATTTGGTGCGCGCGCCTGCTGCGTCTCAACTCTATAGGAGTACCTCGCGGTCGGCGCGGGCGCGGGCGCGGGCGCGGGCGCGGGCGCTCGCTCGCGTCTCACATTTGTATTCTTTGTTTAGGACCACGGTACGTTCATCTATTTAGGTGTTGCAAGTCGTATTATTTGTATGTCAATCAAAGATACTTATCGTTATAGCAAATATATTATTAATAAAAATATTTACCCAGGTAATAAAATGGTAATTTTTCGTTTCCTTTGAAACCACCTCCACACACATTTCCTTTTCACACCTTTTTGAAGGTGTCAGCAAATAGGTTTTATTTGTAATAAGTCATTTGAATGGTCTACAAAAATCTAGCAGGCTACGATTTATCTTATTGTTATTAGGTCTAAGCAAATAGGTTTTTAACCCCCGACGCAAAAACGACGGAGTGTTATAAGTTTGTTTGTGTGTTTGTTTGTGTCTGTCTTTGGCATCGTAGCTCCCGAATGGATGAACCGATTTTTTTTGTTTGAAAGGTGCATTAGTCGTGAGTGTACTTAGCTATGTATGATCGAAATCGGTTTAGCCGTCTGAAAGTTATGGGGGGATAAAAGTCAAGATTAACAACCGAATGTAAGTAGATATGCCCGAGTGGGTGGTATCAAATGAAAGGGCATGATTTGCATATTACAAATAGCTTATAAAAAAGTCCCTCCCTACAAAAAGGATGAAATAAAAATTAAATAAAAAATTTAAAAACTCCAGCACAAAATAATAAAATAGTATGAACGTAAAAAGCCCAAAATAAGCAAAAACTATTAAAAAACCCCTTCAAAAAGAAGAAAAAATAACTCCGAATTTATGACCCTACGTAAGTATACATCTGAATTTTTTGATTAAATATTGTCGCGTCGGGGGACCACTCTTTACCTATTAAACACCTTCATAAAATGATAATAAGTATTAAAATTTCAACGAAAATGTTAAAGCAAGTATTAAGAATTACAAGTGAAACTACTTAAAAACTTAACTATCCAAATAAATGCTAAAACAAAAATTTTAACGACGACTCTTACATTATATTAAATTGACTCGAAATACAGAGCGGTCCCCCGACGACGCGACAATATTTAATCAAAAAAATCAGATGTACTTACGTAGGGTCATAATTTCGGTGTTATTTTTTTCCTTTGTATGGTTTACTTTTCATTTTCATAGTTCTTTTGCTTATTTTAAGCTTTTTACGGTCATAGTGTTTTAATTATTTTGTGTCGGGGTTTTTTTTTATTTTTAATTTTATGCCTATAATACCTACCAAATATTTACCATCTCGGTACCATTTCATTGCAATTACCCCACTTTCTTTTTAAGTTGATTTATTTTCAAGAATTAAAAGAAATGGAATGACGGTGTGAAAATTAGTAGAGCCTTCGTCATGGGCGGCCTAAATCCCTCGCTTCACTCAGGACTCTACATAACCAGAGAGTCACTTGTAACACTTGGGGTTCGACATACCACCCGCCACATAAGACATTGCTTTATTCTCTTGGTGCATAATCTACCTACTATAAGGCCTGCTTTTTGATCACATTTTCATCATGAATGTGCAGTAATCCAACTAGTGAAGTCTGTACTGTGCGGGCTCGGAATCCAACAAATTACTTTTCAATTTGACCATGATTCCTAGAAGAGGCCCGTAGTTCAATTCATTAAAACTGACATATTCGCCTCTCGATCAAACAAGAGACGATCTGAAAAACAAAAGCAAAAGACGACCGGAAAATCATATACCGAACCCAGAACCAACAATTATATTATTGCAAGTATGTTTTATTTTAATGCTTTACTTTACTTAGTCAAACTGCCTTATCAAATATAAATGTATGTATGTGTGCTCAATAATTAGTGTGATGTTCATAAATAATATATTTCCGTTTGTAAAGTAGTTAGTTTCCTTGAATCACAGTTAATTCTTCTTCTTACTTCTATAACAGTTAGGTCGGTGATTGTTAGTACTTCTATTTATATCCATTTATTTAAAAAGCATTCAATAATGTAAGTAACGTTTAGTTCAAAAGAAGCGTTATCAAACTTCGAAAGCCGCCTTCTATACTGCTGTCGTAAAGAAGCATACATTTCATTATAGAGTAGATAATATATTATGTACGTTCCTAGTTACCGTTTATTTACGTTATCTCGTCTTTATGTTGGTAACGTCATTGTCAGATAGTTGTCGACAATACTGCCGATTAGATCTTACTGTATATTACCATACTGATATATCTACCATACCTACCTAGGTATATGCAGTTACTTCAAACGTGTACTACACACGTGAAATCGACTGATTGTTGCTCGTATGGAATATATAATTTTTAATTTAAAATGGCTCTCTTGTAAAGTTCGAAAAATGCCGTTTAAGGAAAATATCCTTTTACCCCTCGATATGGTTTATGGCAAGCGCTTCCCTACTCACTTATTTAAATGACATAGAAACTAGTGGGAAAAGTCATTGAAAGCGTACGCAGGTATTGCTCTCTCCTTACAAGGTATTCCTCTAATTACTTCCTGAATAATGCCTTTAGAACTATCATACTTATTTCGTAAAACCAAGGTTTTCTGTGGTTATATACACATGTCTCTGTGATTTCTTCTGGTAAGTTGTAAATCTAATGATAAGATCTATCAAACAACCCCCAGTCTTGTGAAGGGTTGGAGGGGCTCGTTGTAAGTACCTCAAACCTGGGTTTTATGATAAACCGAAGAATGCTCTAGTTAGAGGCACCAATTAGAGCGTTCATTGTTCAAGTGAATAGGAGTATACGTATTTGTATAGAGATACTCACGTACCCTTCATTATTTGTATCTTAGTGTTTTAATTATGTCACTTGCTAGAACCATAATAATATATTATGTATGTTATATGTCGAGATCGTTTACAAGTACTTACAAGTATGGCACCTGCCGGCATTATTATGTTACCCTAAGTTAGAGTATAGAAGTCATTTAGTCGGTAGTTGGTCGTAAATAGAGCGATATAATCGCGCACAGCTCGCCACCACACCATGTGCCACCACGCCATGTGCCACCACGCCATGCGCCACCACGCCATGTGCCACCACGCCATGTGCCACCACGCCATGTGCCACCACGCCATGTGCCACCACGCCATGTGCCACCACGCACAGGACGGAAATAGCCTCTTATTATTACAACAAAGATGTTGTATTGCATCGACCTGGGACGTAAGACGAAGTGCACTGCGGCCGCGTAGGTACGTGGTACTTACGTCGTCGTCGGCGATGTATCGTCGCACGGTTTACTTTGTAGTCTATATAGTTAGGTAGTTGTTGTATAAACGTCTCTTCGTCACTCGGTAGGTAGGTGTAGGTATGTGATTGTGTGATGTCAGCATTATTAGAAGGTTATCTTTTAGGTACCTTTCCTCGGAGATGAGCAGTGGACCGAGTGTAGCGGATATATGGGACACAGTAGGTAGGTAGGTACGTGGGTAATTCACTACCTACATTGGAATTCAGTTTTCAATATTTTTAATACAAGTAAATTATTTACATTTCTTCTTTAATAACGTTGAAAAAACTACCAAAAATAGAATGGAGTAATAATAAATGAATATGTGTACCTATTTACATATTTAGTAGAGTTTGTTATCTGTATCCGTATTTGTACTGTGTCAGTCCAGTAGTAGCACGATGCCGATGATGTCTCGATGCAACCGTGTAACTTGTTGTCACAGTCCGTCCGCGTCCTGTTGTATCTATACCTTCTCCAACTAACCCGAGTTACACAACTACACTATATCCTACTATGTGCTCATAGAGAGCTCATGTCACTCCTCGTCCTTCGTAGGCTGGTCGCAAGCATGCAGTCGTTACATACCTGCGTATCTACACCTATAGTAGCACTTACCGATAATATGTTATAAACTACTTTGGTGAAACGTGTTTACAAGTTAAAATTGCAGAAAACTATCCAACTAAAAAATAGTTCCCACCGTTCCCAATGTAGACTTTCATGGCCTCGTCAAAGGATAGGCTTATCCTCTGATACTCAGACCGAGTCGTTCGCGAGTCATTCCATAGTTTGGGCAAGAGTGCTCTACGAGTAGATGTGAGACTTTCTCTAAGCTTCACACATTACCATCATTTGGGATACATGTCATCGCTACTCAACCAATATTGTCGACAGTATTATGACACTTAGTTAACAGAATGGAGACATCTCATACATATTCGTTAAGTACCTACGAGTTACATGTTCTGTACCGACTTGGACACAAAAATAACCACGTTATTATAGATACTGGGATATTTGTGAATGACCGTTTTATCTGTTAACTTTCTCTGAAGCAACTTATACAAATAACTTCTGAATGTAGTTCTGGGAAGCGTGTGATACGGCCGTGTCACACTTGTATTACTTACTATTATCGTTATACTTTATACACAATGTATCGTTCTCTTCTATATAACTTACTTTAAGTTACATACAGGTAGGTACTTAAGTTAAGCTACCGATGCATGATATTTACATACAGATATCATGGTGTACTCTTACAAATTGGGATGGATATAGTCTGATCATATATTACAGATACTAACAATGAACGAATCGTATTTTGTTTTTATTCAACTTAAGGCGTATATCTGTAATATAAATAAATAAAGTATAGTTAATTGTATTGCATGGAAAATTGTTGTATAACATTGCTGTGAACGTTTGTAGGTGAAATACTTTACTACATTTTGGTATAATTGTCCAAACTTAAGTCGATAAAAGACAGCATATGTGTGTTGGGACTTAAATTGGAATAAGCTTAACTATAAGATTTTTTTGTCTTTAAATTATAAGTGCCAAAATTTGAGAAAAGATTTCACCTGTGCCCGGTACACACAACAACACTTTTTCCATAATTTTCCACGCAATAATGACAAATTATTGTTTTAGGCGAAAGTCATTATGCTATGCGTTTGTCGACTGTAGGTAGGTTAGGTATGCACCTTAACTGTGACATCAATTCTAGACATATTCTAGATGATTCGATCGTGTTATAAAAAGAATGTGGGAACGTAAAACCTAATAATTAAATTCGAGTGGCAAAAGAAAGATAGATGCTGAGTCGGATTACTCAATTTTAAGGTTTGTTAGAGAGCGGTGCGGTGCGAGAGGCGCGGGCGCACACAGCGGTCTAACGGTCGGTGGTCTGATTCTTGGTATCCGACCATCCGTAGAGCAAATCGAAAAAGTCTTTACGAATCTAATTCGTCAGTTTGTGAGCATGTAATCTAATTTATTAGCGGCGAGCGGGAGGGGGACCGTGACGCGACGTGACTACCGCTCGCTCGGTGCGCGGGCGTGACGCGCCGCGCCGCGCCGTGACGCACCGTGACGCGCGCTGAACTAATCGCACTTGATGAGGTGTGACCGCGAACAAATTGCCGGGACAACACACACACACCTGTATATTAATATGCATTAATGAATATTATGAAACATCTGACGCGTGTGTGTGAGAGATCGCACACTGTGTTGTCGACCGATCGACACTTGCACGCACCGTTACTGTAACAATACTTCTTATATTGTGAAGTAATTTGTATGGGAACTAGTTCGCTGTGGAGTGCCAAGTGGTCGCCGCGGTCGCGGTGCCTACTGCCTAACTGCCTACCTACTGCCTGCCACTCTAATTGCCGAGGGAAATTCTCTTCATAGGTATAAATATATAAAAGGAAAACGTGACTAACCGATTTATTAACGCACATTTCAAAATAATGGATGGATCGAGATTTTTAGCGGGTACAGGTAGCACATACAGGACGTTGAAATTCGTTAAGAAAGGATTTTAAAAAATTCAACCTTTAATTTACGAAGTCGCGAGTAAAAGCTAGTTGGAAAAAAGTACTCATATTGTATAATGGTTATTTTTTTAAGCTATTGCATAGCTTTTATCGCGGGCTTTGAGCGCGGCGACCGAATCGAGAAATTCCGTAACGAAAATAAAACCTAACACCCCCCACTCCGCCTACCATGTAGCTCGGCCGAGCGTTCGCTTAACGTGTATATATATGGTACGACTGCACGGAGCTCGCACGATGCAATAGCTTTACAGTCATGCAGTGCCACACGTTTTTTTTGTTATAGTTTGATGATCTTTCGTTATTTAACAAGATTTCTTCTAAAAGTTAGCCGGCTTTGACCGGCTCCGGCCGAGCACAAGGCGAGAGGTGACAAATGTTCAAACAACAGTTAACCGCGTGATATGTTTGTCTTGACAAATATATGCAATTAATTAAGGCAGAGGTTATCTATGAGATATATCGTTGATAAGGTGATATTCATGTCTTGTCTTGTATACCTCTAGAATAGGTACCTACATGTGAGCGAGTGAGAGCGGTCGCGCGTTGATGTCTTTTGTTGGACGAGTGCGTGCGTGCGTGCGAGCGCGCTCTGTGGGGAGTCGTACCGCCATCTCGGACACATCGATACTGAGATGGATTGTGATCAATATATACATTCTTATTATAATCACATAGAAGCATAACTTCTTATTAGCAAACTCAAGATTTAAGTTTGTAGAAAACCGAACGAAGGGCGCCGGCGCGGGCGCCGAGGTCACTCATTAGTCAATTACTCGGAGCGGTCGGCACGCAGGCTATGGGGCGCACCGCACTGCGCAGGCGCGGCTATCTATAATTGAGATCGATGCCCGCATTGTTTACGAGTAGGTAAGTACAAGCTAGTTATTAATCTGTGCTCGTCCCGTCTCCGTCCGTGTCCGTGTCCGAGGCCGAGTCGACTGACGCGATTACCGAAGGCGTTCGACGACGCTCTCGGATGCTATTTGAGATAATGTTGTATGCGTGGTAGGTAGTATAGAAGGTTGGCAGTTGGCACAATGGTCACCATGCCGGACTGTCAAATACAGGGTTGCGGGTTCGATTCTCGCCTCAGACATGTATTTATGCTTAGATATTTGTCTTTGGTCTGGTTCTTTCTATGTATTTTAAGTATATATTTACAAAAGAAAAGTATATAAGTAGTATATCCGTTATCTAGCAACCATAACACAAGTTTGTTTGGTTACTTAGCTTGGGGCTAGATGGATGTGTGGAATGGCTACTTCCCGTTTCTTTAACTTCCCGTTTCTACAACCACCCAAAGTACCTACACAAAAGTAGCGTTTCTACAACTTTTAAACCTTCATACATTTATTCCCGGTTCTACAACTTTTTAAACCCTTTGTTTAAGTTCCCGTTTCTACAACTTTTTGACAATCAAGTACAGTCGTGTAAAAAACTACATTATAATTTCAGATAGGATTTGTAATCGCATTGTGACACCAGTTAAATACTTAAAGGTGAAATGTAAATATTACTTAAAGCTAAGTTTCATAGAAAAATCACAGTTCGTCTGATTTGACTACAAAAAAATATTCTTACTATTGAGTTTAATAAAAATCACAAATCGTTTGGTTCGATTACAAAAATAACTCTACTACTTAGTTTAATAAAATAATCGCAGTTCGTCTGATTTGACTACAAAAAATAACTCTACTATAGTTAGTTTAATAAAAAAAGAAAGCATTTGACGTGGCAGATCATTAAGTACTATCTCGAAAGCTGCAATGGTATGGTATCAACTCAAAAGCTCACAATCTGTTGCTAAGCTTCATGAGAGACAGAACACAGTTTGTGATGGGCGACAGTGGCAACATAAAATCAAAAGGTCTCGATACGAGTATAGGAGTTCCCCAGGGATCAGCCTTATCAAATCTCCTCTTTTCATTACTGCTGAACGACCTACCGAAGTACATAGAAAATGTTGAGCTGTTTATGTATGCGGATGACGTGGCTGCCGTTGTCACAGCTGATAATGAGCCAAACCTAGAAAGTCGTTTGACGGAGGTCGCGGGCTAACTGCACGATTGGTTTAAATTAAACTTGTCTAAGACCCATTTTATTCGCTTTGACCTTTCAGGACGTAGACGTCGCGACTTGATGGTGGACGTAGATGGGTCCGGGTGAATCAGGTGGGGACGGCTTCTTTTTTCGGCTTTCGATTAGACCAAACCTTGTGTTGGGAGTCCCATATCGAACAACTGTGTGCGAGGTTGGCTAAGGCCTGCTTTGCATTGATCCGCCTCGCCGTGACGCTCCCTAAAAATACGGTCCGTACGTGCTACTTTGCAACAGTCCAGTCTCTCCTACAGTACGGCCTGGAGTTCTGGGGTCGTGCAGCCGATTGGGAGCGCGTCTTCCGCATGCAGCGTCGTGCTGTGAGAGCTATCGGGCGTATACAGCCTGACGAATGCGCCAAGGATTATTTCATCGAGCTAGAGATCTTGACGTTACCTTGCTTGTTAATCCTTCATATTGCTTTGTACGCCCGTGAACGCCTACATGAATTCCCAAAGAGATCGGACTTTGCAAGATACCCACTTCGTCATGGTAGCAGGTTGCTCGGTCTTTCCAGCCGGTTGGTGAAGGCCTCGCGTGCTATACCTACACCCCATGAGTCCACATGTCTACAATAGGCTACCTGACGATGTAACAAGTGCCGGTAACCTTGGACTTTTTAAAACTAGACTCAAACAGTGGCTTATTAAGCGGTGCTTCTACAGCATTGACGAATTTTTGGGTATTAAATTATAAATTGTTATACCTTGTAAGTACCTAACTTGACATTGTATTTCTTTATTTTCTGACATTTCTCTTTTTATTGCTATTTACTTTAAGTTTTAATTATTAATATTACATACAAAATGTAAAATATAACAGATTGACGTATAATGCAAATTATGAATAAATTTATGAATATGAATATTATGAATATGAATAAAATAATCACAGTTCGTCTGATTTGACTACAAAAAATAACTCTACTATACTTAGTTTACTAAAACAATCACAGTTCGTCTGATTTGACTACAAAAAATAACTCTACTATACTTAGTTTACTAAAATAATCACAGTTCGTCTGATTTGACTACAAAAAAAATATAACTCTACTATACTTAGTTTAATAAAACAACAGTTCGTCTGATTGAACTACAAACATAAATAGTCTCTTATTAAAAATAGTCTCTAAAATATTTAAAAAAAAATGCAGATTCTGCAGAAGTACTTAAAAAATAAAACAATATCTGAACAAAAAAGTTATTTGAAAAGTCTGTAGTCAGTGTGATATTTAATAACACATGAAAAAATTATAGTGTTATGGATGAGATTTTTGATAATTGTAACAGGCAATCTTCCAAGGAAATGTTCTTACTTTTATAATCTTCCAGTAGCTTCTTTATGTTACAATCGTTGAAGAAAGTAAACAAGTACTTACCGAGTTTAGATGAGACACAATAAATTTCAATTATATATTGCTATCTCTTTCATACCTTTGGTTAAAGTTCAATATGAATATCCGTTTTACCGTTTTAGTTTGCGAATGCGCACCCGCTCTAACCACCCTCACATCCCCGCACTTCACACCGTTCCCCGCACGCTTCCTACTAAGTGCTGCTAGGTACAAGTCAGTATGAGTGCTAAAAACGAGCATACGAGAATGCGCTGATTTAAGATGTTCTACGAATTAATAAAAAATATGAAGTAATTGTACGTGACAGTACCGTACGTAAGTACATGGTTGTAGAAATGGGAATAAATGTATGGAGATTAAAAAGTTGTAGAAACGCTACTTTTGTGTAGGTATTTTGTGTGGTTGTAGAAACGGGAAGTTAAAGAAACGGGAAGTAGCCGTGTGGAATCTCCTGCAATATTAATGTAATATGAAACAACAGCACGAAAAGTAATCGGTCTGCGAAAACCTGATAGAGCCGGTGAGTTTACGTAATACGTGTCATAAAAGAGATTAGTAAATTACGATATAAGTGTGGTAAATTGATCTTTTCATAGAGGCGGTTTATGACGCGCGAGCGGCAGCGAGCGTGTTATGTTATGTTATGTTAAGCCAAGATGCAAATATCAATTCCACACGTATATCGTACGACGTTTTTTATCACAGTTGCGAATAAAAGAAAAGACTTGAAAAGAAAACAAAATAATAATTAACAAAATATTTGTGATAACTCTATGTTTACATTTTTTTAAGGCAATATTTTTTTGTTAATTATGCTCCGGAAAGGCCAGGCTAAAGACTTTTAACCTATACATCCTCGTGTGACATACATTATTTTTTAGGGTTTTTCTATTTGTTTTTGCGTCGGGGGTTAAGAACAAAATACAATGGTACGGAAAAACAATATATTTAAGTAAAGAAACAACTAAATTTTTAATCGTTTTCTAAGTCATTATCACGTAAAATTTTCGTTCGTAAACCGACTTTAGAGACAACCATTTTTGCTAGCTAAAAAACTCTTTGGTACCTACCTTTTCGGGATAACTTTACAGCACTAGTTAACAAATCTAAAACGCACGCATGCATAATATGTTAGATTATGAGCCTAAAAGCCGTTGAATAAGATCCACTTTATGAGCAACTGTGATAAAAAAATACTTTACAGTACAATAGAGAGTTTAGTTCGAGCATTTAGACCCATTGACTCCATGTCTCAAGATTCTTGATTACGTTCATACAAGGTGAAGTTATTACATGAGGATTAGGTTCATCATTAAAAAAGGTTTCGTTTCTACGTTCGTATACATACAATCAAGATATATTTCCTGTGACTTTAACTACAGTCTTTTTTAAATGAATTACTTTGACATGATATACCTACCTACTTACCAGTCCGTTATATCTATATTATACAGAAAACATTAACACTCTAAACTATCCAGCATTCTGGACATATCTCATGTTTCACCCGATAAGTGTCGTTACGTCGTTACGTGTCGTTACAACGTCGTTGCAACAAACAGCACATAAACATGCTCGTTACGCGTTACTCTCCGGTTACTTATTGCTGTCTATGTATAGGTACATAGAGGTTTAATACCTATCCTACATTAGACATATATTTTAATATTCAGGATCAGAACGTTCTGATGTATATCAGAACTATTGTTTTTCCGACCATTATTAGATTTTCATTATTGGATTTTCAGACCTATTCTTCATGTTTGAAGAATAAGAATATTTGATTTTGATAAGCGCTTTTTTCTGTCAAGAAATAAGAAAGTCTGCCGGATTGTCATTTTTTAAATTACTTTCCTTGTTTTAGTTTGAAAATAATATCCTTTGCGTGACTCTTTGATAATCTTTTTGCTTTTAGGTCGCTCCGATATGTAAGGTCTGAAAACTGATGTTAGAGATGTCCCATGAAATCATGGTTTATCCTGGTCACGATCATCTATCAGTCTTTTGTTCACTCTTCTCAGCACCATATTCTTCATCTGAGACACATACTTTTTATATCTGTTTAAAAAGCCTCGTACGTCAAAGTTTAATCACAAGAATTAAATTTAAAATAAAGAGGCCAACTAACCATAAAATGTCACCTCAGTATGACTACAACCGGTGGATGCTCTACTGTAGTATAAGTGTTTTATCTCTACACCTAAATATAGCTACCAAATATTGGTAGGCAGCAATTCGACCGTCGCGTCGCGTCGTCGACGTCAGCGTCGATATAAACAGGTAGGGAATTCTAATGCAAATGTAACAAGCAAGATCGTTGTAGATAATATAGAAATGGTTAATATATTCATATACCTAATGAATTATAATCAAATACTTACATACTTCTCACTAGATATTAAATTGTTATTTGGAAAATGTGCTTACTTTAGATCTAATCTATTGATTGTGAAATATTAAGTACCTATAGATATAAGAACCTTAGGAAGTGTTTCTAGATATAATTATAGATATGTGGTATTTGAGTGTTCCCTGCGCTAGAAGACGCATGTACGTATGTACAGACTTGAAATCTGCCGATAGGACGGTCGGTCGATCGTTTAGTTCAATGTAGTTAATGAAACTTGAACCTGTGTCGTCGTACTGAACAAAGTGTGACAACGTGTGGCTGCTCGGCTCGGACCGCTCTGACCGCAGAACGCAGAACGCATTCATATTATAGTAATATGCAACGTTTTCCCAATCTTCCCTTGGATTACCCGACTCTGTGAAGTGTGGAGTGCAACATGTTGCTAGTATAGTCAGTATGATGCCGCCCCATGCCGCCTCATGCCGCACTCGCGACCGCAACACATCATGTTGTAGGTTGTTACATTACAATGCCTAGTTTTTGTGCATAATGATGCGGCTTCAGGTCTCATCCCATTTCCTCCAAACATCATAAAACCAACCACCACCGGCCGTATATACCTGGGCTCGCTTCTTTAACGCAACAAACATTTTACTACCAAATATTCATTGTTTTCTTCATTGGAGATTTCTACATTTGATCCGATGGGCTTTCGCGGCCAATTCATAAACTATAAGAGTCATAGGAAGTGGCGTGCCCGCTTTCCATAAACTATAAGAGTCATAGGAAGTGGCGTGCCCGCTTTCCATAAACTATAAGAGTCATAGGAAGTGGCGTGCCCGCTTTCCATAAACTATAAGAGTCATAGGAAGTGGCGTGCCCGCTTTCTATAACAACTAAAACTGCATCATTAGATACTTCGATTATTTTTTGTTTTATATTATATTTTTATTATCCTCTTCATCCTAAGATAGGCAATCTTAGGATGAAGAGGATAATAAAAAAATGGAAGAGACCGCTTTTAGCGGTAAGGCCGCCTATTGTGCCACTGTTTTATTTTATATAATTTAATTATTTACTTTAAAAAACAGAATATAATGGTATGGAAAAAAAATTAAGCAAAGAAAAACAAAACTCAATTTTTAATCATTTTTGCTGGAGTAAAAACTCTTTGTTGGTACCTACCTTTTTTTACCATCAATACAGTATAACCCAGATAAATTAAGAATGTTTCATTTACCTAACATGTAATTAGAAGTAAAATACCAATTTAACTTATCAGGATAACTTATTATAACACACTAGTGGCGTCGAGGTAATAACGCACGCGTGCGTAATACGTTGGATTATGAGCCTAAAAGCGGTTGAATAAGATCCACTTTATGAGCAACTGTGATAAAAAAAATTATGTCGGAGGAATTGGCGCGAGATTTAAAAAGTAATCTTGAGTTCTAGTTTCTAAATGGTGCGCTTTGCCGACAATACGGGCGAACTCCGTACAGCTCCCTTAGACAAAATTACTTTACATTAGCGATATCTCCATTCGACAGATTATACGTTAGACGCAGGAAATAGCTAATTAATATAGTCTTTTGTAAAAAAAATTGTGTACTTAGCCAAAATAGCAAAAAACAGTTTTATCTCTTCCCGGATTTACGTAAATGAAACCGCGGGGCTCAGCTAGTACATCTCAATTTCGATAAAGTGAGACACAAAAGCTATTCAATTAAAGAAGCTCACGCGCAGTATTGTAACATTTAGTGCAGGGCAGAGACATTACCATCGATAGTCGAGTAGTGCGGGGACATGGCAAGCGAGCCTCGTATATCGACACTCGGTTTCCGCATATCGGGCGAAGCAACCCGCGCCGCGCCCGCGTGCCACGGCTACGTAATGTATAGCCACATTAACTGCGCTCGAGTTAATGTTTACTTCCATTGCATTGCACGCTGTAAAGGTTAAATACTATTTGAAATATAATGGAGAAATTTAATCACGCTGCGCCTCCTGCGCCTGCGCCTGCGCCCGCACAACTCTAGGAAAATGAAAATGTTAAAATAATGTGAAAGACATTTTGTATCATGAACGTCGTACCCACTTGTATATACTGGCTGCTTTCCGCAACTGAACCTCTTTAGTTGGATCCTATTTACGATGTAGTTATTCGTTTTCTATTTGTTTGTAAGTTACCTTATTTTGTAACCTATGAGAACTGTTTTGAAGACAATTTCGTGAAACAGACAAGTTCCCTAAAATATGTCGCTTAGTTGTCTATAGATTAAAGTAATAAAGGTGAAGAGTTTGAAACGTACTAATTTCTATAACTACGAGTACTTACCAGTCGAATTAAAAAAAACCTGCCTACGCTGCATCGCCTACCAATCCAACCCAACATACATACCCATACCTACTCCTACATCATCGAAAAGAATATTATATTATCAATTAAACATAGTTGTAAATATTTTTATCGCATTTGAAAGCGATAATGCGTCAATGTAAGAGAATATTCTAAACATTAGTAAATAATTTGAGTTTTATATGTTCATAAATTATATTTAGTGACGTGTCGTCGTCGTCGGTCGGGTCGGGCGTCGCTCGTCGCGCGTCCTCGGTGTCGGTACACTCTCAACCGACTGTGGCATGGATGTTAGTGAACGTCGTCTCCCGATGTGGTACCACAATGTAGTTACGATTTAACAACTCCCGTTTGAGCTTAGAACTGAACTTAAAATATACAAATTAACAAAAAAACCGAAGAGAAAAAAGAAAAATTAAGATCTAAGAAGCCATTATATTTCCAAAAAATATCTGCCATATCAAAATAGTCGCAACAATATTTTGTATTTATTGAAATCCAATTCAGATAACGGCCGTAACGAGGCCTCCACTCACTCTACTCCGTGTACCTAGTGTAGGTATACTTACCTACATTCGACGGTCGGTTTTACTTTAGCTTTTCGCGTCTGTTTGTCTGTAGGATACCTAGAAGAACGTCGAAGTATAAAATAATGAGTACAAAATGCAACATGTCGGTGCTGCAGGCGCAGTCGCAGGCGTTACGCTAGTCGATCGGCAAGTACAAGGTGGCTCGATATCTGGCGACCCTCTTAGCGCGCTGAGATAACCTGTCATTTACTCGACCGTTTTACATTCGACTCGTGTTTTATGGTACGTCGTCGTCGGGTACACTCGCTCCCGCACGCTACCTCGCTCGCCTCCGCTGGTATCTCGGTAGAGAAGTGTTTATGCGAAACGCGTTACGGGTAAAGTAGTTTAATTTAGTGATAAAGGTCGAAAGGTCGCCGCTCGGTCGTCGTCGCTCGCTCGCTCGGTTAACGAACAGCTTATTGGACTCTTTATTGTGATAATGAAATTGGTTGTTAACAGCTCGAAACGATATTTTGGAGGTTATAAATTGACTTTGTTTAGTATAAGTTGATACCTCCTTTATTATACTAATGTTTTCTTTATTTCGAAAAGATTTTTGAATACGAAACTGCACAAAAAGGTGAAATGTTAAGAGCAGTTCGTATTCTGTTATCGGTAGAACCGGACGGCGCGGGCGCGGAGGGCGCCCATCATGTCTGGGAATATTATACATATATCTAATTATCTATTCTATGAATTTATGTGCACAGAATAGATATTGTGTGTTATTCTGAAGTAAGTACACCATAAACAATTTGAAAGTTTCATTATGGTCGGACGATCGTCTTTTGTTTACGTGTAAATAGTCGATAAATGAGTCGATCGTTTTGTACTGAGCGTTCCTTGTGGTAAGATCCTGCCTGTTTGTTATACACGACGACGACGACGACGACGACGACGTCAGTACCTACGCGTCCAGTAGAGATAGATAGAGACAGCGAGTGATCGCGGGTCACTGTTCAAGGTACTGCACTGCACTGCACTCACTCTAGTCTCTATCATTTATCATCGCTCTCTACCTCTCGATGTGCATACAATAACTAGTTTTACAATCTTTCATTCTTTCTATGATAAATAAAAACAAATTTCATAGACAAATCGCATTGTGTTAATATTAAACTGGCCAAAGATTGTGACATTATCACAAAATTATTCATTGAACTGGGTTAGTTAGAGAAAGAAAAAACCTCATTAGGAACATGAACAAAGTCCTTTTACTGGAGGAAGATAAAAAAATATAATGGATATAAAACGAAACAATGAAAGTGTTTATTTATTAGCTCGTTACGTTAGCGGTATTTCAAATTAACAATAAAGATATTAAAAATTGTGTATTGTAGTGTTTTGTTAGAGAACATGTCTCACTGACGGGCAAAATAATTTATTTTGATTATCATTAACTCATACGAACGGTCGAGTTTATTGCGTGCGAGCGACTGAAGCAGTCATTAATATGACGAAAGAATAACTATCTATGTAAACGTGTTTATCAAAATGGATGTATGACCCGTAACATTAAAGGTTGTGTTTCACGATACGAAGCCGCACGGACGTCGGGGGCGTCTGGCGGCGTCTGGCACGGAAGGTGTTAGAGTTGAAGTATGAACTCACCTCTGAAGAAATACAACCTCAACAACATAGATTGAACGCTCGCTGCTAGAGCAAGTACGGCTTCGTTCCGAAAGGGTAGCTCTACTCACGAGGTCTAATGATCAACCGACCCTTCACACCATAAACATTACCTGTTCTAACACGATAACATACTGTGAACTTTACACCATAAGGTTGGAAATCTATTGCAGGTGAAAGGAATCCTGAAACCACGGTATTTCATTGCATTTGAGCATTCGTACGTAAATCAGACGCGTGGTGCTCTCCTTCGATTTATTCCAGCTACTGTGTTATAGACACTATATCGATTGTGATAGAGTTAAATATGTATTGCAGCGTGGGGTGGCAGTAGTAATAACTGCGGTAATGAAACTGGCGCGGCGCAGGCGCAGGCGCAGGAACGTTTGAGAGTCACACCTCGCCTCTCCACTCTACTATACACACACACACACACACATGCCATTTATATTATGAGACAATATAAATATTTTAGTATTTTAAGTTCAGTTCAGTTCATAAATTCAGTTTTAAATAACCAATAGGTAGATCATGACGTCACTTCCCTCGTAATGCGCAACGTCACTCGCTGTAATGACCGTCATATATAATGACGTCTACTGTCTGGTGCAATTCTCACACGATTGCGTTTGTTTTTCTTAGAAATGATGATCTTATATATTGATATATTGAATAGTTCGGTGAAATATTGTACATTATTGTAAAGGAAAGAGCAACAAACGTCTCGAAGGGGAAAGGAAACGCCGGTCATTGCTGTCACAAATATAACGAGGTGAAAATAACATGTCACCGTTCAATACATTGACTAAATAAAACTCAAGCGTTCAAATAATAAGGTAAATATTTACGTATTTATTTGAAGAATACTTTAGCACCGAAGTAATCGATTGGTTTCGCTACTAGTGTAGGTAGGTACCGACTACCAACGAACTACCTAAATACATTGTTGAATGTAAATAGAGATGTGAAAACACACTCGAGAGTCGAGGAGCCTACCTGCACCTACCTATAGAGGTAAACTGGGAGGCTGAAGTAGGCACTCGTCTCGTCCCATCTCTACTGGACTCACTCTATGTGGCTTCTATGTGCGTGTCATTGTCCGCACTCCGCTCTTTCACGTTCTATTACTTGATACTTGTTTATTTCTTCAACGAAACGTAATCATCTTTTAAACCGATTTTATTTATTGATCTATGTTATTTGAGTGAATTTAAAAAAAATCCCAAAGTCGTAGAACACTTTCGATTCACGTAGACATCTAGAACAATCCCCTTTCCTATCCCTCGGTTAGGAATGCTAGCACCTATAAGTAAGGTAAGTACAACACAGACAGAAGTAAACAATTTCATAACATAAATATATGTATCGTGTTTAGTTAAGTCCGTCATTGTATTCATAGCAACAATTAGACGAAGATACCTGTATATCTCGGTCGGTAGCGTGTAGCGTGACACGTCCCGAGGACCGCCCCCTCGTCTCGTCCCGTCTCCTGAGATCGTGTCCATAGAGATATAACTACAATAGAGAGTACCTCGGAGATGCGAGCCATTACTTTTAATTGACTGATTTATTATTTCAGGAATCCCGGGCGATAATTCCTTCCAGGGCTTAATTAAAAGCACAGTATCTGAACAAAAGCTTCAAAATGACATTTTTAAATCCAAAACGCGATTGTTGTCCAGATACCTGTGCCTGTGTGTTTTGTAAAGTATATATATTTAGAGTGGCTACACAATTACCTACCAATGAATAGTTCATAGTCTCCTTTCACTTTTACAGGCGATCACGCATGTTTAGTGCCCTCCGGCGTACGGGGCGTCCGAGGACGCGGGCGCGCGGGGCGTCGGGTGATAAGGCGTCACCCGCAGTTACCCCGTAGGTAAGTTATTAATTTACTATAAACGGTTATAGCAAAGATTGTTCCGTTACACTCGGAGCTTCGGTGGAGCTTTCGGTTTAGGTATTCATGCACCAAACATGTTTTCATCTGAGTGACATTTGCAAAAACAAAATGTAACGTTTATCGGATTAGCTCATTCACCGATGTAGCTAATCCAACCTCTTCATCAAGTTTATTAAATTAAAATGTGAGCTTAGTGTTTCTCGAGACACTTTCACGTACTCCACTGCGGCCGCTACAACCTGCCAGTTTTATGAAATCGTATTGTTTACTTACTGTGTTAAAAATAATATTCATGTCTATTAATTATTAAATATGAATAAAATATAAATTCCTTTCTCGTCATTAATTTCAAATTAATATATGTAAATCAGTTTATTCAAATTAATGAAATAATAGCCGTGTTCGAGTTCCACATCGGACACATCAAAACATATCAAATAAATACCTACCTGTACCAACGAGATATGTGTTCGATCGACTATCCATATTGGAATACATATTTATAATTAAGTTACACTGTAAATCTGACCGTGTATATGTCTATCTGAACCGGGAAATCATGGAATCGAAAATACCGGGAGTTCAGTCAAGAACCGGGATTTGAAACTTACATTATCGGAGTTTTCGGTAGTTTCAATAGCAGGCTTTATGAATTGATAGCTATAAACCAAACTATTGTAAATTTAAGTTACCTACAATATTTTGACAGGTTTCAAGACGTTCGGTTGCGTTTGGTTCTTTAGGATTGTAAATGTGTTATTACTAATACTAGATGAAGAAATATATCAATGGTGACCACAAGAGATTTAGATAAGACAGCCTAAATACAACTGTATCAGGGGAAATACTACCGAAACCTATCGGTAATCTCGGTACCTATAAACACCGAATTCCCGGTGTACAAGAAATTGGTTTTGTTGTGTTCCCTAATCTGCCTGTTACCTTTTCACGCTTAAACAGTTCAATCAATTAAGATATATTTATGTATAGATATACATGGTACCTCGGAGAAGGACTTAGATGACTTTTTATCTGGAAGTAACGCGAGTGAAGCCGCGGTTCGCAACTATATTAACATTACTGGAAGAAGCCGCCGCCGCCCGCGCCGTCGACTTCATTAATATTGATTAGTTTAACATTATTCAATCGATTCTATGTTTCGTTGTAGGTAACATAAAATATCTACAATAATATGACAGTAATACGTCGTCGGTCGCGTCGGTCGCGTAGCGTGAGTCGCGTCTCGCGCGGCCGCTGCACGTTTGTTTCTACAATTTATTGACTGGATTCATAAGATTTATAATCTAGATCAATAAAACGATTGAATGTATCGAAGAATGTCAGTCGTTTTTATATGACAGGGACATGTTTACCTTAGATACTATTATATCTAGTTAGTTAGTTACACGCACGCAACGCGTTGTCAACCGTTCGTATGACACGTGTGTCAATTACGTTACGTACAATATAAATACAACGCAACGCCCCATCTTAACCCGACCTAACTGAGTAACGTTTGTAACAATACCTTCATGCCAGTTAGCTGTCAAATGAATGTGATATGTGACGTCATTTTAAATAAAATACCTAATCTTATATATAAAAATGAATTGCTGTTCGTTAGTCTCACTAAAACTCGAGAACGGCTGAACGGATCTACCTGATCTTAGTCTTAAAATGTTCGTGGAGGTCTAGGGAAGGTTTAAAAGGTGAGAAAAAATCGCACGGGATCGGGACAAACGCGGGTGAAACCGCGGGGCGCAGCTAGTAATAGTATATTTTTGCTTCATTCAGAAAATGAAATATCAATGATCATAAAAAAACGAATGAGGATCCGTTGAGAGATCCCCTACTCTCGATAGACTCTCACTCGGTTTTATCCGTTAGGAGAGCCGTTAAAAGTAAATAAACATTTAGCAACTTTTAAAACATTTTTATTGAACAATTCCGCGGCCATTCCTGTTAAATATTTGTAAAAGCTAACTTTTATACCCGATATGCGTGCATTCCCATAGACGGACGCGACGCCACGACGAAGCCTATTTACACTTAAACCATACACAAAGGAATATTATAAGAAATATGTTATATAAGTAAAGATAAAACTGTACAATACATACTTCTTCGTCTAGTTAGACGAGTCCAAGTGTCCAAGTGTACAGTTACCTGTACATGCAGTCTCTACCTGCCTACAGCGAGCTAGCTAACTACGTTACTACAGGTACACCTTTATTGGTAATCAATCAATAGAAGCCTTCATTCAGTCCGTCTGACGTTGGCGTCGCGTCGTCACGTCGGTCGGTAATACCCAACGGACAGTTCTATTGAACATTCATTGTTGTGACCCCAGTCTGAGAACCTAAGTGTGGGAATACCTTTACACGTTTCCTCAACCATTTACTAAATACTTATTTCTTTAGGACGATTCATTATTATTCATTACTTGCTGCGCCCCGCGGTTTCATCCGCGGAAAACTTTCTGTGCAACTTTTTAATTTTTTTCTTTCTTCTGACAATAATAAACCCCACAAAAAGAATTATAGATATCGGTCCAGCCTTTCAATTTCTTGTTATATCTACGAGTACCTCTAGAAAAATAAACTTCAACGTCATCGTTGACTGTTATATGAAGGCTCTGCTCATTGCTCAAGTCAACGGACGGATCTGATAGGGAAGGATTTTATAAAATTGAACCTGTACGCGGACTATGTCGCTGGTGAAAGCTACATTAACACTACTTGTATAAAAGTAAGTTGGAACGTGAACAACCGCGCGCCGCAGCTACTCCTCTTTAATCCGAATCGAATGAGCAGCACAGAGCGAAACGTTTTAATCGTATTACGGTACATGTAGGTACATATATATATATATATATAGATAGGTACCTGCAGCCTCTCGTTGCGATGCGATGCGATGTACCCAACATCCGGCGCGCGTCACGATCACATACTTTACTGCTAATAGCAGAACCTCCCTCCACTGCTTCACTGCGTTGCAGTTGACGTCTTACCACGACTTGCTCTACCGGACCGACAGTTCACATATTTACTCAAAACGGCGCGGCGGAATACTTTCATATAGGGTTGTTTCAAAGCTCTTATTTAGGTTTTAAGGAACTCTTGGAACCATAGTGTTCTTTATAAAACAGTTCGTTAGGAAGTGTTATTTTCAACCTATAGTTGTGTATTTTTGCGAAAATATAGTTATTTTTACGAGTATGTTTCAGTCAATTTATGTTGCGCGCGGACAAAATCTATGTGGGGTCGGTATTGGCCGGTTTTGAACATGTCAGTTGTGTCTCTAAGTTTATAGTGACATATTCAATATGTCGCCTGTACCTACTATTGATAGTAGGGTAGCTGTAGGTAGGTATATCATAGATGTATAATATCTATCCTACTGTATAGAGAAGGAGAAGGAGAGTATAACAGCAGAACCTCGTCCATCGGAAGACGAGGTTCTGCTTTACGGAGAGATTGAAGTATTATATGAATAATGAAAAAGTCTCAGATTCTAATCAATTAGTTTAATCTATATATATAAAAATGAATTGCTGTTCGTTAGTCTCACTAAAACTCGAGAACGGCTGAACGGATTTATTTTATCTTAGTCTTGAAATGTTCGTGGAGGTCTAGGGAAGGTTTAAAAGGCGAGAAAAAATCGAATAATTTCCGGGAAAACCCTAAAAACAGCCCTTTTCTATTTCCCATACAAACGTTTTCTAGAGTCAATTTCTACGGGATCGGGATTTACGCGGGTGAAACCGCGGGGCGCAGCTAGTTGATAATAATATATGGAATAGGATCAGACTTTATTCTATACAAACTTACTTATCTATTGTAATACCTAATATAAGTATTGAATCTCTATAAGTTAGGTAGGTAGAGAGAGAGAGAGAGAGAGAGTACAGATGTAATGTCGTAGCTTTGACAATTAAATGCAGTTATATGGTAGACTAGCTTTTACCCACGACTTCGTCCGCGTAGAAGTCGAAAATAGACCAAATAAACAAACAAACTTTGCCCCCCTTTTTCGTCCCCTAAGGGGTAGAATTTCGGAAAATCTATTCTTATCGGGTGCCTACGTCATACAAAGAACACACCCTCCAAGTCTTAGGTCTCTACGATTCGCGGTTTAGACTGTGCGTTGATCCGTCAGTCAGTCAGTAATTGAGGACAAAGCATTTTATATGTATAGAATATATAGATATAGATAAGATGATATGTATAGATAAGGTTTCGATTAATCTGTTTGACATTGACACCGACTATATGTTAGTGACGGTGTATCGGGGCTAGTAGCGGACGTGATTATATATCGAGTTGGTCCGCGTCGGTCGTCGGTCGTCGGTACAACTACCACTAACTTGTAGGTATACTTGGTCCTTGTACCTCCCGGCCTCGGCCTCGGGGGATAGATCACTGGTTCCTAATGTTGGCTGTTGTATTGTGACTTCCTCACGTACTTGTACTTTATCATACTGATGTTGATGGAGACCGGGTTGTGTGTGTATGTGTGTATGTGTGTGGCACGTGGGAAGTTTCTAACGAGAGAAGAGTGACGAGTTGATATACAATCAATAACTGAATGTAAACATATACGGACAGATGGAGGAGCCTCTCAGCCGCCACGTGTGTGTTGTGTATACGTACGTCCACATCGCTGCGGCTGGCGGCCCTCCAGCTCCGTCCGTCCGTGCGGTGCGCCCGCGCCGCGCCCGCCGCGCCCCGCGCCTCCTCGAGGGCTCTCTGCGCATGCGCATGCAAACACTGCGTGCCGTATTTGTCGAGCAATGTTGCTCACAATAACCACTCACTTCTTATGGGTTTGGGACTCGATTTTTAAAACACGAGAAAACTTTTGAAGAAAATATCAACAAATAGATACCACAGTGAGAGATACGTATTACACAGAGAATTTATAATGTCTTTAAGTAAACCAATCGTAAATTATTGTCACATAATATGTTTGATAAAATAAATTCGAATCAGTGTAATGTTAGTAATGTTAACACATATATTCGTAGTCACACGGAGCTTTCAAATGAATGTTGTTTAGTGTTACCTGAGTTGGTAGGTAGGTACCTCTTGTACCAACTTCTATCTTATATATCTATATAAAAAAATCAACATGTCCAATTTAGGACCAACATTAGCTAATTATAGATAACCGTGTATTACCGAGAGGGGCATTCATCAAAGTTTAACCATAAACATGGACAGTTTGCTGTGAGTCACATTACACGTACAAATTATTCGTGAACCCTTCATATGACATATTGCAAGCAAACCGCAACCGGCAACGGTAATGTTGCACTAACATTCCCTGTTATTGCACGTCGCGTGTATGCGAGTACATCGCTCGCTTCCCTCGTCATCTTCGTTCGTTACCTGCTTGCCGAGCCGGCGATGTGTGCGGTACAGTCAGTTATTCAATTAGCGCTGCTGCTTATGTATGCTCATGCATGGTCGTTATTACACCGTACGCGTACTGCGGCTGTGGCTGCGGCCGCAGTGGAGAATGGATTCACTTCATATGTCTATGTGAAAGTGCGAGGGTGTAGATAGACTACAGACGGACTATACGGTCGGTCTGTAGCGATCGACCGATCACATTTGAAATCAAACAAACGATGCAAGTGAGCAACTGATCTACTTATTCCTCACCTAGCACTCAATGAGGAGTGCAGTGTGCGCAGTGGGGGATCGTTTCATTCATGTGTTATAAATTCAGAATCATACGTAACCTTTAACCTTCTGCTAGATAACTGTCCTTCAGGCAATCTGGATAACCAGTTGAATATCATTAAACAAGGTTCACCCGTTCCTGAGAATCGGTGGTGACGCGTCACGTGGTGACACACGGACAGAGAGACATCTTATAAGGGTTCCTTATTTACTTTATGAGGTATGGAACCATACAGGTGTTGAGGATCGGTGAAATCAGATTCGTATTTAGTAATGTTTATAGTCGAACAACAAATGTCGGGCGATATCAAGTCGGTAGACTGTCGCATACACCCACGCCACGTTGGTAGCTCTAGCTAGGTAGCTAGGTGTACAAACTAAAGTCCAACAACATTACACTTCCTTACCAAATACCTAGGTAATATTAATTCAAAACAATATTTGTGTTTAATTAATCTATACTAATATTATAAAGCTGAAGAGTTTGTTTGTTTGTTTGTTTGTTTGAACGCGCTAATCTCTGGAACTACTGGTCCGATTTGAATGATTCGTTCAGTGTTGGGTAGTCCATTTATCGAGGAAGGCTATAAGCTATGTTGTTTTTTTCAAAATTAGGGATCCGTAATAAAATTGCTATTTTGTAACACAAGGTGTAAAATCGAAAACCTATTTTTGCGTGCGCTGCAAAAACTGTTGACAATAGAACAAAATGATGTACTACGGGTTTGTAGATCCCATTAAGATCTACAAAAAAGTCCGCGAGAACATATATCTAGCTATCATGGTTTAATCACAATAACCGATTTTGTGTTCAAAATAATTATTAAATCGTCTGAAGAAAAAAACTACGTTAAATATGTATCGTAATATTAAATCTTTATCAAAATAAAGCATTATGTTATCAAGAGTATTTATGTAGAAGTAAAATACTTTTTGTTTCATCTCAATCGGATATTTCGTTTAAAAGTGATCACGTGTGTAAGATGTTAAGAGTTGGTACCTATTAATGAGTTATGGGCCATAGAGTTTTTTATCAACATAAAATCCTGTAATAATCTTTTTCGAAATATATTTGTTGATGATTGTAAGTATAAGATCTTTGAAGAGTATCCTATCCTACTAATATTATAAATGTGAAAGTTTGTGTGTGTGTATGTGTGTGTGTGTGTTTGTTACTCCTTCACGCTAAACCTACTGAACCAATTGCAATGAACTTCGGTATGTAGATAGCTAGAGCCCTGGATTAACATATAGGCTACTTTTTATCCCGATATTCCCACGGGATCGGGACTTACGCGGATGAAACCGCGGGGTGCAGCTAGTTGTAATATACACGGTGTAACAAGGGGGGTGGATCATCGGTTGCTGGGGGGTAAGGGGACTCAGTATGATTTAACATATAGGGGGTATGTTCTGCAATAAAACCACTAAATATTACAGAACATACAGGGGGGTTAAATCGATAGGTACTGAGGTCCCCCACCCTACAGCAACCGATGATCCACCCCCCTTGTTACACCGTGTATAACTGACCGTACCACTCCTACCAGCCCCCTTAGACAAGATTGCATTCCATTGTCGATATCGCTAATCGACATCCTTTTGTTTAATTGATGGAACACCTGCATTTACAAAAAAGTGTCTGACGAAATATCGTGTGACGTCATGCGTCAATGTAGCATTAGGAAACAGAGTATTTAATACTAATAATAAATACTAATAATAATATCGCTCATCTGGGCTTGTGTTGTGGTGACGAATAGAAGACTTATATAAAGGATAAAATATGAAAAAAAAACTTCTTTAAATATAAAGGAATAATAAAAAAAGCTCAATTTTTCATCGTTTTCTTATGACGTTATCACATAAAATTATCGTCCGTAAGCCGACGTACAGACAACCATTTATTGATATTTAATTGACATAAGCGAACGATAAGTCTTGCGCTTGAGAAAAAAAAGTTTGAAAAGTTTCATCTTATGTCGATTATACCTAAATATGATCTTATCTCTACAAACAACAACTCTGTCCGTCTGTCCGTCTGTCCGTCGTACATATACATTTCGCAACTTAGCAGCTAAATCCCGAAGTACCACTCTACAGTTATTATAGGTAACCGAGTAACCAATCATTACTTCGGTGCATACATACATACGGACGGACGGACGGACGGACGGACGCACACCTGTTGTTTCTTCTTTACACGTTCTTCAACTACCTAGGAAGACTAACATATTTTGATTTAAAAGTAATATATACCTACCTACCGGGTCGTTCCCGGAGGCAGACGGTCATATAAACAATAACGTATTTATTATATTATAATTTTATAAAGCTGAAGAGTTTGTTTGTTTGGTTGGAACACGCTAAATATCAGGAACTACTGGTTCGAATTGAACAATTATTTTTGTGTTACCCTATAGGCCTTCCTCGACAAATGGACTATACATTAGTCGAGGAAGGCTTACAGGCTATTTCATATTTCGATATTCCCAAGGGATCGGGAGTCACGTGAGTGAAATCTATACATATATAACGCTTTGTCCTGAACTACTGACTGACTGACTGACAGACGGATCAACGCACAGCTTAAACCGCTGATCGTAGAGACCTGAAACTTGGAGGGTGTATTCTAAATGTGACGTAAGCATCGGATAAGAAAGGATTGTTCGAAATTCTACCCCTAACGGGGTGAAAATGGGGAGCAAAGTTTGTATGGGACAACGTGATTCCTTGATCCAATTTATTTCAAACTAGCTGCGACCCGTGGTTTCACCCGCGTAAATCCCGATCCCGTGGGCATATTGGGATAAAAAGTATCTTATGTCCGTCTCCTGGCTCTAAGCTACCTCCCTACCAATTTTCACCCAAATCTGTTCTGCCATTCTTGAGTTATAAGTGGTGTAACTAACACTACTTTCTTTTATATATATAGATTTTATTAGAGTTAGAATCAATTAAATATCCTATTAGTACCATTTTCGACTTCTACGCGGACGAAGTCGCGTGCAAAAGCTAGTCTATAATAATTTGAAATGTACTACTAAATATTTATTTAGACAAGCCTATAGATAGGTAATGTTTCTTTTGATTCTATTTCTTTATTTTCTTTTGTTGTAATGATTTATCTGATATGAACTTTAATATTTATCTGACGTTTGCTATTTCGTATGCCAAATGTAAGGCACCGCGCACACTGGCGCGATGCCTCGGGGCGTGACCCGCGTGAACATGGCTCGTATCGCGTCGGTCGCGCGACGACGTGATCGCGCCGGCCGGCCGTGTCGACGCAACGCGACACATGAATTATTTATACGTAAGAGAACGCACTCGAACATTGTATTCAAAATAATAACGATTATCTATTCGAAATCGCTACTTAAAGTTGGTATTGGCAGTGTTTAGCCGCCGCCCCGCCGCCGCCCCGCCGCCGCCCCGCCGCCGCCCCGCCGCTCGACGGTCGCTATCTTGTGACCTCTGGTTATGAGACGTCTGGCGGCGGCGATAGTTAGCGGATTGCGGCTAATAACTGGCGGATAATACGAGCCAGTGAAATACGCGACCGGTTCATTGTAAGTATGTATTGTAAATACGTCGCGATAAAGATAAGGCCGGGCGCATACCTGCGCTTTATGCACATAATGTATGAGAGATGGGCGCGCGATACGCTCGAGTCGCGCGCTCACCACCGACCACCAACCACCGCCAACCACCGGCACCGCCGACCACTATTAGGTACGCATAATGTATTCACCATCTATGCGCTTGCGTTGTGCGTTGTGCGGGCTCGGGCTTGTAATGTTATTGAGTTTAATCCTGACTTAATACAATTATGTAAATTACCGTTTGTTTGCGTAAACACTTACCGGCGCGGGCGCAGCGAGAACATAACGCGACATTTCACTATTATAAAAGTTAAAGAGACTAATTAAATAAATGTACATGTTACAATAATTTGAAGAATGAGTCTCACTCAACACTCGGTAAGTACCGACCTACCCACTGACAATATATCAGTGTTTGTATAACGAGGAACATAATAGAAACACATTGAAAGCTTTACAAACAGAGTACTTATACTTGTATAGAAGCGACAGCTCATTGAACGAGCGAGTCGAGCGCTCCGATCTAAACATGGAAGAGTAATCTCCTCGTGACACTTACTTGAAACAATTGTTTGTTTGTTTGTATATACGTAGGTATATAGCGAGCGCGGTTATAATCCGCGCGGTATTACCGCCCCGTGACGGATGGCATGTCACTTGTCAGCTGTCACTCGGTGTGCGACCGGCCTTATCACGAGACAAGTATAAGTGAGGAGACAACTACACTACGGACGACTACATGTCGTTTATTGCAAGATCGCAGCAGTGCAGTGTGCAGTGTGCAGTGTGCAGTGTGCAGTGTGCAGTGTGCAGTGAGTGGTTTCATTGCTCGGACCGTCAGACATCATCTGAAATTATGTCGGAGAGAAGTCAACAAAGAATTCTAGTACAACTAGACTTGTTCTAGTAGATGGTGCGGGGTGCGGGGTGCGGGGTGCGGGCAGGTAGTCGCTCGGTTGTAGGTAGGTATGAGAGTATACACATTTATTATTACATAGATATAATTATAATGGTGTTCGAGCATTTATCTAATCGTATATTAATGAGTAGGTACCGTCCCTGGCTGCGCCCGCGGTCTCGTCCGTCTGTCCGTCCGACACGCGCGTCACGCGACCCAACTGTCAAGCATATTTTAAAACACAATTTGAAATGTAATCGTTGTAATTAAATAACAACATAATATCAAACCATAGTGACTCTACAATAAATACAATGTGTTTCGACTAGGCTTCGAACATTTCGACTAGAGCAATGTTATACGAAAGGGGATTGTTTGAAGGAAACGTTTTAAAGGCGTACAACGTTTTGTTTGATTTGTTAACGACTTTTACTAATTTTGAGGTTGTATTTACCAACTGGAAAATCAGCGATTTCTTGGAATTAAACATAATGGATTAAAGAAGGTTTGTTTTTTAACATACCGCTACTATAGCTGATGCAACGCTTAAGGCATTTTAAAATAACCTAACAACTATACATATCCAAAATACTGACCAAAACTAAATTACTTACTGAAACTAAATATAAATACAATGAAACAATAACAATACAGCATCTATACAAGCAACAACACAATAAACATTTTTTTTATTTTTCCTTTCTTTTCTTATTGTACCTACTATCTTATTTTTTTATACGCTCTGTAATTAAAATTTTCACATATATATATTTTATTTCCTCGCGCGTTGCTCGCGCGTTGCAAAAGGGGGCTAGACGGAAACAATTAAGACCAAAAGTACACTTTTTGCTATAGTTGTAAGTGTGTAAGGCGTGCGCGTGTTTCTCTGTTTGTCTCTCTCTCATAGAAAGCAATTACTAAAATTGAGCCTACTGATTAAGTTTATAGTACATTATATTTGTTAATAATAAAAAAATATTATTATAACTTAAAAAGAATTAATTTTATTACAATTCCTTTACTAATTAATCGAAAGGAACTTCGTTTCATCCGGGTGTCCCTAGTTTTTTCCCCTTACATTTTTCTCTTACAAAAATGATTAAATAACATACACATAAAACGACACTAAAATATTATAACTACAAAACAAACAGTAAAACCACAACACTTAACATTGTATACATTAACATTTATCCATACTTTACAAAACTAATAGTACATTACGATATAAGTGTGGTAAATTCTTGGCTTCTTAACACGCTCGCTGCCGCTCGCGCGTCATAAACCGCCTCTATGCAAAGATCAATTCCACTCGTATATCGTACGACGTTTTTTATCACAGTTGCGAATAAAAGAAAAGACTTGAATACAAAACAAAATAATAATTAACAAAATATTTGTGATAAATCTATGTTTTTTTAAATCAGGCATTTTAGGCAATATTTTTTTGTTAATTATGCTCCGGAAAGGCCAGGCTAAAGACTTTTAACCTATACAGCCTCGTCTGACATACAATATTTTATAGGGTTTTTTTCTATTTGTTTTTGCGTCGGAGGTTAAGAACAAAATACAATGGTACGGAAAAACAATATATTTAAGTAAAGAAAAAACAAAAAATAAACAACTCAATTTTTAATCGTTTTCTAAGTCATTATCACGTAAAATTTTCGTTCGTAAACCGACTTTAGAGACAACCATTTTTGCTAGCTAAAAAACTCTTTGGTACCTACTTTTTTTATACATCAAAACAGTTTGTAATTAGCAGTAAGATACGTATTTAACCTATCGGGATAACTTTACAGCACTAGGTTGGCAATGTAAAACGCACGCGTGCATAATATGTTGGATTATGAGGCTAAAAGCCGTTGAATAAGATCCACTTTATGAGCAACTGTGATAAAAACATTATTATAGCACTACATAAGCGAACAATTGACCCATTTGCCCATTGCCCTAGCGGCATTAGATACGGTTCGATTTCTTAATTTTTGGAATACTTTTTTAGGATATTGCCTAATGTACTTTATAATAACCTTACAGTTTTTTGAACTGAGATCTAGATTTTAAAATTCTTAGAACAAAAGTTATTTGCTTAGGAACCTGGAACCATTACGTGGCCCTCGTCGAAACACATTGTATATTTCGTATAATAAACACCGGTCAAGTGCGAGTCGTACTCGCGCGCCGAGGGTTCCGTACATTAGTTTCAACTCTCTTTCTCTACCCTTGCCGTGGTATGGTAAGTACCAATTTAACTTGACCCCCTATTACGTTCGGACGCTCATATAATGTACGTTAAACGTTAAATTGGTTTAACTATATATGTATGGGGACACACATTAACTCTCAATTTTTTTTATTTTTTGGTATTTTTCCTTTATTTGTGCTTTAAGACTTAGCTTATTGCCAAATTTCGTGATTATAGGTCAACGGGAACTAACATATAGGTTTTCGACCCAAAACCTATAGGGTACTTCCGGTTGACCTGGAATTGTCAATTTTGGTTAAAACCAAGGTATGGCAAAAGAAAAGGGAATAATCCGAAATATTAAAAAAAGTTGAAAATTAGGGTAAACTTTGTTTTATTAAAGTTATCACTAAAAAAAATGTAAAGCTCATAAATCTTTTTATCGTGTTGACTCAGGGTCTCGATTTTACCTCATAGGGACTATAGACCTCAGTATCTGGTATGTATTTTAGCTTACTAGGTCCACCCGTTCCTGAAAAAATCGGTGGTGACATACGGACAGACAGACAGATCAGCGCGTGAGGTGCGGAAGACCCTAAAGATGAAACAGTTTGTTGCGAATCCATTGAAATGTTATAGATAACATTTGCCTGAATTCCGTTAAGTTATTATTGTTGTGATTGCGCAAAGTGTTGTCTATAACAAATAGTAAGTAGATAAGTACCTACGAGTACATGTTGGGCTATTATAATAGTAAATGGGCGCGGAGGTGGCGCGGACGTGGCGCGGCCATGCAGCGTGCGTGCGACGCGAGGTGCGTGCTCGTCGCACGTCCGCGTCGTGTAGTGTAGAGCTTAACGCGTCACAATACAACAATATAATAACCGTTTCACATATCTAACGACGGTTAATAGTTATTAAATATTTAACGACGCGACGCGACGAGCCGACTCTAACGATAACTTCACGTTATTGTCTCGTTTAATGGAATACTATTCATTCCACTTACATTCATACCTACCTACATACTCGTAGGGCGCGGGCGGGCGCAGCGCAGGCTTCACTATCCCTCTTACTAGGGTAGGTAGGTACTATAGGATAACACGTCACGAGTACCTACAGCCCCGGGCTAAATTATTGCATTTACATGTCCGTGGAACTACCGGAAAGTAACAAAAAAAAAGAAATGCTGCCAATAAAATTTGTCTTTAAAATTGATATGTTATTTTCTTGAACTGTAAATTAAAATAAGATTTCTTTATAGAAATATATTTTCATAAGTAAGTGTGCAGGTACCAATGTTTTCTCTAAACACTATATAGGTAGGTATGTAGGCAATTTGTTTAGAAATAAGTACCAATTTATTTACGTAGTCATTTTCACATCAAGATTTCATCTCAAATCTCGATGTTTACTGCAGACTGCAGTTCAATAGTTTACTTATTGATTACTGACACACACACACACACACACACGCACCGCTTGACTAGTTTACTTACATATAGACGGTATTTTCTCACGATATAGGTATTTAAAAAAATGGTTTAACTTAGACATTTTAGAGTAAGATTAAGCCAGAGAACATGGCAACAAGACATAACTAGCAGTGCTGGGTGAGTGAGACGGTTCTAAACACAATAATATGATGTCGGTGACACCCGCACCCGCACCCGCACCCACACTAGATACATCTGTTAACCTGTCTGTTGGTAAATCTGTTTATTGTTTAACAATTGACAATAACTGTTGTTAACTAAACACATTAACATCCCACTTGAATAATATCAGTGTTGATCCCGACAAGCGAGCCCGCTTCGACCCGACGAATGTATGTTAGTTGCATACGTAAGTACTTAGTTTCAATCCATGTTTTCATATATAACTACGGTCGTTGAGAGTAACCTCTCCCTCGCGTCGCCACCCCACGCACACGCACGCACACGCACGCACACACACACACGCACACACACTCCACACGAAGTTTCTTTCGATTAATTAGTGAAGGAATTGTAATAAAATCAAAAAGTGTCGTTACGACTTTTGGTCTTAATTTTTTCCTTCGTCTTCTTTCGCAACGCGCGATAAGGAACTTCGTTCCAATAACATCTAAGGACTATTCACCTATATATATATTGAGTGTAATTATGTCACTATCTGTGCAAGTAGGAACACATGTAGGTCATCTATTCTATATGTTAGAGTGAATTAACCATGATGTTGTAATAGTTTCCCAACAAGAGTGTAGTGTAGTGTAGTGTAGTGTAGGTACCGCATCTCTCCATATCGGAGATAACGTTCGTCATGTCAATACAAGTGATTGTGTGCCTTAATGAACGGACTAATGCAGGTACCTCTACCATACTCTAGTGTACTCTACTCTCTACTAGACGTTTAGATTGTTATCTTAAAAAGTTTGTTGTTGTGTTTGTTGGACGCGGTCTGCGTCTGCGTCGCCGTCGCGTCGGTCGGTATCAGCCGCGCCCGCTCCGGTTTATACAGGGTGAGCTTTTTAAATGGGCATTCAGGGCTATATCTCTCTACACAATTTAAAATTTGTAAAAACAGATTATGTTTTTTGTCCAGCAGTTTGTTACGTCATCATTAGCCATACCTCCTCCCTACATTTTTTAGGGGGATTGTAGTATGAAAATTACGGAAGTTAGCTTTCTTTGGTTTGACATACTATGTTTGTTTCCAAGGATTGATCTCTATCAGCAAGAATATGGATTGGTATAAAAATATAGGATGATTATTTAATGACTTTATCAAAAAAAATATAGGATGATTATTTAATGACTTTATCAAAAAATATAGGATGATTATATAATGACTTTATCAAAAATACAGGATGATTATTTAATGATTTTATCAAAAATATAGGATGATTATTTAATGACTTTATCAAAAATATAGGATGATTATTTAATGACTTTATCAAAAATCTAACGATGCAGTTTTAGTTTTTGTCAAAATCAAGCACGCAACTCCTTTCAGCATTTTTCACTATCTCTTATTGTTTAGGATATAGCCCTGAAAGCCTACGTAATTCACCCTGTAAAGGAACGTCCATTCTATACATACATCTTCACTCTCTGGCTATCGAGTTATCGAGCTAAGGGTGTTTATTGAAATCCTCTCGGTGGTTTTATACATACTTATAATTTCTAGATTTTCTATATTATTTACAAGATATGATGTGGGCTGGAATATATTCTCAACGTAATGGTGGTAAACATGTAAGCGTGTATGACAAATGACTTCACATCCACGTTTGATAGCTGACGTAGTTGACGTTTACATTGACAATATTCAACATTCACATTCACATGCTATAACGAATGAAATATGATGCTTGTACTCGAATAGGTAACGAAATTTTATGTGCACCGATTAACATTGCATTGCATTTACTGTAAAGAAAAACATCGTGATGAATGAAACCCGTGGCTTAGTGGCTCTGGAACACGGTCTACTAAGCTGAAAGGGTAATATAGGTGTCCCAGACACTACAAGGCCCGGAATATCGTGGATTAAAGTAGATGGCGCTGTATAGATAATCATATTTTTTTTAAATATAGTTTTATTTGCAATCAGTTGCATTAGCACTTTAAGTTTTGTTGTGTGGTGTCGTGACATTGCGAGTGTGCCTTCTAGTGAAGGCAGCTACCCTTTTGTAGTTGGAGCTTTTTTAGTCCAGGATGTCTTTTCTTTTCAATCTCTTCTTGTAGGTTCGAGTAATGAGATTCGCCGCCAGCTCATTGGGATGTCTTTCTAATTTGTTTTGGTAAGTTTGTGCAGCAAGCTGGATTTCCTCCTTGACTGTGTTCATTTGCAGGTGTTGGTGAATCTCATTGTTAGTGATGAACCACCATGGAGGATTGCACATCGCTCTGAGAATGCCATTTTGCATTCGTTGCAAGAAATGCTATTGTTGCAGGCTGATCCCCAGCGCTGTATGCCATGTATATGTATATGAGGAGATTGTTGTCAGTCGACAGTTTGCTGTTCCGTCCCATTAGCCAGTTCAAGTTTTTATGTCGAATGTTGAGATCTGCTCTCTTAGCTTCGATGTGTTGGCTCCACGTCAGGCGTCGATCAAGATGCATTCCTAGATACCGGACGCAGTTGGCATGTGGAAGTGTCGTATTTTCCAGTTGTACCGGTGGGCAATCTTCTTTGCGTAGTGTAAATGTTAAATGTACCGATTTAGTGGCGCTCGCTTTAATTTTCCACTTTTTCAGCCAGTTTGTTGTCAGGTCTAGACTTTTTTCTAAATTTAGAGAGGCAGTTGTTCGATCTTTGTGGCTCGCCAATATTGCCGTGTTATCTGCAAAAGTAGCGGTAGTAACACCGATAGATTGGGGTATATCGGCTGTATATAGGGTGTACAATACAGGGCCCGATACGGAACCTTGTGGCACTCCAGCTTGTATTTCTAGGAAGTTTGATGTAGCATCACCTTTCTTAACTTGGAAAATCCTTCCTGATAAATAGATTTCATAAGTATGAAAAAGCTGTGTGGAAGGGACGATCGCAGCTTGCAAAGGAGACCTCTTATGCCAAACTTTATCGAATGCCTGTTGGATATCCAAGAACACTGAGGAGATAATCAAAATTATATGTAAAAGTGGCCAAAGCAAATATTATTATTATTACTGGGAATTATTCAAGTTCTTTTTCTGTGCTTAATAAGTGAATCAAAGTTAAAAGTGAAATAAAAGTTTTATTTTATATGCTAAAACCTTCATTGAAAATTTGAAGAATGAACATTGAAGGATTTTTGGACAATCCTATTGACCGCCTGGGACGTACAGAGGTCGTCGGGCGGGTCGAGTGTTGTCCAATATACTAATCTCCATCGATTGTGTACTCCCGTTTCGTCGTCAATGAGTACCTACATTACTCGTCTCGTTAGGCTTTACTCTCTGTAATCATTAGTGGTGCAGTAATGGTGACCATATCTCACGGTAAAGCAATATCTCCATGTCCATTGTGTGTGTCCATCATATGCCGCGCGTCCACCTAGTGTTATGGTATATTGAGTCATATCGGTTACCATCGACAGACGGACAGACGGACACTAGATATTTATGTTAGTACTCATGTCTAATAAATGAGAATTGCGCTTCGACCCCGTACGTAGGTGATTGATGAACGAGGTAGCCGTCACACCGTGACCTCTATCACGATGAATTAAGGTTCAGTTCCCTATATCAGATCATCAGCTCACCATGCGCGCCACTCTAAATGATTCGGATGCCATTGTTGGTCTGCGAGTTGAAGGTGATCAATCTGCGAGCTAACGTTATAAATTATTTGCTCCAGATAACATTAGTTTGCGTAATTTTTGACGCGAATACATTTGTTTGTACCGACTAGCGACTAGCGACTACCGCGGCGTGATTGACCGCTCGCTCACCTCGCCTCACTTCGCCTCACTTCGCCTCGCTCTGATATAACTATTACTTATTATACTAATTGTTTTTATCTAAATCGATTGTTTACGAATAGTTTACTATGTAATAGTCGGTACCTATATATACATTAAATAAATCTTTCGCTTTCTATTTGCAGTAAGAAGTACTTTCTCTTGTTTCAAATAACATCGGGAATGCACATTTAGTAGCCAAAAACATTTCGCAACTCTAAATTCGATCGTATACTGCGCCCGCTCAGCAGCGGGCCCTTGCTGCTGAGTGGGCGATACTGAAAACTCTTCGAAACTGGAAAACTCGAAACAGTAGTAATAAATCCGACATGCGCCGGTAGGTAGGTACATACATACATGTAACCGCGTCCGTGTCCGCGTCGCGTCGCCGTCGGTCGAAGGAACTAACGAACGATGGTTGTAAGTCGTAAGTATGTAACCTAATGAATGTAATTACAGGCGCGTGTCGCACCGACCGACGCGACGCGGACGACGTTCGCTCGTCGCTGGATATCGTGACAATTACGTGCGGGCGCGGGGCGTGACGTCACGCGCGTGCGACATGCGCTCGCGCAGCTCATTAGCGCGGTATAGCGAGCGAGCCTCGCTCTATGTACCTAGTACCTGTCTACATGGAGTATTCGAATACTCTGATCTGAAGCCACCACACGCGGATGTGACGCTGCCTGTGGTAGATTACATGTTCAATACTATTACCTGACTCTCTCTCTCTCTCATCATGTAAATCAAAGATTTTTGAACGAGTTATTAAATATAAATCTGAATCGACGTGAAAGACGTTGTGATCGTGTACCCCATTACAAGACGCGACAAGACAAGACGCGTCTAATGACAGCTAGTCGCGACTCGCGACTCGCGAGTCGTAACTCTCATTGATTTACCTAATGCATACTATTTGAGAATCGATCGATAGATGCTCGATAACTTATTTAGGATGGAGCATAGACATACTCGTATTATTATACTAACTCGCTAGATGTGATTTCTTTGATTTATTTACCTTGAATTTTTACTTCGTTGTATTTTCGCTGGCACTAACAATGACCGTTGATTGGTTCGTTGTTAGCTGCGCGGGCGCAACTGTCTCCCTACATGCTTTAACTGTGACTAGTTCGTTCGAGCTAACCAATATGCAACAGCAGAGTGTACGCACACTTAGAATTACATATATATATTTCGCTTACATTTTATACCTAAAACATTTACAATAATACATTAAAACCGGGTATCCGTGTCGGTCCCCACTTTTCACACATTTCAGATCTCGTATACCTATGTAGAATTTCAAACACTACATTGTATTAATTATCCATTGATTCACAAACAATTACACTTGTCTTACTATTTCTATCCAAGAGAGCGTTCTATACGACATATGCAACAGGATACGAGGTATATTCGTATCCCCTTAAAGTTGAACATCCTTGTCTAGCCAGTACAATGTCTATGTACCTATGCGATAGATGGAGACAATGTGTCACACAGGGTAGTCAGCCCGCGCCGCGCCGCCCACAGACAGTCGATGACATGACAGTGACAAAACGGACTGACTGCGACCCGTGACCGCAGTGACCAGAGTGACCACCCAACCGACACACGGCATCGGTACGGCTGTCATAAGAAAGTTTTCAACACAAGCATAATTCTATGCACCTGCTTTCATTAAAGTTTGAGTTTATCAAACACAAATATTAGAATGCAAACATGCCAATAATAGTAATGTTTGAAATGTACCGGGGGCTGCAATTATACATCCACGTGACGTCACACTATCATACCTACACTTGTGGAATGATCTTAGGTTATATATTATAGTGTTATACATATAGATAGCTACTCCATTCACTTGCGAACAAAGCAATTAAGAGTAAGGTAGGTATATCTTTATTCACTTGATTAGAAACTAATACCTATATACCTTACCTGTGTGCGTTGTATATGTGTGTTTTATCTCCGCGCAATGAGAGCTGCGCGCGCGCAGGCCGGGCGGGACGCGCGTGTGACGGACGCTCGACAGGTTCCTTTTACATTTTTAATTAAATCTATTATTTCTTGAATGGGTTCCGAGACACGCTCGCCGAAGAACAACTATACAATACTTAACTCGATTTGCTGCTCAAACAAACACGGCTCACTTACCGCTGCCGACGAGCACTAAACCTTACATACAACTATATAAGGTCCACAATGGTCTTGTCGAGCTGATGGTGATCAGGTTTTCACACGCCACCCCTGACCCGCCGTGGATTCATAAATTATTTTATATAAAAGAAATTTTGTAAAGTTTTACAGTATGAGTACCTACGTAGTACCTACCTACCACCTGCAAGTACCTACACCCGCACCGACCGCACCGACCGCACCGACCGCACCGACCGCACCGACCGGGGTAAAAAGTTACTAAGATTAACACGACTTTATAACACATTCAAATACTTAGTTGTGTGTCGACGCGAGACGCGAGACGGTTTACTTCTGATTCCGTTATTTACATTTATTAGTATTTACAACCTCATTACATCCTACCATCTAAGTAATGGTTGTTTGTTTATGTACGAATACCTACTACCTGTGTAAATAATTCATATTATAATAATAATTGGCATGTTTCAAGAGTAGGTACTTATCCTCCTTTGATGTAGACTCAGCCGTTTGTGGTCGATTTTGCGACTTTAGTGGTCAGCCTAGGTCACTGATGTGACATTTAGGTACTTACGTACTGTTAGATCTATGAGATCTTTATTTGTCAGGATTTCGCGTTGTGGAGAAAAGTTGCAAAACACAAAAAGTTGATTGCACTCTGTATATTTCACGGAAAACTACAAGTGGAAAAATGACGTGTGTCTGGTAAAATGTCGTAACACCAACTCAGCTTAAAAATAAAAGTAGATCAATTTTATACTAATAAACATTTTGCTAGTGATGCGTTATTGATCGGGGTCGATTGGGATCATACACGTACGGGGACGTATATACGTTTGTTATCAAATGTTACACTAATTATGAAATATGAGACTAGGATTACTATCAAACCGTACCGAACAAAACTCTCAATGTCGGCCGTAAAAACATTCTCCACCAAACAGGGGACAGCACGAAAGTAGGGGTTGCTTTCTTTTTATTATTATTGCGATTAGTAGGTTTAAGGTAGTAGGTAAATGATCTTCACCTTTCATCATGTGTGGTAGCACAAGCGGGCAACAATGGTATAGCAACGCGTGTCAAATCGCGCGCAACACGACGCGACGACGCGTGACGCGACGCGACCAATGGCAGTCGCGCGACACCAGCATTGGCCAACCCCTCTCCTCCCCCTCCTCCCCCTCTCCACTGCACTCTGCTCTCGCTACACAATAATCACTGAAACATGAAACGCGTAACGAACCGGCCGCCGCCATACTGCACTGCTGCGTTCGAAACCATACAAATTAAAATCGTAAAACCGATACATTCCAAACATTATTGTTTTTAAGCCCCATGCACTCGAACGTCATTTCATTTCATTTATCAACGAATTCCACTCGTCAAGGACCGAAGGAAATCGAATTAAAAAGAAATTTATAAACGTTAACTTCATTCTTCGTTAAACTAAAAACTACAAGTATTTTAATAAACACTAAAATCACAGTTAAACACAATAAATAAAAGTGTAAAATACACAATCACAAAGTAAACATCTAATCACAAATCTATGCCTCAATAAGAATTTACCTCGAAGCTCTAAATCGTATCCGATCACCATAAAGATAAGCCCCGGCAATAAAACACCGGTAGTGGTTTACATAGTTCCAGTAGCTGATGTCGAACAATACTCTCCCTCCTCTCCTCGCTCTGCTGGACAATTATCTCGAGTGATAGCCCATTGGTTAGATAGATAGATCACTTGGGGCAGATCGCGGCCGCGACACTAGCTACAACATAATTATTAATTACTGACTACTTGTACGTATTTTAAAAGCTGTGAATGCCTTATACCTTTTACAATTATCTTTTTTTAGCGTTGATTAATTAATGAATACATTTTTTTCTTAATTAATTTGAATTATTATTGTCGTGCGAAAACAGTTGTTCCCTTGATTGTCTGCTTTACCCACTCGAAGGATTTACGTTATAGACGTCATCATATTTTACATCACTCTATGAAGTTTTGTGTTTTACCGGTGTACCGGTGTACCGGTAAAATGTACTGCACGAATGTCATAATGTGAGTATATGAATTTGTTAAAATGTGACCGTTCTGCGTTTCATTTATTTTCTTGAAATCAAGAGAGATAGTGCAACATCTACTGACGCTACTGCTAACGTTGCTGCCACTACTGCTATAGCTCATGCATGCGAAACCTTTATGGAGTGCGCCTTCAAGGCATTAGCTAAAGGATTTTTTATTTATTTATTTAAAACAGGAGAGGAGAAGAGAGTTTCTTTAGAGGTAGGTATAAAATTTGCGAAAACTTGAAACAAGTGAGTAGCGTGTCGCGTATGAACAACAACATCCCGAATAATCCCGGGATGGCTGTAGCGTCCGTGACCGTGACCGTCGTCGACCGGGACGCGCTGCGCTCGCGCTCCCCTTACGTTATTCTTGTAAACACTTATCTCATACATTGTAACCTGATGCTTATACTTCGACATCTCTATTGTGAAAGAAGCAACTTGTTACAAACTTGTTCCATTTTATTAGCGAATTCTTCACTTTATCATGAGATGCCTATCAAACGGTTTGTTTTATGATTATTTTATGAAGTGACGTAAGACGAAAGTAAATTAAACGTTGTTGATAATATGTTGTACGACTGTGTGTTGATTACTGTGTGACTGTAGTGTGTAGTGTGTAGTGCGGTGTGCGGTGTGCGGTGTGCGGTGTGCGGTGTGCGGTGTTGTACGTGTGATGTGTGCGGCTATTCGCTATTCGTCCATTGCTATTAGATCGGTTTGTATATATGTATGTAATCTGGATATGAATGCACCATACATACATACATACCTAGTTAAGGCGTAATGAGAGCCATCTTATTATAAAACAGAAAAATTTGAACCTAACTAATCGTACTATGATGAGTTAGGTAAGTACATATTTTACTCCTGATTTTCACGTATTCTCTGTTGATTCTCTGGTAAGTTTTACGATTGGTGTCCTGTGAATCGCGTCACGGTTGCGTCGATTCATTCACTAGCCCGACTCTGGTGTTACGTTGACAGTCGGAATCGTTCTTCGAACAATCGGAACGTAGAGACCGGCGGCCGCCGCCGCGCCGCAATGTTTGCTAAACATAATGAATGACATTCCCTCCTCTACTGGGTATGTGTGCTCGACGACGACGATGACGAGGGATCAGTAATGCAACGTGTGAGCGTCGTGTATACCGCCCCGATCAGTCACAACATAGACAGACATTCATTTTAAAAACTATGAATTCGTGTTAAAGACTCCCAGACTCTATGTTTTTTAATTGCTACGTGAAGGACTTTTTATCCCTCTCTTTTATTATAGAATATATATCACAATGATTCAAAATGACGGATCATTTGCATATACTTGATATGGGGAGAGTGTATTGTTTTTTTTTGCATGAAACAAAAAAACAACGGATAATTGTGTCATTGTATTCTACGTAGTCGAGTGTCGGTCGTGCAGCTGTGTGGCCGCTACACGACGACGAATGCGCGCGGCGGGCGCGGGCGCGGGCGCAACAATCTGCTTCGTTAATGTCATTAATTACAGACAGACGGACCGACACTGAGCAGGTGCACATTATGTAACTAATTACTGATTCATTATGTTAAACTACGATGACAAGTTTATTATACTGAAATATTTGACATTGATATTATAATAATGTTTATCTATCATTTAGTTCCATCATCCTTAGAGAGGATTTACATTATCTTTTTATGCTTCTAAAAAAAATATTTCACAGATTATTTTTTTCTGCAACCTATCTTAAAAACTACTAGCCTTTATGTCTTCATGAAAGCCAATAAACCCTGAAAGTTTAATTCGGCTAGAGCTAGGGCATCATGTTGAAAAATGTAATTGATAGTTCAAAAAGTGAAAATAATCCATATTATTTTCATACAAAAAAAATAGGACCTCAAGTAATTTTTTTTTATACTTTTGGCCATTGTATATATTATTAGTGTATTTAATTTGATCAATTCATGGATTTCCGTATGAAAATGAAACTTACAGGGCTTATTTTTCATGAAAGCCAGTAGATTTAAGATAGGTTGCAGAAAAAAATAATCTTTTTAAATATTTTTAAGAACCATACAAAGATAATGTAAACATTAGATTTTGAAACAACTATTACATGAAAAGTTTTATTTTGAGTTTATAAATATAAAACTCTGATCGGTGTAAGGGTACAAAAGTTTTATTTTGAGTTTATAAATATAAAACTCTGATCGGTGTAAGGGTACAAAAGTTTTATTTTGAGTTTATAAATATAAAACTCTGATCGGTGTAAGGGTACAAAAGTTTTATTTTGAGTTTATAAATATAAAACTCTGATCGGTGTAAGGGTACAAAAGTTTTATTTTGAGTTTATAAATATAAAACTCTGATCGGTGTAAGGGTACAAAAGTTTTATTTTGAGTTTATAAATATAAAACTCTGATCGGTGTAAGGGTACAAAAGTTTTATTTTGAGTTTATAAATATAAAACTCTGATCGGTGTAAGGGTACAAAAGTTTTATTTTGAGTTTATAAATATAAAACTCTGATCGGTGTAAGGGTACAAAAGTTTTATTTTGAGTTTATAAATATAAAACTCTGATCGGTGTAAGGGTACAAAAGTTTTATTTTGAGTTTATAAATATAAAACTCTGATCGGTGTAAGGGTACAAAAGTTTTATTTTGAGTTTATAAATATAAAACTCTGATCGGTGTAAGGGTACAAAAGTTTTATTTTGAGTTTATAAATATAAAACTCTGATCGGTGTAAGGGTACAAAAGTTTTATTTTGAGTTTATAAATATAAAACTCTGATCGGTGTAAGGGTACAAAAGTTTTATTTTGAGTTTATAAATATAAAACTCTGATCGGTGTAAGGGTACAAAAGTTTTATTTTGAGTTTATAAATATAAAACTCTGATCGGTGTAAGGGTACAAAAGTTTTATTTTGAGTTTATAAATATAAAACTCTGATCGGTGTAAGGGTACAAAAGTTTTATTTTGAGTTTATAAATATAAAACTCTGATCGGTGTAAGGGTACAAAAGTTTTATTTTGAGTTTATAAATATAAAACTCTGATCGGTGTAAGGGTACAAAAGTTTTATTTTGAGTTTATAAATATAAAACTCTGATCGGTGTAAGGATACAAAAGTTTTATTTTGAGTTTATAAATATAAAACTCTGATCGGTGTAAGGGTACAAAAGTTTTATTTTGAGTTTATAAATATAAAACTCTGATCGGTGTAAGGGTACAAAAGGTCCACTATTGAACTTGTTTCACAAAATAAGTCAGAATCGCAGACCTGATAATTTGACTGTAATTGCGAAGTTCAGGCTGAAATATGATTTTGACTTTTCACTATCGGCCAAATACTTTTTGAGTCACTCAATATTGCAGAACATACAGGAGGATTAAATCGATAGGCAATGAGGTTCCCATCCCCCCAGCAACCGATGATCCACCCCCCTCGTTACACCGTGTATAAATAAGACAACTTCTGGCAAGTGCTAACGATCGGACTAGTGGATGACAACCGTCATCAGCTCTCTATCGTCCCGTGCCCAGCCCACTGCCCACTGCCCACTGCCCACTGCCCACTGCCCATAGTGCCCATGCCGGACACACCTATACTATAAATTATTTCATTATATTTACCTATAATAGGTATATTTAACATTTATATTGGAATTGTGATAATGGCTGCTCATTGAGGTTGTTATAATCATTTAAGAAGCGGTCTCTCACTTATTGTTCGGTGTTCTTTATCTATATTATATTCATTGAGTCCCATTATAATGTTAGAGCTTTTAGTCATTCAAATGTAAAGTTAAACTAATTAGTATAATATGTCGTATCGTGTTAGTCTCAGGTAGGTATACAGGGTGGATTCCTACATCTCTCTCTCAGGGCTATACCTTTCCTTAACTTTAACAGATAGCGAAAAACGAGTTGCGGGCCCGATTTGTATAAAAGTACAATTCAAAACTACATCATTAGATATTTTTAAAAGTCATTACAATCGAATGTGTTAGTTTTGCAATAAAATAATCATCCTATATTTTTATACCAATCGATAGTGTTGCCGATAGAGGTTGATTCCTGGAAACAGACTATTACGGTAAATCAAAGGAAATAGCTAATTTTTGTAGTTTTCTATAATTTTGATACGAGGAGGTATGGGTACATGGCTAGTGATACAATGAAACTGCTGCACTAAAAACAAACTGTTTTGTACAAATTTTATGCAAATTACACAATTTAGAACATATTTAAAACACTTTAAATTAAAAAATATTACTTACCCTAAGCCTCCATACGAGATTATTTTGCCAGAGACAGAAATATCAAAATAGTAGAAAACTACAAAAAGGGGCAATTCCTTGATTTACCATACTTACTATGTTTGTTCTCTTTTGCGGGTAAGCAGCAAAGTAAACATTGTTGTGATTCGGCTCCCGGAATTTAATCGATTTCTCCGGAATTACGAGATAGTTTAAAGTGAAAATTCACGGACACAAGCATCTAACCAAAAGGCTCCCTCACGAATGTGGACATTGGACAAAACTGAGCGAGTGTAGTGAAAATAACGAAACATTGAAAGCGACTTGGTGCGGTACAAACAACTATAAAAACTTCAAAATCAACCACAAACATCAAAGACAGTGATAAAGAGTGTTAAAAACAGTGATACTAAAGTGCAGCAATAACAAACAGTGCCTATTGACTAGTTTTAACTTCAGTGATCATCCAAGATAACCTCAAAGTAATATCACAACACAAGTCATTGATTTTATTGATTCATTTGAAAACAACGACATCTACCGTTGAATAGCGGAACGTCTCCACTAGAAAGACAAAGGTTCTAGTTTTAAGAATCGTTCAAGAATCAAACAATAAATCGCTAATATCAAAATGGCCCAAAACATGGAAAAACTTCTACACGAACTGAGACTCAAGATTGTCAGTGATCTGAATATCACACTCGGCGATCAAGAGGAAAGAATTACTACAAAAATAAATGAAAACATAGATCAAAAATTCTCTTATGTACAAAATCAAATAGAAAATATTAACCAGACCAACGAAAATCAAGAAAAAAGGTTGACAATAATAGAGAAACAGATAAGAGTGAGAAATCTTTTATTTTTCGGCGTAGAAGAAGGGGAAAAATCATACGAAGAATTAGAAGAAAAAGTCTTACTTGTGACAAATAAAATAGGCGTGACATGCTACAAAACTGAGCTAGAAATAGTAAGGAGAATGGGCAAACTCGATGAAAATAGAATAAGACCCATCAACGTAACTTTCACAACGTTCGGCAAAAAACTCAATATTCTCAAAAACAAAAGTAACCTTGGGAACTCACAAATCTATATAAAAGAAGATTTCCCGCCACAAGTGATGGAAAAACGAAGATTACTACAAACCCAACTACAGAAAGAAAGGAACGAAGGAAAAATAGCGTATCTTAAATACGATAAATTAATTGTAAAGGACGAAAAAAAAGAAGGAAACAAGAACTCTAAAAAAAGAGAGTTAGAGGTAACACCCCCGCAAACTGGAATCTCATCCAACAGCAAAACACTGACAAAATACCAGAAAGCTAAGAAGAATAAAGTGAATATCTCGACAAACCAGACCTCTATAAGAACCTTCATAACGAAAACCACTCCTAAAAATCTCTCACCAGCAACCGAAAACGCCGACTCAAGCAACGACGAATAGCAATTAACGCCTCCTCACATCACCCAGCGCCCGAACAGAACAAAACAAAGAAAATCAACTAAACCTCCCCCAGAATGGCCGGTCACCACGGGGGCAGTAGACCAAAACCCTCCATCAACACACAAAACTACTTCAAATAAGAAAATTTACATAGCAACTTTTAACACAAGAACACTAGCAAACGAAATAAGATTAACAGAACTAGAACACGCTCTCTCATTAATAAAATGGGATATTATTGGAATATGCGAAACCCGCAGAAAAGGATACAAAGTAGAAGACAGGGATGAGTATCGACTATACCTAAATGGAAACAAGCACAAGAAAGGAAGAAACGGAGTAGGCTTTCTTGTTAAACAAGACAGCCATATAATAATACAAGACTTCATAGGAATCTCAGATAGAGTAGCTCTTCTACATCTCACTATATACAACATGAAATACACTATAATTCAAACCTATGCCCCCACCTCGAGCTCACAAGAAAAAGATCTAGAAAAGTTTTACAAACACCTTCAAAAAGCTGTAGACATGAGCAACAAGAACATCATTCTACTAGGAGATATGAACGCAAAAATTGGAAAACCTAAGAAAGAAGAAAACAGAGTGATGGGAAAATATGGATATGGAAGAAGAAACAAGAGAGGAGAAAAATTCATTCAATTCTGTATACAACACAATTTAAAAATAACAAATACAATGTTCAATAAATCTCCCAAACTGAGATGGACATGGAGATCACCGGACGATGAAACTAAGAACGAAATAGACTTTATAGCAACGAACACACCTAATATAATAGAGAATATCAATGTTCTTAACAACTTCAAACATCCAAGTGACCACCGACTTGTTAGAGCCACTATAAACATCAGCCCAAACAAACCACGATCACGAGCTACTTTCAATACAAATCCAAAGAAACATATAAACCACGAGCAATATAAGTCTGAATTAGAAAAATACGAAGAAACAGAAACCCTTCCCATGCAAGACTACTACAACAAAATAGAAAAAACTATACTAGACAGCTGTAGGAGAGCTAGTGTTAGCCAGAAAACAATAAAAAATCAAACCATAATTACTGAAGAAATTAAAAAATTAATAGAGCAAAGACATTTATTAAAAAATAAAGAAAAGAAAACGAAAGTTGAGAAAAAAGAACTTAGTAAACTACACAAAGAAATATATAAAAAGATCAAGAGCAACACACAATCACATAGAAGAAACATATTAGAAAAACACCTTGAAAGCACAGGAGCTGTGAAAAAAGCCTACAAACAGTTATTAAAAACAAAACAACTTATGAATCAACTAGAAAGCGAATCCGGAGAACTAATGACAAACAGAGATGACGTGATGACTATTGCTACTAACTTCTACGCAAAACTCTACAAGTGCGAAAACAATACAACACATATACAACCCACAGCAATAAATACAGACCCCATACTACCGTTTATGGAAAACGAAATAGAACGCGCAATAAGCAAGCTAAAGATGGAGAAAAGCCCAGGTCCAGACGGGATAACAAACGAGATGTTGACTAAAGGGAAAGAGACTCTAACGAAACCACTTACAAAACTTTTCAACATTATACTACATGACAAACAAATACCTAAGCAGTGGACTGGTTCGAATATAATTCTACTGTTTAAAAAGGGAGACCGTAAACTTATTAGTAACTACAGACCCATAAGTCTTATGTCCTGCATTTATAAACTATTTGCTGCGACATTATTACACCGCCTGACAAAAATTCTCGACAAGGAACAGCCAATCGAACAAGCAGGATTTGTACGATCTTTCTCCACCATAGACCACATACAAACTCTAAAAACCATAATCGAAAAATACCAAGAATACGATAAACCGCTATACATATGCTTCATAGACTATCGGAAAGCCTTCGATTCAATTTCACATAACTCAATATGGCAAGCTCTGTCACATCAAGGAGTTAACGAAGAGTACATCGAACTGATAAAAACTATTTACAAAAACAGTACATCTAGAGTTATGTTTGACAAACCAGGACCGAGCTTCAACATAGAGAGAGGGGTGAAACAAGGCGACCCGATGTCACCAAAGCTTTTTATAAGCGTACTAGAACAAGTATTCAGAGAACTGAAATGGGAGAGCAAGGGGCTGAAAATACATGGAAAGTATCTGTCACACTTGAGATTTGCAGACGACATAGTGCTACTTTCAGAGAGTCCGCGGGAAATGCTTTCAATGGTAACATCCCTCTGTTTACAAAGTAGTAAGATCGGACTAGAAATTAATGAAGACAAATCAAAAATGATGTCAAACAGAGAGAAGACTCCAATGACCTTGCAATCCTCAAACCTCGAATATGTCGATGAATACGTTTACTTGGGCCACCTTATCACCTTTAGAGCATGCACAGAGAGAGAGATCGACAGAAGAACCAAATCTACTTGGAACAAGTACTGGGCAATGAAAGAGATCTTCAAAAGCAAATTACCAGTAAAACTGAAAACTAAAGCCATGGAGATGTGTCTACTACCCTGCCTAACTTACGCTAGCCAGACATGGACGTTAACAAAAGAAAACCTAGAGAAGATAAAGGTATGTCAAAGAGGCATAGAAAGAAGCTTTCTAAACATAAAACTAAGAGACAAAGTAAGAAATAGCACTATTAGAGAAAGAACAAAAGCTAAAGACGTAGCACAAAAAGTTTTACACCTAAAGTGGAAATGGGCAGGCCATGTTCAAAGACACAACGACGACAGATGGACAAAAACAATCCTTAACTGGCACCCGTTAGACAAAAAGAGAAGAAGAGGAAGACCATGCAAACGATGGAGTGACGACATAACAAAGACGGTGGGCCAGACATGGAGTAGAGTCGCTAGAGATAGACTGAAATGGAGACAGGTGGAGGAGGCTTTTACCGCGGAAGCGGTCCCTACACAAAACTAACAAATACTAACCTAACCAGATAAATACATAAGAATAATATACATACTTACCAATAAAACTAACAAACAACACTAACATTTAATTACTTATAAACTAACCCACACATAACACTACATAAAATAAATATATAAAAATAAAAGATTAAAAAAAAAAAATACAATTACCTACCTAAGATAGATATAAGTACAAACAAATGTTGTGTAAGGGAACAATAAAGCTATTTTATTTTTATTTATTTTATTTACTATGTTTGTTCTCAGGAATTGATCTCTATCAGTGACACTATCGATTGAAATAAAAATATAAGTGATTATTTTCGCTAATTCTTTTTTTGTTGTGTTTGTTAAATATTTAAAGGAGAAGGTTCTTATGAAATAAAAAAATAAGAAAATTGCGTAAAAATAGATTACGCGGGTGAAACCGCGAGGTGCAGCTAGTTTAATATACAAAAAAGAGAAGATATACGCAGATGCACAATACCTAGATATATTATTGAAACGATGTTATATGCGTGCGTTGCGTTGCTGTCAGTCGGTCGGTAGTCGGTAGCGGGTAGCGGAATGGATCGTGTCGCTCGGTTGCGCGGGCGCATGTCGCACGTCGCACGTCGTCGCAGCGTTGTCGTTACAACAACTCGAGACATGAGCTGTAACATCTACTATATACTCCAGTCCAGTAGGTGCTAGGTGATATATCAGGTACTTAGAGACGGCTCACACGATTAGATTATCTACATTTTAATTGGAGTTACAATATTTCTACTCGGGTTATAGGGTTGCGCCTAATCGGAGCTGTCAATTAAAGTTTATCGATAAACTGGCGAGCACTAGGAGTATCGATCAGTGCGATGTTAATTACAGATAGGAGTGGTGGCGAGATGAGACGGAACAGATATCTGACCGACACCACTTTCCAATTTGTTGCTGACAATCTGAGATATACTCCTCGTTAGATACCTCGTCTTGTAGCGAGCGATTGTAGCGACCGTAGCGACCGTAGCGACACTCCCTCTAGACAAGTAGGTACTCACAGATACCATCTATAAGTATTTGAACATTTTAAGATCGCTACCGTGCGTCGTCGCGTCGCGATCGCGGCCGCATGCCGCACAGATATTTTATCTATCTATATCTTCTATATACATACATATAAAATTCTTTGTCCTGAATGAATGACTGACTGACTCACGGATCGCGTACGTATTAGGCACGCTGATCGCTGACCTGAAACTTGGAGGGTGTGTTCTTTGTGTGACGTAGGCATCGGATAAGAAAGAATTTTCCGAAATTCTACCCCTAAGGGGGTAAAAATGGGGGGGGGGGCAAAGTTTGTATGGGACAACGTGATTCTTTGGTCCAATCTACTTCAAATTTTGCATAAACATTATTTAACAAAATTGATGGAAGACGTGTTTTGTATTTTACTAATATTCATCCCCTAGCGGGGTTAAAAAGGGGTAAAAGTTATTTTGGGGTAATTTGCTTCGAAGTTGATATCAATATTCCTTTTAAATTAACCTACTTTTTATTTGACACATGTTTGAAAACTCAATTCGATTTTATTCAAAAAACCCGAGTTGAATTGTATAATTCTGGTGGAATGTTATTCAATTTAGTTCTGTGAAAGTGCACAAGTGTAGTGAAAGTAAAAATCAGTGTCCAACATGAAGTTTTCTCGTTGCCTCCAAATCTCCTATTAAGGTTATGGTAAACTTGCCACCGCTTTACTATATAATCCTCCTGACCGGTTTGGGCCACGGCGACCACTTCGACTCCCAACTACTGCCGTCTCACGTGTGCTCTAACATGGCTCACATATCCAATTTTGTTAACAAATGTACGGGCACAATGTGGACATGTCAGAACACCGTTACTAATATTATAACTGATAGCCGCCGGCGGTCGAGCCTTCAACTCTTCGCGCCTGGTGTCGAGGTCATGAAGGCGGCGCGCTTCGAAGTCAGAGACTTTATCTTTCACGCGTGACCTCCACTCTCCACGGTTGGATGCTAAATCCTCCCACAAAAAGGGGTCTATCTCACATCCTTACATGTGGCGCTTCAGCACATCCTTAAATCTCAGGAGTTGCCCGCCATGCTTTCGCTTGTCCTCCTGAAGTTCAGAGAAAAAGATGCGCTTCGCCACTCTCTCCTCCGGCATACGCGAAACATGGCCGCACCAGCGAAGTTGTCTCCTCATGAGGTACGACTCAATGCCACCCACACTGGCCCGTCTCAAGACTTCACTATTACGCACACGATCAGACCAGCGGATGTTAAGAATGGTGCGAAGACATTTAAGGTGGAAATGGCCCAGTTGTCGAATGTGGCGTCGGTACGGTGTCCATGTCTCAGCGGAGTATAATATATTAAGCAACACGACAGCCATATATACAGACACCTTTGTGGCCAACTTAAGGTCATGTGAGCAGAAAATTTTGGAGTTTAACTTACCAAAGGCTGCTGCAGCAGCACCGATTCTGCTGTTAATTTCGGCATCTATGTCGCACTTTGTTGATACTGTGCTCCCCAAATAGCGAAATTTGTCCACCTGCTTAAGTACGTTTTCTTCGAGCTTAATGTTTAACGTCTCATGACCGTAAGTGTCCGAAGACATGACTTCCGTCTTTTTGACGCTGATCTTCAGGCCAAAATAGCAACACTGCTCATGAAGACTTGTGACAAGCTGCTGTAAACCTTCCGGGGATTCAGCCATAAAACATAGATCATCTGCGTACATAATTTCCTCAATATGATCGTAGGATAATTTCGTGCTAGCTTTAAGTCTCGACAAGTTAAAGAGGCCACCGTCTGTTCGAAAACGAATTCTGACTCCCTCAATGGAAGACTTCAAGACTTCTCGAACTACGACTGCGAAGTATAAGGCGAATAGAGTGGGAGCCAGGACGCAACCCTGTTTCACTCCACAGGTAACGGAGAAGAAACCCGATTGTTCACTATCAGCTACTACACAGCACTCCATGTCGTCATGCAGGAGACGCAGGAGTTTCACAAACTTCCCCGTGCACCCCAATTTCTTAAGAACTATCCAAAGAGCCTCACGAGGAGCACAATCAAACGCCTTCTCGAGGTCAACAAAGCAGAGGTACAAACGCCGGCCCTGCTCCCTACTCTTCTCCTGGAGCTGTCGAACTGCGAAAATTGCCTCACAAGTACCCCTGTCAGGTCGAAATCCAAATTGTGTTTCAGGTAAAATCCCCTCCGAGAGTGTCCTGAGGCGATTGAGCAGTACTCTAGCAAAAACTTTCCCAGGTGCTGATAACAGTGAAATACCGTGGTAAGAATTGCAGTCCGCCCGGTCACCCTTGTTCTTATAAAGGGCCCTGATGCGAGACAGCTTAAAAGCTTTAGAGACTTGCTCCTCCTCCCACATCCGAACAAATAGTTCCCAAACCAGCGAATGCAACTCGTCACCACCGTACTTCAACAATTCACCCGGTATAAATTCAACGCCGACAGCACGTTTGTTCTGTTGTTGTTTTATTGCACAAACAACTTCATCTCGAGTCAAGGCTGCAGGCTGCAGTTTGCAGCTGAGGCAGAGCGTTAATATAATGTAGATCAGCTGATCGGTCTACGTTCAGTAATACATTGAAGTGTTCCGCCCAACGCTTAAGTATATCCTCCTTGTTCTTTAGAAAACTACTGCCATCCAATGCAGTGGCGGATTTATAGATTTGCCGCCCGTAGGCTATTCAAGTTTTGCCGCCTCTAAATTTTGATATCTTAGTCCACAATCATATTAATTTTCTATCAATAAAATTCCAACTTTATAATTTGTGCTCCATCATCCTCGTTACATCAACTTTTCCCATATAGTTATTATTATTGAGAACTATGGCACCGTGTTAGATCCTTGATTATTTTTACAGCAAAGAATTATCAAAATACATTATTTTAAGGAAAAAATATCTCAATCGTATACCACTTTTAAAGTAAGGTAAGGTATGTCTTAAAACTATACAATACTTACATAATATGAATTAAGCTTACGTAAAAAACATACATTTGGCGAACGTTGATTAACATTTATTATTACACTCAAACCGAAATAAAAAAATTATGAAGTAAATTTGCCGCCCCTTCAAATTTGCCGCCCTAGGCTCCAGCCTACTCAGCCTGCTGGTAAATCCGCCACTGATCCAATGAGTTCAAAGGTACCCTAATGAAATTGGCCGAGCCGATGAGCTTTCGAACTTCATTGTAGAATTCACCGAGCTGATTACTATCTGCAAGCCATTGCATATGTTCAGCCTTGTCTCGCCACCACTTGTCTTTGATTTCTCTCGTGAGCTTACGAAGTTCACGATCACTAATTTTTATCTCTGAGCTGTTTCCACCACTGTGCGATCCTGTGTGCTGCCTAAGGAGACTTCGATGTTTTGAGATAGCCTCCATTAAGACTTTGTTGTTTTCGTCAAACCAGTCTTCGTGCTTTCGGGTTTTTAAATCTATGGTATTGACGGCAGTTTCCAGTGTGGAAGATGATAGGGTTTCCCAAACAGCATCGATATTACCAGTTAAAACGTCAACAGGCAGAATCTTACTATTCATAGCTTCTGCATAAGTCTTCCTCGTCCCGGGATTCGCTAGCTTCTCCACGTTCACACGCAAAGGCTTTTTTCCGTTTGACCTACACGGACGACGAAAACGAAGACGCAATCTAGTGACGACAAGTCCATGGTCCGTCCAGCAGTGTGCACCACGCATGACACGGGTGACAAGAACCTGAGATATATCTTGTTGACGTACGATGGCATAATCAATAAGATGCCAGTGCTTAGATCTTGGGTGCATCCACGTTGTTTTGTGCTTAGCAGGAAGACGAAACATAGTATTTGTGATTGCAAGTTGAAACTGAGAACATAAACCTAGCAGCAATTGACCATTGGAGTTCATATTTCCAACTCCATGTCTGCCCAGAACTCTAGGCCAAGCTTCGTAGTCACGTCCCACTCTCGCGTTAAAATCTCCCAGCAATATAATGCGTTCTCTAGGTGGGATACTTAGAAGACACTGAGTAAGATTGTCATAAAATTTATCTTTAATGTCATCAGCACTATCAGGAGTTGGTGCATAGATACTGATGACATTAAGAAAACTGTCATTGTCTAGGTGAAGGCGTAAGGTGGTAATGCGGTCCGAGATGTGAATAGGATATTCTTCAAGATCCTTAACGAGATTATTCTTGACCGCAAACCCGACTCCCGATCGTCTCGGTTCAGAGGCAGCGGTTTCCTTCCAGTAAAAGGTATAGCCACCGCCAAGTTCGACCAGTTCACCTTCGTCAGCAAGATGTGTTTCACTAATAGCAGCCACATCAATGTTGTACCGACGAAGTTCCCGAGCGACGATAGCAGTTTTCCGTTCAGGGCAGGCACTTGAGTCACGGTCAAGTAGGGTACGTACATTCCACGCGCCAAAAGTTAATAGAGTTTCTTTTATGAGTTTATTATTACTGTTGCGTCGACCACGAATATTATGATGCGTATGTAACAATATCAGAGACCATTTTTCGGAAGCGGTCAGATGCGCAGGAGATATTATAGTGCTAAGACGTACGCGCGAACGCAAGAGCACTCTCTTGTCCAACCTCGATCCGATGGAACGGAGAACCGTTACGACCGGAAAGAGGCAGGATGCAGCAGTTTGGCAGAACAATAACGAGATCCCTATTGCGTGTAACGCAGGTAACCTACTACACCCCTACAGCCCCTGACTTGACGGGCTATGACGACTTTGACTGTTTTGAAACACTTAAGGCGCTCTTCCAGTACCGTGTGTAGGTATTCACATTACCTTAGCCCCCGCTCTCAAAAACGTAGCGTGCTGCGTGCTAAATGTTATATTTGATCGATATGCAAAACATTTTATCATTATTATCCACAAATATAGTTCCTAGAGGTCAAAACCTATCATTTGATTCATTATTAGAAACAAACGTTAACTATTTTGGAATAAAACCCGATAAACGATCTAATAATTCTCTGTTTTCTAACATTTTTTTTATCGAACGAAGTTGTTCATATCATGTTTTCAACCACAATAAACAAAAATGTGGTTATTAAACTACAATATCTATTTATATCCAAATATCAAAAAAAGAGTATTTGATTACTTAGAGTTGCTTAAAACAAAGGTCGATTTTGGTAGCTTTATTAGCACCTGCCCTTAAGGCCCGATTTATAAAAAATCGGGTCATAATTTGATGCAAAATATAACTCGACACTGGCTAAATGCACAAGCCGTGCGAAGCCATACTTAATAGAAAAAAAAACTAGAATATTTTGGTTATAAAATATACGAATTATTTCATATTCAAAACTAACTGCGCCCCGCGATTTGACTCGCATAAGCCGGATCCCGTGGGAATATCGGGATAAAAGTATGCTACACTATTGTGTATTCTGTGACGTTCGTGTTTGTTGGGACGCTTTCGTGTCGTGGCGGCCGGGGTTTCTCGAGCGGTTGCAGTCTTTCGTTGATTGCTCAGGTTTTACTAATTGGATTTAGATGTAAATTGTAACACGACCTTCTTCGGAAAAAGAGCTATCTATGTAACAAACAAACAGAGAGATAAGTAGACATGAAATTTAAAAACGACATATTTTTGATCTACTATTTTTCTAAATCCCACAGACCTATTTTTATATTTGTTTCCAAGTACAGACAATTTGTCCTCTCCACCTTTATAATAGGTATATTTATGAAAAATTGTGAAATAAAAAAATATTTACCCTAACCTATCGGTTTTGGTAATTTTAAAATTCAAAATAGAATAGAATAGAATAGAATAGAATAGAATATTATTTATTTGCAACAAAATAAGAAATCACAAAGTCTTAAAAACTATTTACTAATAATTGTTGCAAAACGGACCCCAACTCAGCGAAATGCTAGTCATTCCACTAGCGCTGGTCTTCCGTTGAGGCCGTTCCGGTGACGTCTGTAATAGACGGTACACGTACGTCAAACTTAGGCCCGATTTATGAAGAATCAGGTCACAATTTGATGCAAAATATAACTTGACACTGGCTAAGTGCACAAACCGTGCGAAGCCATAAATAATAGAAAAAAAAAGTAAATGAGTACATATATAAATTAAAAATATAAATAAGATAGGTACTTACTCTACTTAGATATACGACACAGCATTTGAACATTTCCAAGAAAAATTAACAAAAATAATAATAATATATAAATAAAAACACAGCAAAGTGAAATAAATAACATAAAAATATATACAAAGAAATTGCTAAAGCGCACTGGTTTCAAGGACTAGCATTTCTTGCGACTTTTGATGACACAAAATATATTTTTTCAAAGCTTGTCTAAAACTATGACAACTACGCAAGTTTCTCAAGGGTGGTGGGATGTTGTTCCAACATTTCGTCGCAGCATAACGAAAACTGCCTCTAAAAGCAGCTGAACTGTGACGCGGGGGCATAAGTTGTTCTGCACACCGCCGATTTTCACAAGACCTTGAACCAGATATCCAAGATAATTTGTTGTACAAATATAAGGGAGCCTGATATTTTAAAACGCCAAAAAGAAGACACGCCAGATGAAGTTTTTGACGGTGTTTCATTTTTAAAATTGAATATTCATTCAAAAATGGAGTGACATGAGATCTAAAAGGGATTTGGAAGCAAAAACGAGCACATGCATTCTGAACGCGCTGAATACATTTTTGAGTTTTAGCTAACAACCGTGGGCCAAAGACAGCATCCATATAATTAAGTTTCGACAACACTAAGGACTCCACCAACTGTATACGTAGTTCTTCCTTTAAAAAGGATCTCATTTTGTAGAGCACTTTCAATTTGAAAAAGCAGTTTTTTACTACATTAGCGATGTGTTTTTCAAACCGAAGGTGACTGTCCATGAGTAGTCCCAGGTTGCGTGCCTCATAAACACGCTCGATTGGCTCGCCCATAAGCACAACCTTCAAAGAGGAGTCTATTTTTAGTAGCTGGTGCTGAGTTCCAATGATCAAGTACTTAGTCTTGACTGGATTGAGCAACAAACAATTTTTTTGGGACCATTCTGCAATCCGGGATAGATCCTCATTCAGCTTACTAATCGCGTCGTCTACATCAGCTGGCCTACACGAAATGTAAACCTGTATATCGTCGGCGTAAATATGGTACTTGCAGTGGGTTATAGCGTCTTTTATATCTGCAGAGTATAAAGTAAAAAGTATCGGCCCCAGGATGGATCCTTGGGGAACTCCTCTGTTTACCGGCATTTTATCTGATATCGCGCACGTGCCATCGGTCTTACTCAACTTCACATACTGATAACGATTTGAAAGGTAACTATTGAACCAACGCACTGCTTCAGTATCAAAACCGTAGTAATTAAGCTTCGATAGCAACAAAGGAACATGTAAAGAATCAAAAGCCCTAGAAAAATCTAATAGAACTAACAAAGTACACATCCCCTGATCTTGGGCATATAATATATTATCTGTGACGTCCAAAAGAGCAGTCACTGTACTACGTCCCTTCCTAAAGCCGGACTGTACATCAGGTAAAATATTATTGTCCTCAATAAACTTAGTAAGTTGCGCGCAAACCGCCTTTTCCATAACTTTAGACAGACAAGGCAAAATACTTATTGGTCTTAAGTCTTTTAATTCCTTAGGATTAGTATGCTTTGGTAAGGGACGTACAATTGCCGTTTTCCACACGTCTGGGAAGGTACATGAAGCAATAGAAGTATTTATAAGTTTATAAATACTTTCTATCGTACTAGGAAATGTCAACACGAGCATGTCTAAAGTTACGGCATCACAGCCCTCAGCATTAGATTTTAGACTCTCTATAATTTTAATCATTGTAAATAAGGTAATAGGCTCTATATGAAAAATGGCATCACTAAATTTATGAAACTCAAAGTACGTTAGATTGGATATTCTTATAACAGAGCTTTCAGCAATATTCAAAAAGTTACAATTTATAACATTGGGATCATCGAAAAAGGGAGGCAATTCGGTATTTCTTTTGGGCAGTAAGGTGTTCTTAAGATTTTTCCACAGAAGTTCAAAGAAATATATGAGTTAAAATCAATTAAAAATTCTATTAGAACTATTCTCGACTTCTTTGCGGACGAAGTCGCGGGCAAAAGCTAGTCTATACATATAAAATGCTTTGTTCTGAATGACTGACTGACTGACTGACGGATCAACGCACAGCCTAAACCGCTGATCGTAGAGACCTGAAACTCGGAGGGTGTATTCTCTGTGAAACGTAGGCATCCGATAAGAAAGGATTTTCCGAAATTTTACTCCTAAGGGGGTGAAAAAGGGGAGCAAAGTTTGCTTGGGACAACGTGATTCCTTGGTCCATTTTCGACTTTTACGCGGACGAAGTCGCGGGAAAAAGCTAGTATAATTATATATTTAAAAGTAATCGATTATACGAACTGTAGTAAAGTTCGCCGCCTCTCATCTCACTATACCAACCCGTTCTATATATGTATGTACTTAAGTCATTTCATATAGATGTCTAACGCATCAGTCGTTCGTTGCCCGTTAGCGTTACGTTACGTGATAAATAAAAAATAAATATTGCAGGACATGCAACACATCGCCATCTAGCGCCAAGCTAAGTAACTAGACTTGTGTTATGGGTGCTAGACAACGGATATACTACTTATATACTTTTCTTTTGTAAATATATACTTATAATACATAGAAACAACCAGACCAAAGACAAATATCTAAGCATAAATACATGTCTGAGACGTGGTATGGAACCCGCAACCCTGTGTTTGGCAGTCCGGCATGGTGACCATTGTGCCAACTGGGTCTGGGTGGTGATATAATTGGGTAACGAATATACTAACTAGAGTCGGTATTTATAATGTCCGGATCTATTTCCCTGATTCATTGATCGAGAATGTAACTACCTACCTAACCCTTATATTCATTGATATAGGTATACTTGTAATTTATTGTACAACATGTGTATCGAATATTTGGTAATTCGTTACAAAAAGTTACCACTTTTAAATATATCCACGTGCAAATGTTTGCTGACCCCTTCTCTCTGTCTACTAAACCCCTCTCACCCTCTCTCCCTGTATAATCTCTATACTTATAGTTTATCATCAACTCTCATCTCCGTAACGCATCACGACATTGTCCGAAGGGTCATTACGTGTTATACTCCGCGCTATATATGACGGTGCGCTCGCACCTCGGTCCCCCAGTCTCCCAGTCCCGGTACTACAGTCACATAATATTAAGTTTTTATCACTTTATTACAGTTGCTCATAAAGTGGATCTTATTCAACCGCTTTTAGGCTCATAATCCTACGTATTACGCACGCGTGCGTTTTACATTACCTTGATGCCACTAGTGTGTAATAAGTTATCCTGATAAGTTAAATTGGTATCTTACTGCTAGTTACATGTTAGGTAGATGAAACATTCTTAATTTATCTGGGGTATACTGTTTTGATGTATAAAAAAGGTAGGTATCAACAAAGAGTTTTTAAGCTAGCAAAAATGGTTGTCTCTAAAGTCGGTTTACGAAAGAAAATTTTTACGTGATAACGTGTTTGAAAACGTGTCCAAAAAATATTGCCTAATAAAATAGTAAACATAGACCTATCACAAATATTTGGTTAATTATTATTTTCTTTTCTTTTCAAGTGTTTTCTTTTATTCGCTATTGTGATAAAAAATGTCGTACGATACACGTGTGGATAAATCTCTGGGTATTAATGTAGAATTGTAAGCCTTGAATCATGTAAATAATTACACGAAAATTTGTTGCTATTATCTGTGGGTATTATATATTTATTCGTAGGGGAATTTTTTTTTACGTTTTGGTTTAATTTCATGCTATAAGAAGCTTATCTAATTCCAAAACCTAAACGAAATTACCGAAAATGTGTGCCGAGGTGGGCGCGGGCACAGCGAGCCATGTTAAAGTGTGCGGAGTATACCTAGACACTATCTACATCCCTTAGTTTTCCTACATTTACCCTTCAACAATGTCCGATGCGGTTTGATATCGTGGTTCAATATAGAATTAGAAACACAAATAGTCCAATTTGTAACATCGTGGGGGATCTAGTCACATGAATGGATACCTATGTGTTAATGCGGGGGTCAATTCTCTCTCTGTACTCTTGTAGTCAACTGTTGTATTGCCGCGCGCGCCCCGATGCCTAGATGTCCTTCTTCAAACACCCATCTTATACAACACAATAGGTACCACCGACATTCATCAAAATTGATTCAGCAGCGACTTGGGCGTGAAACGTAACAGACGGACGGACGGACGTTGTAAGCATAAACCTTCTTATGATAGTTATAATTGTGACGGCCCCTGCGCCCGCGCACGCACGCACGCAGGCGCACGCTCTCGCTCGCCTCTAATCACGATTTATGGATACTATTATGAATGATTATTATCGATAACGTGTGTCCCAACACTAGCAAACACAAACACTATAAGTTATATATCTAAGTAGAGTAGTGTTGTAACGGAACGGAATTACGCCGGACGGGTTAGAGGTTCCTTCTACTTCTAATATGATTAGATGAAATGCAATGGCGGCGCGCGGCGCTGTGCGAGCGTCGAGCTACGAGCGACGCGACGTAGGTAAGTTTTGTTTACTCTTACATGAGTTTTGGAAATAGAACCTACTCATATTATGTTAACGACTATTTTTGTATTACAACTTTGTTCTTGTATTTTTTAAACAAAAACGTCACACAATAATGTATTAACTAGCAAGTACAGATTTTTGTGACAAAATATGTTACAGATGTCCGGTCTACTTTTAGTAATAACTAGCACCGCTCCGCGGTTTTACCCGAGTACCTAGCTGCCAATCCCGTGGGAATATCGGGATTTAAATTAGCCTATTTTATTCCCAATGCATCAATATATTCTCATACCAAGTTCCAGTAGTTTCGGAGCCTATTTATTAGTGTAGATAACATTGAAAATGTTGGGATAGAGCACATATACTCGTAGGTGAGCCGGACAAAGTCTGTGTGGTCGGTTTAGCCCACTAGCCGGACTGTCCGAAGCTCCTACTACTTACATTTATTAGTCGCTAGCTGTTGCCAAAACTTCCTCTTGAATCACTCTTTTTATTCAAATAAACCGCATCAAAATCCGTAGCGTAGTTTTTTAACGGATTTTGTAATTTGTCTATTATCTTAAATAGTATTGTTTTATAGTCATTCTGTTGTGGAGCGGTTCAATTCTTATAGAGGTTTATATTTTATGGTCAACTATTATATAGTTTTTATCACAGTTGCTCATAAAGTGGATCTTATTCAACGGCTTTTAGCCTCATAATCCAACATCTTAAGCACGCGTGCGTTTTAAATTGCCAGCCTAGTGCTGTAAAGTTATCCCGATAAGTTAAATACGTATCTTACTGCTAATTACATGATAAGGTAGGTGAAACATTCTTAATTTATCTGGGTTAAACTGTTTTGATGTTTAAAAAAAGTAGGTACCAAAGAGTTTTTTAGCTAGCAAAAATTGTTGTCTCTAAAGTCGGTTTACGAACGAAAATTTTACGTGATAATGACTTAGAAAACGATAAAAAATTGATTTGTTTATTTTTTGGTTTTTTTTTTACTTAAATATATTGTTTTTCCGTACCATTGTATTTTGTTCTTAACCCCCGACGCAAAATCAAATAGAAAAAACCCTAAAAAATAAACCGCCTCTATGCAAAGATCAATTTACCACACTTATATCGTAATGTACTATTACGTCTCACCTCTCTCGACTCGGGCTCCACTCGGCTCGGCTCGGCTCGGCTCGGGCTCCACTCGGCTCTAGGGCTGTATGCGCCCGCGCATCCTATACATTACTATATAACAACAAAATAATCAAAAAACAATAAAACACGATGATGAGTTTTTACGAGGATATTAAATTTGATGACTCCTAAATCTGTGCGGGAGTTCTGAAAGGTTTATGGTCTCTCCTGTCTTGTCTATGGTGCTCTATGGTGTGTTATACCTACCTACCTAGCTAGCTACATGGTGTCATGTGATGTACGTTACCTACCCACCACATATAGGTAGGTATATAAAGGTAAAGAGTATATTCGTTTTACAACAGTTTATATACATTGTTATTTCATAATTAGACTAGCTTTTGCCAGCGACTTCGTCCGCGTAGAAGTAGGAAATGAATCAAGAAATCACGTTGTCCCATACAAACTTTGCCCCATTTTTCACCCCTTTAGGGATAGAATTTCGGAAATGCTTTCTTATCGGATACCTACGTAACACACTCTCCCTAAATATATATATAGGTAGGTTCGTGTGCGCGCACTAGTATTGTGAGATGCAAGTAAGCGTTAAGTTATAGTACATTGCGATACAAGTGTGGTAAAATCAATCCACACGTGGATCGTACGATGTTTTTTATCACAGTTATGAATAAAAGAAAAGACTTGAAAAGAAAAGAAAATAATAAATAACAAAATATGTTTACAATTTTTTAGGCAATATTTTTTTGTTAATTATACCCCCGAAAGGCCAGGCAAAAGACTTTTAACCTATACAGCTTTGTCTGACATACAATATTTTTTAGGGTTTTTTTCCATTTGTCAGGGATTAAAAACAGAATATAATGGTACGGAAAAAACTATATTTAAGTACCTACAGAAAAAACAACACTATATTTTTAATCATTTTTTAAGACGTTATCACGTAAAATTATCGTTCGTAAACCTACTTTATAGACAACCTTTATTGCTGGAGTAAAACTTCTTTTTTGGTACCTACTTTATTTTATCCATCAAAACAGTATAACCCAGATAAATTAAGAATGTTGCATCTACCTAACATGTAACTAGCAGTAAGATACCAATTGAACTTATCAGGATAACTTATTACACACTAGTGGCGTCCAGGTAATGCATAACGCACGCGTGCGTAATACGTTGGATTATAAGCCCAAAAGCGGTTGATTGAGATCCACTTTATGAGCAACTGTGATAAAAAATACCATTGTCATTCGACGCATTCTATTATTGGATATAAGTATACGCAGTTGAGCTGTACCTACGTACGTACCAGGTACCTACACTCGCATTATACCTACTATTCAATCTGAATCTCCAACATGTCGATGTGTTCGGTTCTTACTGATGATGTCCCGGAGTAACACTACACGTACCTCGGTGTGACGTGTGACGTACCATGTGACGTACCGTGTGACGACACGCGACCTCCATTACAATATTGTCACACGTCTACATATTATAATGATACATAATTATATGTTTGATACCCTATATAATCACCATATATGTATGTACTAATCGATAGTGTTGTTAGTAGAGACTGACTTCCTATCGAATAACCCGGGTAAACCCGCGGGCGGTGTCTAGTATAACAAATAAATATGAACACGTACTCGATGACAACATAAAGACACATCGTTGTAGTTCTAATATCTTTCTAAACTAATCGATTACTAATTATATACGCTTCTCATGCGGCACGACGTGCACGCTCCGTGCACGCTCTATGCACGCCCCATGCACGCCGTGCACATCTCGGACACCGTGCAACGACATATACAAACGGTTTTATATTTGACACTCAGTAAAACGTATAATATATGAGTGTTAATGAGTGTTGTGTCACCATAGCGACGCCCCCCGTCGCGCCGGCAGGGGCAGGGTGGACGTGTGATGGAACAACGTGCTCCCTTCGACCTTCACTAACCACGATATATGATGAAAGGAGTTGCGCGTGCCCGACTCGGACAATAACAATACGAATAGAGAGGAAGCCATCCACCCACTGATGCATCCCGTGCCGCGTCGCTCTATATACCGGGATTACTCTCGCGATCTTATGTACTCACTGATATATCTGAATTTAATATAACTGTCTAAATGATATAACATATTGTTTGGACATGGCTCGAAGTGGTCCCGCTCTACCGGCCTACCGGGCTACCGGCCTACCGAGGCGAGCGGCTGTCGTACATCTACATCTAGGTACACGTCGTTGCATGACGTCCATCTTTGAATCACTTTAATACAACTCATTGGCTAATGGCGCTCACTCACCGATATTATAATAGATAACAATAGTGATGTGATCGTACTTTACTAAACGCGTGTCTCCTGACTGACTGACTGACTGACTGACTGACTGAGTGCGACCGAGTACCACTCTAGCCATCTAGCTAGACCGATTCTCATCAGTTCAAGTTTAAAGTCTTCCAATTCGTGAATTTATGAGACAAATATTATTAGGTAGGTATAATAAAAACATTACGAAAATAGTAATTATAGAACTGTACGGTGGGTCTGCAATACTGACTCCGACCGTACCTACTAGGTTACATAATATACATATACACCGTATGTATGTATGTACACGTGCTCCATAATATCAGCAACCGATCGTATCGAGTGTGATGTATCACAGTGACGACACTAGACACACGACAGTCGGGCGGCTACAGGCGGGAGTACATACAGTACAGTGTTAGATCCAGGAGATGATGGAGTGGGTGTAGTGTAGTGTAGTGTACTCTATACTCGTTGAGGATATGTGTTTACAAATAGCCTCGAGTAGGTAACGCGTTCATGTCGTGTCGTGTCCTAGGTCGATACGTAGACATGTGGACATCATCACACGATATCGATCCTTGCTAGCTTATATTATATTGCATCTAGTTATGGTCTACAAGTATATTGGTGATGTCCACCAACTAACACACCACACACCACACCATCACTGTCTCGTTTATTCAAACTTCCCCGTAGTACAACTAGTTGTACTGCACTTCGATCGACCTCCAATAGACACAAGTTTAACTTCGAGATATTTACTTAATATAATGTTATTTTTAATTTAAATACAATTTAGATAAGATTTTGTAAGTAGTCGTTATCGAAGGAGCCTTTTATTAAATTAATTAATTTGTATTATGGAGGTCTCGGTACATGCCTACCTGCCTGCCCCGGGCACCGCGCCCCGCGCCCCGCGCCCCGCTCCCCGCCCGTCCTGCCTGCGCCCGCGCAACTTTTGCTGCTTCCTTTTTCAACAACTTGAGATAAAGCAATAAGAAAAAGAATCTACTTGAGTTATGCATTCGTGATTATTGTGGTTGATATATAAAATAATTATCTGCTTTTGAATTATGTTTATAATTTGGGTCTCAGATTAATTAATTAATTGTTATCATTATAATAAATGATATTGTGACGTCATGCGTCAAGCGTCATCCGACGAGAGGGCAAATATGGGTTATTGTTAAAGTGATGTAGATGTACTACAAAAATATATAATAGTGATCTCATTAATTGTGAGATGTCCACAGTGTACAGCATACGGTCGAACACCTACACACACACCTACACACACACACCCCTACACACACACACACACACACACAGTTGACATGTTGGTTGACTTGTCGATGATAACCTGCCTGCGGAGTAGGTTCCTCTTGCGGTACTAGTGCAAGTTACCTCACGGGGAAGTCCTCGTGAGGTAACTTGCACTAGGTAGGTATGCTGCACGCTTCTTCATCTCCGAATGTGTTTAGATTAAGTTTTCTGTTACCTTATTGACTTTGTACGTGGTGTGTGATAACAAAATATAGTCATATCTTTCTATCTTTGGGACAATATTATATTTTATGGTTGTACGGAAGTAGGTAGGTGTCATGTTGTTTCATAATTATTTAATATATAAGTGCAACAGTGATGCAGTTGTCGGACATGTGTGCGCGCGCGCGTTCAACTCTTTCGTTCCGCGATCCTCTCTGCGAGCGACGTTAACTACGTATGACGTCACTCAATGTGTACGGAGGTGACGTGTTTAACATTGGACACGTGTGACGTCGCATCGCAACTTGGTGTTAGACAACTGTGTGACAGTCACCGACCGACCGATGTTCTCATCTCTAAGCATGCAGGCGACGTGACGCGACGCGCTGCGCCCGCGCATGTATCGTCGCCCTCCATCGGGTTGATATTGTTACAACAATTACTCAACTGACAATTTTCAATTGGTCAATTGCCAGCAAATCCTGCAGTACGCCCCCCGAAAACTCCTTAATGTTTGCCAGTTTTAATCGCAATCTTACACTTATCCAACGTCATCATTGAAACCAGTTTCTTAAAAGTAAGAAGAGATTGCCTAATTGAAATGTCACCTTGGTCCATCTGATTAGTGAACAATAATGTATGACAGCGAGTGTGAGTGAGGCTGTGAGGTACAGCTGCATACCTACGGCTACGTAGTGCAGGGTATGGTCGTAAACCGCGCTCTGTTCCCACGGCTCGCTCTACGCTCACCACTGCCGTGGGAGTGTGACCCATTTCTGCCAGCTCCTGTTACAGGACGACATATTTATTAAGTTGCATTTATACCTGACTCGGACCTTTGTTGTAGGACGTGGGTGGTTCCACTCCACTACACTACACTACACTAGCACTAGCACTAGCACTGCACACTGCATACGTCTATATTGTACTATGTTAGGTAGTTAGTATAACGATAATGTAGAGGTAGATAGACGCCTGTTCACCACTGACCAGGTGACGTACGTACCTACCTCACAGTCCGCTCCGTCCGCTCCGTCCGTCCGGTGACACTATCATACTATCGCATCTTATAATGTTACTGATGGCGCCGATGTCGGCGCGGCGCGGCGTCCGGACACCGCTCGCTACGACCTTGTAATGACTAACATTAATTAGCGGTAAGATTTAGAGGCAATCGAAGAATCCGGCGCGCGGTTGGCGCCTTTTTGCCAAACGCGGTACATAAATAACGAAGAGGGAGGATCTCATTAAAATACCTAAAGCAGAATCTGTGGATGTCGTAATAAAGAGGAGACGCGGCCGCGTTCACTCGCCTATAGCTCTCGTGAGAACTATACGACTAATTAGGCAGCGCCGGAAAAAATACGAATCGCAGGAATCGAACCGAGAGCCGAGATGGTAACACGGCTCCTCGGTGGTCACACACATATACACACACAGACACACACACACACGCGTGTAAAGTAAAGTGTGGTAAACATCTCCTGATGTGTGTCGATCTGGACAGATACAGCCTCCCTCCGTATAAGTACCGGCCGGTCGCCTCTCCAAATAGGTATCGACATGTCTACTGCTCACGACTACTGCTCTAATGAACGTCACCTCGCGCTGCTACTGCTACTACTGCTGCTGCTGCTCTACCATCATGTTCAGATGATATACCTACTTGGTAGATATGATCACAGTTACTACTAACGTAACGTATACCAACCGATACATGTACGCAAGCGGTGCAGCCTATCTAAATATATATTTGATATAGAATTATTGTAACAAAGCTACGACCTACGCTACTGTACCTACCTACGCTACTGTACCTACCTACGCTACTGTACCTACCTACGCTACTGTACCTACCAACGCTACTGTACCTACCTACGCTACTGTACCTACCAACGCTACTGTACCTACCAACGCTACTGTACCTACCTACGCTACTGTACCTACCTACGCTACTGTACCTACCTACGCTACGCAAACTTGGATTGCACTCATTTATTTCGACTTTTAATTGCAATACATTTAAATAAGACCTTTCACCTTTTACCACCTTTATATTAAGTTTCAGACTTCCGAATACCTACCTATGTAATTACTAAAACAACAATATTTAATCAAAAAAAATCAGATGTACTTACGTAGGGTCATCATTTCGGGGTTATTCTTTTTCTTTTTGTTGGGTTTTTTTTTCATAGTTTTTTTTGCTTGTTTTAAGCTTTTTACGGTCATAGTATTTTTATTATTTTGAGTCGGGGGTTTTTTAAATTTTTAATTAAATTTTTTATTTCATCCTTTTTGTAGGGAGGGACTTATAAATTAGCTATTTGAAATGTGCAAATCATGCCCTTTCATTTGATACCCCACTCGGACATATCTACTTACATTCGGTTTTTAATCCTGTCTTTTATCCCTCATTACTTTGAAACGGCTAAACCGATTTCGATCAAACATAGCTAAGAACACTCGCGACTAATGCACCTTTTAAACAAAATAAACTAAATCAAAATCGGTTCATCCGTTCGGGAGCTACGATGCCACAGACAGACACATACACGCACAGACACGTCAAACTTATAACACCCCGTCGTTTTTGCGTCGGGGGTTAAAAATATGGTTGTCTGTAAAGTCAGTTTACGGACGATAATTTTACGCGATAACGTCCATAAGAAAAGGATGAAAAATTATAAAAAAATTGTTACTTATTCCTGTATATTTTTATTTTGTCAATTTTTTTCATTTATTAAAGTCTTCTATTCGTCACTCGTCACCACAACACAAGCCCAGATGAGCGATATTATTATTAAATACTCTGCTTCCTAACGGGAACGGACGCGTCATGGTCATGTTAGCATGACGCATGACGTCACACAATATTTCAACAGACACTTTTTTGAATGCAGGTGTCCCATCAATTTATTAGACGTTATCGCGTCAAAAATATTGTTGTTATAATATATCGAATGAAGCGGTCGATCGGGCGGGATAGTACGATGCATGTGCGAGACGTAAGACTCAAGACGCGACCTGTGAGACGGTATATATGAACCAGCTCACGGTTGCATTAGTCAAACATTATGCGGATGACACCCGTGTAAGGGAGTGTCATTAGGTACACGGCGCGGGCGCGCGATCAATGAAGCTGCTACGGTCATATCGATGCAAAAACTAGTCGGACAGCGCGTGTGTGCGCCCGCACCGCCTCATCCATCGCGCCTCGTAAGCAAACCATTTAATACCTACACTCGCTACCTACCTATAGATAGCGCATACAAGGCGAGCGGCCGGTATCGCTCTACAGCGAACACAACAACTTCAATTAAAGCACAAATAAGAAATTACTAAAAACAAACCGTACCTAATAACTGCGTGTAACATTTTACGTTTATTACATTTTTATTTTATAGATATCGATAAAAGTCGTAATAAAGCGTGTTGTATCGTGTGTCAGCCGAGTTTAGTGTATGTTGTAGGGCCGCCCCGAGCCGAGCCGCGTCTACGTACCATGGGCATTCAAATGGCTGGACCTTTCCGGCACACTTTACAGCTCTTGTGCCAAAGTGATGGGTGCTGTTTTGGCTCTAGGTCGATTACTACCGAATATAGGTGATCCGATAAATTATGTTCGTCGGCTCTACTTAGGGATCATTAAATCTATGGTGCTATATGAGGCCCATGTCTGGGCCGATAACATGGCAGCTTATAACATTAATAAGCTTCACAGAACGCTAAGAGCGATGGCCGTCAGAGTGATCAGAGGGTATTGTACCATTACCGGGAGGCACCTCGAAGCAAGAGCTCTGCATCGCTTTATCGCTGGCCTAAAGGAAGTGGAGCAGCGTCGACTGGAACTTGAGTAGATTACTGTGGCGGAGTGGCGGCTCGAGCTAGAGCACCCTAGTTACCACCACGGCCACGGTTCAGGCTGTTAGACCAGTCTTAAGTGAGTGGCTGAATGGGTCTCACGGCACCTTGTCCTTTCGTCTGACGCAGGTACTTTCCGGACATGGTTGTTTCGGAAAGTGCCTGCACAACTAACTTGGATCAGGCTCGTTCATTCAGTACGGTACACCGACAATTTGTGATGATTTTTGTCAATAGGTAAGTATACTTTTATAACCTACTAGCTGCGCCCCGCGGTTTCACCCGCGTAAGTCCCGATAAAGTGGGAATATCCTATGTAGCCTATGTATTAATCCAGGTCTCCAGCAATCTAGATGCCGAGTTTCATCGCAATTTTCTTGTAGTTTTTGCGTGTGAAGGAGTAACAAACACACACACACACAAACTTTCACATTTATAATATAAGTAGGAAGTAGGATTAGAAAAGAAAGCCAAACTCTTTGTGAGAAATACGGATTGACATCTAAAAAATTTGTTATTGTTACACATAGTAAGTGTATCTGTCTGTCTGTCTGTCTGTCTGTACCTAGGAACGAGTCGTAGCAGTAAAGTGGGGGCAATATAGAAACAATCGATTGCACAACAAGTCGCACAGGTGCCATAAGCTTGCATAACGACATCTAGGCAGTACCTAGCGGACAGAGACAGTGGACAGGTGCGGGGCGAGCCTACTCGCAGGGAGATACTATCTTATCGTGACGGCTTCATGCTAATTCACAGATATCTATCTGCGCAGGAGTCGCTGTTACCGGTACACGTATCACCCGGTAGTCCCGGTCTATCCGCTCGTATACCTCCCTCGTACCGTATCTAGCCGGGGACATTGACGGTTGACGGTCGGGTCTACATTAGTCGACGCGAGGTGCTTTTGTAAGGCGATGCCGAACGTCGCTCGCCTCTTCCCCGTATTCGTATTAAAAATAATATAAATGTTATGTCGTTTGTAGAGTTGTCTTTTTGTATGTCGGTGTGTTGAACCATGAAGCGGCGTATTAACGATCTGACACCGGTCGGCCCCGGGCCGGACGTCGCCCGCGCCGTGTGCGGGGGCGATGTTCTCACCTTGTCGCACAACGTTTACGAGTATTTAACAACGTAGCTCCTATAACAATAACTAGACGAGTCTGTAAGTAATCGGATCTAAAGTATAATGACAAGCGATAAAACGCTAGCGCTACGTACGTACTACGTGTATCCCGCCCGGCTTCGGTCGACCCCGGGGTCACTGGAGGCTCTATTTTCGTCCGCGCTCTGCCCTGTCTCGGCCGCCTGTGTACATGCTCTATGTTGGAGAGTGAACCCTTCGTCCCTGCACTGTTACTTATTACCTATATGTTAGTATAGGTAGGTACCTACATGACGGTGTCCTATATACCTATGCGCACGCTATCCGGCCACATCTCCCCGCGACCGAGGCCTCCTGCTGAGTACCGCTATTTCTCTTACAGACCTTAATGAGAATTTTGTTTTCGTACCGCGAGATGGCAATCTGTGCGTTGTTCTTTTTGTTCGATGTCTCGGTCGTAGCGGTGCGGTGTGGGGTGTGGGGTGTGGGGTGTGGGGCGGTGCGGTGGTCGGTGGTGGTGTAGTGGTGACGCAGTCGGAGCTCCAGCGCGGGATCATGTCGCAGACAGTAGGCGGGCAGGAGGCAGGAGGCAGGAGGCACCTACAATAGTCAGGGACGAGGCGCGAGCTACTCGACCGACACGCTCTCGCTTCTGACATATAAATTCGATTAGTTGCGTTCCGTGAGGTGAGGTTCCGATGCGGCTGTGCGGGGCGGTGAGGGGCGGTGGGGGGCGGTGAGGGCGGTATACGGAGCTGCATTATGTTTTTGCTGCGGTTCGCGTCCACAATACGGCCACAAATTAAATTTGAACGTTTACGAGCGGATCATCGGCCGCAACTCTTGCACAGTCATGCTTCGGGTTTAATTTATTGGATTGTTAAAAAAGCTATTTAATTATGTGGAGGGTATTGTGAACTGGGATTGAATCTAGCGAGTCGTACGTGAGAGAGTGCGGATGGTTGGTGGCTGATGGCTGGCATGCGACGATACTACCTACCTACATGGACTCCGCCTCGCGGTCAAATAATCAACAAACTGTCGAGTATATCCTATCTACTCGTATATGTATAACACTAAGTAAGGAAGTAGGTACGTAGGTATATAATAAACATTAATGAAGTATCGCATCGTTCTCGTTCGAGTGTAGTGGTTGTTATGGAAGGTGCGTGATCGGGAGGTCCCGGGAACAGGTCCTGCACCTGCGCCTGCGCCGCGCGGCCGTCGACCCCACTCACACACACACACACACGTCTACGTATGTATATGTATCGAGTTATCTCACTGCATTCCCACCGCGATGAGTCCCGCGCGGACTGCACTCGCTCGCTGCTCGTTGCCTGCATAGTGCACACCACAACAAGATGTATCCGTACCGTACAATACATACGTCGTATCCCAGCCTTACTTCTACTACCTACTCTATACTTCAATGTATACCTATGCACGCGATACGGATATTTGAAACACTTACCGAAGTATTCAACTTCCTTAATAATTGTACCGCCCCGTCCGTCACGCCGCGGCCGCCCGCGCCGCGCCGCCGAGCCTGCGCAGGAGTTTAAATATGAAACGTCAACAAAACGATGACAGTGGCGGTGACCGATATAATGATCGAAGTGCGGTCGTCTGTCCGACGCGGGCTGTCGCGGCCGGTGGACGGTGGACGTCAGCGGCGAGTAGCTACCCGCCTGTAGGCAGAGATACCAGCGCCTCCAATTACAGCTCCGATAATTGCCCGGTAAAATCTTAATAAAAAGATGTCGAACGAGGCCGCCCGCGCCCGCCCGCGGCTGTGTGCGCGCGCTAGGAAGCTGCGCCCGCGCACCCCCCTCGGGTACACTCCACACGCCAGCGACAATATTAGATAACATCGAGTGATCCCGATACGCTCCCTCGTTTGTATTTAATGTGTGACGTCAATTATATACACGCAATGACTGTCAACAGACGGTATACATAGTCGTGTCGGGCAGGCGCGTACCTGAAGGTGACGTCATGAAGTCAACCGAACCGGGCAGGATCCACAAGATTGTGGAAACAATCGAAGGAGATCTTTGACCTACAATATCACATCATGGGGAAAATAGTAAACATCTTCAAATATTTCTTCTTAACCATTTCGAAACTCATCTTAGCATTCAGAATATGGAAAAATATAAAACTTTTATCGAGGGCGATCGTTAAGCAAAAACCCTGGTCCTGCGGCCGCGCTCCGCCGCGGTATCTCCGCACAAAATCTGAAACGAGTTCATTTGTAATCACCCTGTATCACACACCACAATACGCATCCTTGTTTTTACACATCCTGTACATACGCCCGCCGCCGCCCGGGGTATTGTGAAATGACGAATGTCAGCAAAAACTGTAAGACAATGTTACTGCTTTTGAGGAATGTACAGTCGCCGTCACAAGTACAAGTGGAACCTTAAACTGTATCGACACGCGATTACTAAGTTTTGGTAAGTGTTATGTCGCCGGGTGTACGTCCGCGTCGCTCGCTCGGTCGCTCGGTCTTGTACAAGTAGGTACACGGTACAGTATCGGGAACGTTATCCAATGATACTATAATCAAACGACAGTCTGTCTCACATCTGTATAATATAGCGTCGACACAAGTCATCTCACAACAAGTGAACGAGAGCTGTACGTTCACTACTCACTGCTCACTACACATTACAACGACGACGACGACGACGTCTCGTTTAGGTACAATGTCAACTATCCTTTTCATAAAACTGTGAATAAAAACCCTGAAACTTTGTATTTGAAGTAGGTTAGCTACCTGAGCGTGGTTCTGTCATATATCATCGCAACATTGACGACGTAGACGAGACGCGACGCGAACCTAACACTTGTACTTTATTGGTACAAAAACATCGTCATGGAATGTCTTTCTTCTGATATTGTGTTCCTCCCGTTTCATTCTCTACGCCATTGTAAGGTACTCTATGTGTGTGTATGTGTGTGTGTGGCTGCAGTCCGGGAGGTGATTCGTGACCCCATCGAACTCATACTTCTGTTGGCACAATGGTCACCATGCCGGGCTGCCAAATACAGGGTTGCGGGTTCTAATCTCGCCTGAGACAAGTGTTTATGCTTAGATATTCGTTTGTGGTGTGGTCGTTTCTATGTACCTATTATAAGTATATATTTACAAAAAGATAAGTATATAAGCAGTATATTCGTTGTCTGGCACCGATAGCACAAGTTTAGTTACTTACATAGTTTAGGTGGTTTGGGGCTAGATGGCGGATTGTGGAATGTCCTGCGATAATTATTTATTTTGTGGTCACGGTCCAACCAATAATTGAACAAACAAGTAATAAGTTCCGGTATATGCCGGTATATGCGGTATGTATTGATGTATCGTTAGAGGTCAGAGGAGCGAGCGATCCATGATGATCTGGTCGGTTGTAGATGTATGTATGTACGACCGTCGAGTGTCGAGCGGTGATATAGATAGCAACATCCGCGCTCTTACTGTGTCTGTCTGTCTACCTACTGTTGCCAAATACTGTGTAGATAACCGAGCCGAGCCGAGCCGAGCCGTGTTGCCGAGACGCTGTCGGTGACGTTCGTTTGTTCCCCGATCGTCCACTATCAGGTCACATACCTAGGTGGTATGTATGAGAGCGAGCGGGACGTGCGTGTGGTCCATACGGTGTGTCGGTCGTCGGTCGTTGCCAACTGTATACAATTAGTGGACGTATCGGTAGGTATAGTTGCACCTTACACGGTAGGTAGGTACTGTGCTCGGTGTTAGGATCGAGGATACAACATGAGACAGTGACAGCAGTAGGTACTGTGCTCGGTGTTAGGATCGAGGATACAACATGAGACAGTGACAGCAGTAGGTACTGTGCTCGGTGTTAGGATCGAGGATACAACATGAGACAGTGACAGCGGTAGGTAGGTACTGTGCTCGGTGTTAGGATCGAGGATACAACATGAGACAGTGACAGCGGTAGGTAGGTACTGTGCTCGGTGTTAGGATCGAGGATACAACATGAGACAGTGACAGCAGTAGGTACTGTGCTCGGTGTTAGGATCGAGGATACAACATGAGACAGTGACAGCAGTAGGTACTGTGCTCGGTGTTAGGATCGAGGATACAACATGAGACAGTGACAGCGGTAGGTAGGTACTGTGCTCGGTGTTAGGATCGAGGATACAACATGAGACAGTGACAGCGGTAGGTAGGTACTGTGCTCGGTGTTAGGATCGAGGATACAACATGAGACAGTGACAGCGGTAGGTAACCGCTCCATTATCAGTTATCACAGTACGAGCTGCGCACGCGCCATCGTTTCCGTTCCCTATCTATCTCCTCCCGTCCACACGTTATCACCGACTATTTGCAACAATGTTATAATCATATTATTACACTAAACGAGCACATACTATTCATTTTCTAATTATAATCATACTCATTGAATGTGTTAAAGTCAACAATTTGCTGAACGTGATCGGCAAGTGAGACTATGTATTGTATGTTATGTACGTAATGCTTCTGAAAATGTAGTATTCCTTGAGTTCCTTACAATCTTGCCGGACTGATGAGTGAACGTAAGTCGCGTGGCGCGACCCACTGGCAGGCTGGGTAGGTAGGTGGTGATGGTGGTGGTGAGGTGGCCATAGGTAGGTAATAGATCCATCGTAGTAGTGCAACATGTCCACGTCCGTGCGTCCGCAAAACATGGCGGCGCGGGACTTTTATTTACATAAATATCTTCTCTCCATAAATATTAATCTATATATTACGAGGGCGGCACTGAAAATTTCGGGAATCAAGGAAGTGACACAACATTACTATTTAAAAATGTATTTATTGCTTTTCGAAGTATTCTCCGCGAAATTTGACACATTTTTCCATACGATGGAACCAATCATTAAAGCAACCATTCCATTTGGAAGTTGGGGTCTCCAGAATGGCCGTTTTGTAGGCGTCCACAGCTTCTTCAGGTGATGAAAATCTCTGACCACGCAATTTATTCTTTATTTTAGGGATAGTATAGAAATCATTAGGGCTAAGGTCGGGGCTGTACGGCGGATGGTCTAATAATTCTATGTTTTCTTGCTCTAAAAACTCTTTTGTTCTGTTCGCGGTGTGAGAACTCGCATTGTCGTGATGGAGGATGATGCGGCGGCTGCAGTTCTCTTTACGGAGTTCAGAAACGACCTGTGGCAAACAAATGCTAGCATACCATTCTGCATTAACCGTTCTTTGTCCCTCAAGAGGAATAGTCACAACATGGCCGGTTTTGGAGACAAACGTGGCCACCATTTTTTTTGTAACACTCCGCGAACGAACAATTTTTGTTGGCTTTAACTCATTTTCGAACACCCAAACTCGTGACTGGTTTTTTGTTTCGGGTTCGTACGCGTATATCCAGGATTCGTCACCTGATACGATGTTGTATACAGCATTTGAGGATCCTGCGTGGAATCTTTCGAGAGTTCTGACGCACCAAGTAACGCGAGCCACTTTTTGCTCTTCACAGAGCGAATGCGGTATCCATCGGGAAAACAACTTTTTTACACGTAATTGTTCATGCAAGATTATTTGTATTTGACTCATGCCAATGTCTAAAGTTGCCTGAATTTCGCGGTATGTTACATGTCGATCTTCCTCAATCAGTTTACGCACAGCATCAACGTTTTCTTGGGTGAGTGCAGTTTTTGGACGACCTTGACGGGGATCATCACTGAGCTTGACACGTCCACGTTGAAATTCAGCAAACCAGCGATAAATTGTGGTTTTGGATGGGGCTTCATCACCGAATGCAGAAATCATCCCGTCAACACACTGTTTTTGTGATAAACCACTTCGAAAGTCATAATAAATCATCGCTCTTGAATTTTCTCGAGTCAATTCCATTTTCTCAACGACTAAACAAGTTTGACAAAACCTTGTGACAAGACCGAGATTCTTTTTTTAAATAAATAAATGGTATTCGATTTTTAAAACCAAGGAGTTTTCAATTAAAAAGATTTAAATATGACAGGAACAGTGGAAATATTCCATTCCCGATACTTTTAGTGCAGCCTATCTATGTATATGTGAGATGTACCGAGCTCGTATTTTGGCGGCAAGTTGCGCGCGCGCTCGCCCGCTGCGTGACGTATCGCTCACACACACACACACACACACACACACCGTGTGAGTCGAGATGCAATTTACGTACCCTCATTATTTATTAATCGTAATAAAATTAATACATGCCTGAAATCGGCGAATTATATTTGTTTAATTAATGCCGAGCGAGGCAGTTTGTAGATGAATATGGTGTTTAGTGCGGGGTTCATTGTTGATATACATAAAGTGTACGTATATGTAATTAATTAACTACGTAATTAAAATATTTTTCGGAAAATAAAATAGTTACGCGTAGTTATGTATACTTCATGTATTTGAATCTAAAGCGGTATTCAGCGAGACGTCTAGGTGTGTGTGTGTGTGTGTGTGTGTGTGTGTGTGTGTGTGTGTGAGAGAGAGAGAGAGAGGTCGCCTCGAGTCTCGTGCCGCGTGCTGCAGGACCTTCCTATTGACTGACTGACTGATCGACTGTACATTCTGAACATAAAAACACGAGGCGTTTTAATTAAATGTCAGATTTGTAAATTTCACGGTTGTCGTCGTCGTCCGTCGGTCGGTGGTCGTGTGTCACGGTCCATTGTGTCCGGCGGCGGTGTCACACACACACACACACATCCCGTGGAATCTATACTTAGACATTAGAGTCCGACCCCGAATAAAACTTGAAACATTTATATTGATTGCAATATGTGCTCTCTAAGTAGGTACCTAGTATGTTGCAGTTGACATAGGTAGGTAGCTCTCTCCTCGTGTATGTATGTCGCACGTGGTCGTGGCACGTGTGATAGTGCCGAGTCACCACCTCACATCGATAGATCGCGATACGTTTACCTGAGACACATGTATATCGGCGAGCTACAATTAGACGACGTGCGACGTGCGACCGTCATGCGACGTGACACCATCTCGGTAACGGGATGTATTGCATCGGTACATACAATACATGTACGGTTATATATAACATCACTGAAGGCCATCCTCACTCTTCATAATGTCTCTCAGATATCTACCGGTGCACGACTGCACGCGGTGTGCGGTGTGCGGTGTGCGGTGGATCATTCTCAAACATTATTACTTAAACACATTCAATTAATACATTAGGTATAACGATGACGTCATATGACATGACGTGACGTGACAGTACACGGTACGGTATCGTAAATGTTGTCTTGTTCGCAATAAGTATCATATTCACGTATCGAATCAATCAAACAATATATAGAGTAGGTAAGTACCTACCTAGAGACCTGTTCTATTGCGCGAAATATATATTATAATAATAAACAATAATAATGTAAATAAAATGTAATGGACAAGTGGTCGTTACAAATGTATGTCAGTCTGTCTGTAGATGTAGGGCGGTGTGTTGTAGTTGTGATACAATTATAGATGTATTGTTCGGTACACCCCTCGTCTAGGTGTGTGTGTGTCGAGTGGAGTCTCGTCCTGTACTCGTGCCATCTGCTACTTGTTGCTGCTGTTGTTGTTGCTGTTGTCTACAATGACACATGTATTGTCGATATGTGGCCACATGTACACTCTAGTACAATATGGTCTACTGTTTCATTTAACATATTTCTATAGTATTACATTATCTTATCTACTATACTATAAATTAAAATGCATTCCTGTTTCCCTTGATCACGCTCACGACATTACGCTTAAACGTCTAGACCAATTTCGCTAATTTCTTTGTTATCGTGTTTGGTTATTGTCAGGAGAAAAACATTATAAAAGAAAAAAATGAAGGTATCTGAAATAAAATAGATTAGGCAGATGAAACCGGTGCGTTGCTGCGACGAGCGCAGTGCGGGCGGCTTTATCACTTGTAGTGTAGTGTAGTGTAGTGTAGTGTAGAGTAGTGTAGAGGTACCTACTAACTAACTGGCTAGATGGCTGGGTAGGTCGGTCTTAGTTTAACAGTTCAGATTATATTGTAGTGGTAGTGCAACGTGAGAGTAGTGTCGGTGTCGGTGTCGGTGTGGTCCTCGTTAGGTACATCTGTCAGGTATATGTCTACTATTTGCAAACCAAATCCCGGTGTAACTGTATCATGATATTCTAATATCGTCCTCGTCCCGGTGCGGTGCGGTGCGGGGCGGCGCGCGACGAGGCCTGCGTTACCTATGCTTCGCCCCGTGGGTCCACTCGTGTAAATGTTACACCCACACACATTCTTACACTGAAGTACTTATGTACCATTCTAAATTATATATTGCTAATAAACAGTTTTCAGGGTTTATAAATTTTGGGTGTGCGTTGATATTGAATGAACGATTTTATATAGATAAATGATGAGCATATCAAGGTATCGTGCATGCAGTGTAGCCAGTTGTTGTTGTGTACAGAGAGCCGGACTGTATCCCTCGATTGTTACTAGATAACGAACGTAACGGTGCGGTGTGTGTGTGTGTGTGTGTGTGTTGTGACGTGACGCGGGCGCGCAGAGGATGCTGACTGAGCTGCAGGTACACATACGTAGAGCCGCTAACGAAGGCCGGTGTGTATGGACGGACGGACAGACGCGGCGCTAATTGGCACCGCGCATGCACATGTAGCTCGGCGGCGGACGGAAGCGTCACGACCGTGCAGTGTGCACTCGATGTGCCTCGCGACGTGTTCCGGCATCGGACAGGAGAGGAGAGGAGAGGAGAGGACAGACAGACGGTAGTCCTACACTGTATACAGACAGTAGGTACGCCACCTGCCACGTCCCGCGTGCTATCTCCGCCTTCTGTTCTGTCTTCGAGTGCTTCACTTATCTATACACAAGCACGGCGCGACGCCGCTACGTTCACACGCTCGTTATCCCACACTTCACTCGGGAGACCAACCCCCCGCTACTGTCCCCCGCTACCGCCCCGAGCGACGACGACAACACGACGGACGATCTCCAACAACAACAATGTACGTAATGGCGTATCATCGTCCAATAATATTTGTGTGTAGTCGCGCGCGGCCGCAGTGGAGTGCTCGGCAAACGATGGACGCGGTGTGTCCACCTGCTGCCTGTCGCCCGCACCGGACGGGACCGGACCGGACCGGACCGGATCGGACGGGAACGTCTCGAGGTGCGTTAATAGAACCTTAGCTACGGTTTGTGCAAACATAACATCCACCTGTTGTGTACACGTCTCTCGGATACTCGCCTCTATCCCCACTGGCATAGGGTCCATATCTCCGCTGGCACGGCTAGCACGGTGCACCCCCGTGTGACACTCGCGCCCTGACACCATACACCTACCTACAATATACATTAGATGGATACACATACAATCTATTATTAATAAGTAAGTCTCGGTTTTAAAATTATATTCAAATGTAATTTATTATGTAGATAAGTACCCATTGATTGATAATTTATATCCTTTATAAAGGAAGCGACGAGTTGTCACTTCGATCTCTCGGTTATTAACTTTATGTCAAAACTAATATAAACATTGACATCGGTAGGTAGGTAGGTAGATATAGGTAGGATACATGTACGGACAGACAGACAGACTAATGCGGTTTGAGGTCGCGGCAATGTTTCGAGGATATAGTGTCAGTATTATCATTTAATACTTTAATCGGATTAGTTAGAGTAAGACGTCGCGTCGGTCACGTCGGTCGGGTCGCATCGGTCACGTCGTGTGGCGGCGAGTGATGGCGAGTCGTATTCAATATACCTACGTGTTTCCATTCATCATCATCATCATCATCTCGAGTAGAGTAGGTACCTACGACCGCGCCGACCGCGCCGGTATGTATACCTACAGGTACCCACTCGGCTGATATCTTTGAAAGTAATGAATATAACGCGCAACTAATTACCGAGCTGTCACCTCTAGGTGGCGTGATATCTCTCATGGTAGGATTAGTCTGTCTCATGTCTAGACGGACTCAACCTTACACTGTCTCACACACACGAGACACGAGACACGAGACACCCTGTGACACTACACTCCACTGGTATGACTACCTACATATTATAGAGGCATCCATCGAGTAGATCCGTCCGTACACACATACTCGTATAGTAGAGACGTAATGTGAACCATTCGAATACAGTCATTGACTATCATACCTACTGTTGCTATTACACGATCAGATCTATTATTTGATTGAAACAACCAGGAAGGTGTAAAAGGAAATAATAACTCGTAAATGTTCCCGTGTCATCTGTACCTACCTACTGTCCTGACTGACGTCACGACCCTCGTACCTCGTACCCAGCCTCCGGATCCGTCTCGTCGTTTTATCATACGAGAGCTTGCTTATCGTTAGATATAGATATCATTTATTTTAATTGTTCTCATTTATGTTTTCCCCTTCATCGATTGATTTATTATCATATTCTGAATATCTTACTAACAAATATATGAATGTAGTGACCCAAAACATAACGATAATAATGTTCTGCGAGTCCAACTCCGGCGCGGCGCGGGCGTTACGTTGACAATAAATAGTGATCGTTCTGACTATACATCAGAATTGTTAATAAACGTAATACCTACCCGACATTACCTCTCTACTACTAGCTACTAGGGCTATGGGTGTATATATATACGCACACACGTGTGACATCTCTCACTATCGTCACGTCACGTCACGTTACATGACATGACATGAGACTCGATGACGTGAAGGTATAATCCGATTATATCGTGTATTCGATACAACAACGTATACCTACCTACGTACCTTCTTTAGACGTCTAGCTAAAGGATTAGAGGCCATCGTCGTCCGTAGCCATCAATCGTTGTGGCATCAATAGAATGGCAAATCAAAGGAAAAACCTCATTTTTGTAAGTAGTCTTACTTAAATAATGCAGAACTACTGCACTAAAAGTATGAAATGTTTTTCCAATTTTATGGTAAATAATATTTAGAACATAATTTTAAAACATTGAGAAAAACGTCACCCTCCCTCTACGGCTTATACACTATGGTTTTGCCGGCTGATACCGGCTGATACCGGGTGAAAATTGCAGAAAATCACAAAAATGATTTACTTCCATTCATTTGCTATACTATGTTTGTTTCCAGGAATTGATTTTGATTAGCAACACTACCGACTAGTACAAATATATAGGATAATTATTTTGGAAAATGAATAGGTTCGATTCCTGACTAGGACTTGGACTTTTACATATTATGCATTTTTAGTTTTATCAAAGTCGAGCAACGCAACTTTTTTCACTATTTTTCGCTGACTCTTATAGTTGAGGATATAGCCCTGAAGGGCTATATTAAAAGATTCACCTAGATTGTTTGGCGGGAACGAGTTAACAACATGTCGTGCTGCAGTTTTATTTTCATGAAACTTAGTTGTAACCCGAGTTGAATTGTATAATTCTGGTGGAATGTTATTCAATTTAGTTCTGTGAAAGTGCACAAGTGTAGTGAAAGTAAAAATCAAGTGTCAAACATGAAGTTTTCTCGTTGCCTCCAAATCTCCTATTAAGGTTATGGTAAACTTGCCACCGCTTTACTATAGCCCCTGACTTGACGGACTATGATGACTATGACTGTTTTAAAAAACTCTTGGCCCGATTTATGAAAAATCGGGTCACAATTTGATGCAAAATATAACTTGACACTGGCTAAATGCACAAGCCGTGCGAAGCCATAATTAATAGCAAAAAAAAATATTCACCTCGTATTTAACAATAATGTTTACGCGTCATTGGTTGTTGGGTCGGTTGGGTCGCGTCACGCGTCATGCGTCACACGTCACGTGTCACGCGCCGTGCCTACTAGTGCGGGCGTTAGTGTAGTGACGTCACGGGAGGGTATCATGTGTGTATATGAATGTGCGGACACCTGGCCGGGCGGGCGTGCAACGCGCGCGGCGTGCTCGCCCGCGGCTGTGTGTCTCGCGCGTCGCACGCTCGCCCGGCCCTCTGCCCGCGGGAAGGACGCACCTGTGACGTCACACTGGACATACTACACAGAGAGCTCACCTATAAACTAATGAGCTGACGACTTGTGGGAACTGCGAGTTCCGACACACATTTCTCTTTTAATGAGTCATCGTGAAATATTTGTCAGAGGTCTGCGTCCGTCCGGACCGCGCCCGCGCGCTCAGCTCCTCCGGTCATCTAATTAAATTAATATAGTTAGCAACGAGCGACCGCTCGCCGGTCGCGGCTGTACGTATGGCTCCTGTACCTCCCCCCGCACACCCCGCGCACACCCCGCACCCTCGTCCCGCTACAACGACGGACGGCATTTTAATTAAAACTCCTCTCTCCCTGGAGAGAGAGAGATAGGGACAGGGAGGGAGAGAGAGGAGCACGTGTGCCCTATGATTACTTGCCCCATCTCTCGCCACGTTACCTACATTATAGTGTGCAATGAGAACCTTCACCTACCACCGTACTACCTATGTACTCGCACCGACCAGGGTAGATAGGTACCTACGTGTTACAGAGTTTAACTTAAACAACGCACAGATCTCTGAGCGCACCTAGGTAGGTACCTATCCACAGCGAACGCACCCATGGCGTCACGTGACGTCACACGGATGATAGGACCTAATTAAACCAGCACCGCACGCACCGCAACGCGCGTTCAATTCGCAAGTGAGACACCCGCGTATAATTGTACGTAATATGCGTGAGACCCGGCTGCATTGACCCGTCGACTGTCCACCACCGCCACGACGCGACCTGCAGGTGTGTCAGACAGACATACCTCCTCGCCCTCACCACAAGTCCAACAATGAGCTAGCCACCCCCTCGTAGCACCCTCACCTCACGTTAGATAAGGTAACACATACGACACACATCATCACGACTCGAACAACCGACTGCGATACGTATCGTATCGTATCGTAAACCAATACTTACACATTTACATCATAACCCACCCAACTTTATTATATTATGTCACATCATTATTTATTTGTTATACGAAATACGTAATTCAAATATTGTCATTATCGTAATCAATAGTAAAAGAAGTAAACAATTCCAAGATGTTTCACAAACAAGATATCGCGTTGATGTCTTTTGTACGGACGACACATGCGACGTGACGTGACGTGACGCGACGCGACGTGACGCGACGTGACGTGACGTGACGTGACGTGACGTGACGCTACAAGATATTAGTAGGTACGTAGGTACATAATAATTATTATAAGTATAACATTCACCTACGACAACGACGCGACGTCACATTCGTAGCGTAGCACCTTCTTATTATTATAATATTGTGTTTCTTTAATGCATAATATAATAATATAATTATGTACATTTTACTTAGGACTAGCTTTTGCCCGCGATTTCTTACGCGTAGAAGTCGAAAATGGGTCTAATAGGATTTTTAATTGGCTTTAACACTTATATATTTGTGTGGGTTTTAATATTATCAGAATCGGTAGGTTAGTTTAAATATTCTTTTATATTGTATATTTGTTTTATTCCATACTTATAATAAAGAGAGGATAAAAAGTCTGTTAGTACTTGGAAATAATAAAAAAATGGATATGTAGGACTTAGAAAAAAGTAGTGTTTTCACTAGCAAATCACCCCCAAAATAACTTCCTATGAATTTCAATAAAATACGAAACACGTGTTTCATCAATTCTTTTAAATGTTTATACAAAATTACAAGTAGGTTGATTGGACCAAGGAATCACGTTGTCCCATACAAAATTTGCCCCCCTTTTTCACCCCTTAAGGGGTAGAATTTCGGACAATCTTTTCTTATCCCTCAAAGAACATACCCTCCAAGTTTCAAGTCTCTGCGATCAGCGGTTTAGGCTGTGCGTTGATCAGTCAGTGAGTCAGTCAGTCATTCAGGACAAAGAATTTTATAATATGTACTAGCGACCCAGCCGCTAGTCGTTCTCGAGTTATAAATGTTGTAACTAATACAAGTTTCTTCTATATATTATCAATAGAGCTCAAAACATCGCGAGACGTGGGGAGAACCCGCCCGGTCTTAAACTCGTGATAACTTCTAAACGAAATATCCGATTCGAATGAATTAAAAAGGAATGTACTGAGAAATAAATGGTCTTGATGATGAAATATTTTTTTCGGATAATATAGAAAGACTAGCTGCGCTCCGCGGTTTCACCCGCGTAAGTCCCGTCGGAATATCAAAATGAAAAGTAGCTTAAAGCCTTCCTCGATAAATGGACTATCCAACACAAAAATAATTTTTAAATTCAAACCAGTAGTTCCTGAGATAAGCGCGTTCAAACAAACAAACAAACAAACTCTTCAGTTTTATAATTTTAGTATAGATAGAATAGATAATAGGTAGTATAGAAAATAAGTCGAGTGCTAGGTGTAGTTGTGGGTTGATTTCGATGATGTGAGAACTACCCGTCGTCACCCGTAGCCCGTTACCCGAAGAGTAGGTAGGTATAGTGGTATTCTGTGGTAGGTAGGTAGGTTCTGTATCGTTTCGTCCCTTCACTTTATTTAATTTTTTAACAAAAACTAATATAAACTTAAAAATCATAATGTAGGCAGAAAATCGCAGTGATTTGTCTGGTTTGCTGATAAAGGTATGTAGTTAAGTTTGTAGTTAATTATATATTACCTAGCTATCGTTCGTTCTATGGTTCTAGTTTAACTTCAGCTCTATATCCTGCCGAGGAGTTGATGTAATGTGCGCCCGCGCAGCGTCCTCGTCGTTAGAACCGGCGCCGGCGGCGGCGGCGGCGGCGGCGCGGGCGGCAAGTGGTGGAATTCCTTAGACCTGTAGGTAACTATCTACACTCGCAGTATAAAGCTGAAACTGGTTACCGAGACACCGAGTCCGGGCAAAGACGGGCGCGGTACATTGTCCGCGGATACAAACAAACGAACACTAACGGAGGGATATACATACATACATGTATCGGTAAGTATGAATATTGTGAACGAAGATTATAATATCTACCTATCACGTAGATATCTAAGCGAGAGAGCTTCAAGTTTTCATGAAAAATAACAAGAGAATGCATCAGTATAGCGAGACGCGAGAGGCGAGCGGACGGCGCGGGGGGGCGGGGGAGGTGGCGAGAGGGGAGGGGCGCTCCGCCGCCGGCGGCAGTCCGAGCCCGGAGGCCGGGAGCTGCGCGCGCGTCTACTGCATCTCTCCCTCGAGACGAGTGTACCTACCTACTGCGGTCAGTGTGTGTATGTGTGTGTGTTTGTGTAGGAGAGCTACGACGACAGCATATCGTGCCGCCGTCGGTCGGTCGGTGCAGTGGTGTTGTCGAGACGTGGCCGTGGTAGTGCAGTGCGCGCGGCATGCGGCGCCGCCGCCGCGCGCGCCATCCCTCCCGCTGACCCCATGCCGTCTCGGAGGCCGGCCGCAGCAGCCTCGCCGCCGCCGCCGCCACCACCGCCGGCACCACCCTCGCCCGCCATCGCCATCCTCATCGCTCTCACAGTATACATCTCCATACTGCAAGTACGTACTGTAACCGTATCGCTCTCATCGAACGATCTATCGATCCATATATAAAAGAGAGGATGTTGTTGTCGATGTATAAATGGCTATCATTGTATATCGTTTGGTGTTCGGTCGGTTAGATAGGTGCGCACTGCGGTGCGGTGATCATGTAGAGATGGTTGGTCGGTGACCGCCGCCGGGACGTGAGCCACATACCGTGTCGTCTCGTCCGCGTCGTCGGCAGGCCGCTCACGTCGTGTGGCTCACCTGCTTCACAAGATACATTCGACAAATCCACCGAGTATACATTCTCATCTCATGTCGTGGTAAGCCGTAACAGTGGTATCACACCACACCACACTACACACGAGGTACGAGGCGAACTATCGTCGTATAGCGTAGTACCTTCCTACATATTAGTTAGGTATCGATTGTGTCCGACCGTAATATCCAAGTACCGCATGTAGAGTCGCAACGACACGAAAACTAACACAATAACTCCGAGGACGACGCGGACGCGGACGTTAACATAATACTATTATGTATCTCGTTAAACGAACCACACAAATACTCGACTCTAAGTCAATTACTATTCACATACAGATATTTAATTTTCTTTTGAATATACCTATCGTTAATTACCTAAACTGCATTGAAATGATAAGGCTTTTCATTTTTTCTTGACAGTTGTTTTTTTTCGTATAAAATCTCGAATCAATATTGAGATGTCTCACAAAGCGAGCTGGCAAGGGATCGATGATACCTAATCAATTAACGTTCATCATGTGGGTTGTTCCTGCTTGCTATATTATACTCACATCATATTTGATATCTTTCATCGAGATATTGCCCATTATCAGGGCTACCCTCATTCCGGCTCTAGCTTTCTTGATAAGTAAATATTTTTTTTATCTCCACATATTTTATACAAGAACTATCTTCCTTTATTATTTTATGCATTCAATATACTTACCGAAGTATAAAGGGACATTTTGTCCAAAATGAATTGCTCGATTTTGTATTTTCCGCTGAATCGACTGGCATTTTTAAAATTTCGGTATCTTCCAAAAACAAATGTGACTTTCTTTTCACGATTTCTTATAAGAATAGCGTACTGCTGTTGACGTACTGACGTTTACAAATACTTACTTACGTAGGTACCTACTTACTTTGTTATTTTTTCTCATTCATTTATTTTTCTTAAATTTATATTTTTATAAAAACAAACTGAATACAAAATATATATTACCATAAAAACTTGTAAGAACTTAGTTTCCCTTTTCGGCCTTTACGAGATGAACGTCATGTGGAACGGTTATATCGACGAGTGCCCGTCGCTCCGACTGGTCCATTATCACGATGTCAGGCTTATTGGCGACAATAGTCCTATCCGTGATGATAGACCGGCCCAGTAGAGCATGGCACGGACGTTTTCTACAACTGGCGCGGCTTTATCAACACAGTGTTGTTGCAGCTATTTTTTGCTGATGCAATGCCTTTTTGTAGGCACACGGCGGCTCCTTAGACCCCATTATTATTTAAATACTTTTTTGTTTTTTTTTTATTATTTTCTTTCTACTGTATTTTCTGAATTTTCTGTCATTCTACCTATCTTAGACTTTTTGTATCTTGTATTCTTTTAATTCCTCTCCTTAACTTTCCCTTACCTAAACTTATAAATGACTGTACTGTATACAAAAAGAAAGTACAAATGAATCAGTTCTATCTCTCCTATCATAAGTCTCATAGTTATAATTTCCATGAACTCGTCATTTATATTGTATTTGGTCTTCACTCGTCTACTTCGAATTCATCTTCGTCAGTCTGGTGCATCATCATCATCTTCCTGTCCTTATCCCAATTTATTTGTGCTCGGCGCATGTCTTCTTCTTGCATTCACTCCTATTAGTCGTCATCACAGCCTTAACATTCATCTCTCTCATGTCTCGTCCCACACACTCCATCCATCTTTTCTTAGGTCGTCCTCTTCCTCTTCATCCCTCTACATTTATACTCAACACTGTTCTAGTTATGCGTCTCCTCTCTTCTCATCACATGTCTATACAAGCTCAAACGGTTCCCTTTAACTTTATCAGTAACCGGTGTTTTTCAGGCTTCCGCTAATATACTATTCCTTATTTTATCCATTCTCGTTACTCCACACATCCATCTCAACATTCTCATCTCCGCTGCATGCAATCTTCTCTCATCCTTCTCCTTCACGGCCCAGCATTCCGGTCCATACATGACGACAGGTCTTATTACGGCTTCGTAAGTCTGGTTCAATGTATATTTTATTGTAGCTTTCGTTGGAAGCTCCGTATTTTTCCGCACAGATTTTTAACTTAACTTCTATTAAATAGTTTATTAACCTTTTAAAAATGTACAGGATTATTTTGACATAGGCCTTAAGGGCTATATACAAGGTAAATTGTTTACATGCGCCTTCAGGAGTATATCCTAAACTACAACACATAGCGAGAAATGCTGAAAGAGTTGCGTGCCTGTTTTTGACATAAACTTACCAGGAATAAAACTGTTCAAAAAATTATCACCTATATTTTAATACTAATCGATGGTGTCGCTGATGGAGATTAATTCCTGGAAACAAACATAGAAGGTATTGCAAATCAAAAGAAATAGATCCTTTTTGTAGGTTTCTACAATTTTCATCATTTCGTCTCTAGAAAAATAATAAGCGTATGAGGCATAGAGTAATATTTTTCTATATGTTTTAAATATTATGTTCTGAATTATCTAGAAAGAGAAATATTATTTATTTCCATGAAGTAGGTTACAAAAAGATCTTATAAAATATTACAGCTCCTTACTTCGTCGAAAATTCGACATACAAATGCCGTTGGGAAAAATTGGCATCATATTTTTTTGTGCGCAGCCAGCAACCTAACCTAATAAATTAGTTGTAGAATACTAATACAAACAAGAAATGTTCGAGGGTTTTATATCTAGACTCAGTCGGGACTGAGTTATATCCATTTTAAAAATTGTTATTTTGGTCAATAATAGGTAGATTTGGGAACCATTGATTTTTTTTATAATTAAACCTCATTATTGGATACTTGGAGACGGCCTATATAGGATCTGTGGTCAAGAGATTTGACGAAAGTTTGTTTAATCTTTTTTTTTATTTCGTTTGAGTTGGTACTTACGTATCTAACTATTTTATTTTTTATGAATATATAAAACTGACAACAATATTAAAATATATTTTTCCCGTTATAATACTTACCTACTCGAATGTGGTTGTTTTAGGGTCATCGATTGCCCCCCCGAGGGTTCCCGCCTTGTCGTGGCGGGGGGGCTTAGTAATCGTGGCCTTGCCAACCACGGTGAAGCCAAGAGGAACCCAGGGCCAAGCCAGGCTGGAGGAGCTGGCTAGCCCGAGAGGGACCGCTCCACCGACTTCCCCGCAAAGTCCGGTGCGAGCGGTACTAGAGGTAGGTCGCAGTGTTGTATGGGCGGTACTGCGACTGAGGCGGGTTGCGGTGTAGTATGGGCTGCACCGCAACTGAGGAGTAAGGGCTACGGCGGGAGAGGGTTGCCGGTATTGCGGTGAACCGTTTCCCCTTACCTTCCGTGGCCCTGACGGGGCCGCCACCGTTAGATGGCGGACGCGGTGGGGTCGCAGAGGAAGAGGACTGTCGGTGTGTTGTTGCCGCTTTCCCTGTCCTCTGCGACCGGAGTGGCTGGCGATGGGGCTACTTATCTGACCCATCGCAGGGGACCATGGGCGTCCAGGCATGGGGCTGTCTGGCGTCCATCCGCTTGGTCCCCGAGAAGGAGGTTGCGACGTGCCAAGTGCTCTGGTGCGTCGCAACAAGGGGGGAGGGGCGAAAGCCTCGTAAGAGGAGGGTCCTCACGGACAAATGCCGTCGGGGCTGCTGATGAATGCGAAAGCGATGCCGGTAGCCCCGACAATAGGCATCGAGACGGAGCACCCTGGGGTTTTAGTCGGTTGGAGCCCGACATAACCACTTCGTTGGCCCCAACAACGGAGTGGTACCCGACCGGGTTTCCCCAGGCCAAAAAAAAAAAAAAAGGGTCATCGATTGAGTTGTAACAACTTTAAAGATAAATTAATAAGACCAATATATCTTTATCTGCCATTTTTTAAGATAATTAAAGTTTTATCTTGATTGCCGAGAAATCACTCAAAAACATTAGATACCTACTTGCCACCTGGTCGTACCTATGCACTAACCGTGCTAAACCATTTTTTTGGAGGGAAAAAACCCATTGATTATGGTCACAAAAAAAAAACAAATGGTTGTCTGTAGAGTCAATATCACGTCAAAATAATATAAGTATTCTATCCGTTGTCTGGTCACCATAACACAAGCCTAGTTGCTTACAATATTATTTATTTACATCTAGTATTTTCATCTACCTACCGAGCATAAACCAAAAGATTCGTAAGTTCTCTAAGATTAGGGCGGTATGCAATGCACAAAGTCAGTGCGGAGCCAAAGCCATTAGAAAAAAAAATGCCGCCATTGCAAAAAGTGAAAATGGGAAACGCTTAATTATCAATTGTAGTTTAAACCGTAGTAATACGTGGTAATACCAGAACAAGGAGATCATTTTATTTTAAATTACCAGTTTTTGATAGAACACGCGTGTGTTAGGGATTATATTATATTTTAAGTCTGTGATTATTGCACAAATAAGCTAGATGTAGTATTATATTTAATCAGTCCTTTCTTGCTTTTGTAAGCATAGTCTTTGTGTTGTCGATAAATAGATATCTATTATTTATATGATTGATTTTTACGTAATGTAGATCTTATGAGTCAATTACGAAGGTAACCCTATCTTTTTATCATGAAAATACCTACCTACTTTGAGAATCTAATATATCAAGTTCGACTTTTTCAACTTTTCATTCATCTTCTTACCTTTATATTCTGGTTTCACTAAAGCGAGTGACAATCTCTAATAGAACCATACCGCGGAGTTACGATATGGTTCGCCGAAAGTAGTCATATTACCCCCAGGTACTCACTTCCAGTAACTTACCTACCTAGGTAGTTGAATTTCTTGTTCAACTTCACAATAAATAATTATACAAAAAATAATAATATATTTATATAAAAGATAAAAATAATGTTTACGTGCATAATTGGTAGTTCGATTGTTAGTTCTTCCGGCTTCACTCATTCACTCATACATGTACCAATAAAACATTTTTTTTGTCCAGCCAGCTCTGTGACCGAACTCTTTGCAGATAACATTCTTTTTTTTTTTAAATCAAACCTCTTTCGTAATTCTCTTGACCACAGATTCTATATAGACCAAGTCTCCAACTCTCCATTAGAAAAAGTTTTGGCGGGAACGAGTTAACAACATGTCGTGCTGCAGTTTTATTTTCATGAAACTTAGTTGTAACCCGAGTTGAATTGTATAATTCTGGTGGAATGTTATTCAATTTAGTTCTGTGAAAGTGCACAAGTGTAGTGAAAGTAAAAATCAGTGTCAAACATGCAGTTTTCTCGTTGCCTCCAAATCTCCTATTAAGGTTATGGTAAACTTGCCACCGCTTTACTATAGCCCCTGACTTGACGGACTATGACGACTTTGACTGTATTGAAACACTTTAGGCCCGATTTATGAAAAATCGGGTCATAATTTGATACAAAATATAACTTGACACTGGCTAAATGCACACGTGCGAAGCCATAATAAAAGAAAAAAAAAACTCTCCATTAATGAGTTCCTTATAATGAGGTTTAATTATAAAAATCCGATGGTTCCTTTGTGATAGATTAAGTACCAAAATAACAATTTTTAAAAATAACTCTGCCCTGACTGAGTCTAGATATGAAACCGTCAAACATTTTTTGTTTGTATTAGTATTCTACAACTAATTTATTAATTTGGTTATTGGCTGCGCAAAAAAGAACAAGCAGCCACTCCGCCTAGTAAAAGTCCCAATGTCATTTTTAAAAGAAGATTTAGAATATACCTAATGAAGTACAGTCACTGTTGTCATAATTGCATTATCAACACCACACTTAATAATATTATGTTAAATAGCCATAGACCAAAACACGGTGTCAAATAAAGATTAATTCAATATAAAGTCAAATCTTAGAATCCACTACATTATATAAACAATAAATTAAGTAAATAAATAAATATACCTATATAATTCAATTCAAAGTCGATACAATTAATACTAAAGAAAATAATTCAATTGTCTATGGGAAATCATTAATTTGATAAAAACATTTTTCTAGTAACCATGCCTTAAGTTTTCTAATGAATAGCTTATACGGGAACTCTTTAATATTAGTAGGTATTTTATTATAGATGACACCGCACATTGTAATACAATTTTTCTGATACATTTTAATTCTAGGTCTTACAGGCAATACGAATCTATTCACGTTTCTCGTGCTTCTAGGAAATATATCTTTGGTAGTTGTGAATAAATGACGGTGCAATTTCACAAACTTGGCTGATTCCAATATGTAGGTCTAGGTACAGTCGGCTGCATAATTGCAGCCCTCGGTAGAGTTCGAAAATTACTATTATTGAAATGTTTGCATTCTAATCATTTTTGTTTGATTAATTGATGAGTTAGAAGACTTTAAACTTCAACTAAAGCAGGTGCCTAGAATCTTGCTCGTGTTGAAAACATTCTTATAACAGCCGTTTTCGAGCTCTACGGTGGGTCTGCAATTATGCAGCCGACTGTACATACGAGTACATACCAAAGTAAGAATGTTGTATTTCCTAAACAATGGTCTGCATGATTCCCATGGTGGGATACCAGCAATAGCCCGAAAACATTTTTTCTGGGTTCGAAAAGCTATATTTATGTCTGTGGAGCAACCCCACAAGATTATACCATAATTTAGAACTGATGATACATATGCATGGTACGTAGATAATCAAGTTTTTAGTGCAGAAGTTTTCCTAAGCTGATACAATACATACACTAAACTATTCAATCTATTGCATAATTTAGCAACGTGACCTTTCCAATTAAGATTTTGATCCAGTACACACTCTACACTTTATTTCTAGTACATTGCTATTTTTTCCATAATTGGCTGTAAATTGCATATAATTCGTCTTGCTAGTATTCCACACGAAGGTTATTTTTTTCCAGCCAGGTCACTACATTTTCAATATTATTATTAATGTCAAGAGAATAATTATGATTGTCAGATTTTTTATTTGCAGTTAATATAATAGAAATGTCATCTGCGAAAAGAATACATTCACTTTTTATGATATTGGGTAGGTCATTGATATTATAATAAAAATAAAACTACTTTCATCATTAGCCATTCCTCCTCACTATATATATTCAGGGATATAATTTTATGAAAATTACAGAAGTCTACATAAATTAGCTATTTCCAGTAAGTAACACTATTTATTGCTATAAAATATTGGATGATTATTTTTTGCAAAATCACCAGGTTTGATTCTTGTGGTTACTTGGGGCAACTTCTTTCAGCATTTTTCGTTATCTATATCAATATACACTAATATTTCAAAGAGAAAAGATTTTTTGTTTGTTTGTTTGTATTATTATAAAGAAGAAAACTGGATCGATTGTTTGTTTGCATTGAATAGGCGTCGAAACTACTGAACCGATTTCAATGAAACTTGGTATGAGGATACATTGATTAATTGTGAGTGCTATAGACAGAGAGTATTTGTACCGATATTCCTACGGTATCGATAGGCCCATGTAACAATACAAACCTATGCAATGTGAGGTAGTTAGGTACTTACAGATGTATCAACTCTATGATAGTACTTCAACAATTGTAAACTATTATAGTTAACGTCTGTAGTCTGTGTGTGTCACTGTGTGTGTGTGTGTGTATCGAGGTGTGCTCCTTGTGCTCGTATGGGTTATCGAGGTGATTGTGTTTCGAAAGGACTAACACTAACTTACCTCTAGGACTACCCTCCTACATCTATTATTATAATATGTAAATATTTTATCTAATGTTTATTTTCATAATGTGATATATATATGTATCGGAAACATTAACGATTGGTAAACAGTATACGTAACTGCGTACTATCGGTTTTGCAATATACTTCAACGCCTGGATTGAGAAATATTTTTAGAAATTAATTAAATTTTTTGTGAAAAATTTAAATGGAATGAGTTTAGTCTCAGTTCTACCGTGTTCGGTTTGTTCATATTCGGTGTGTTGTATTATGTGAACGCATTATCTACCATAAGACAAGCCTAGTCGCTTAGCTCGGTGATTTATGTTTATCTGTAGGTAGGTATGTCCTCTACCGTATATAAAGTGCGCGCAACACGCTCGAACATCGCTCGAACATCGCTCGAACATCGCTCGAACGGTCAATCATTACGTACAATTCTGATGCTTTTAAGGAGGAAATAACTCTCGGTTTTTTTTAATAGAATGGAAATGTATTTGGCTTACCTATGTATATGCAAGTAGATACTACTGTATGTATGTATGTATGTAGGTACAAGGTACGACCCATATAGGTGACTACAGACAGGAGCGGTGAAGGGTATATCCGGTGTGTGCCAGTCGGTAGGTGTGGGCGGTGTGGGCGGGAGGCGGCCCCACGCCCCACGCCCCGCCTACCTGCGCCCGCGCCGCCCACACTTTGTTGTCGTTTACTTGCACTATACACAACACTAGCCGAGTATCCACGGACGAGTATTTATCATTCATGTGGTCGATGTGGTTCATTGTTCTTATGTTGCTCATTTGTCTCAGCGAAGGGGGTTTAATACGACAGGGGGTTATTCTAAACGTCTAGGCGAACAATTCTTGTTCTACGACTTTTGGAAATTCGAATATTTCGTTCGAAGGTTTCGTATTAAACAGCTGATTTTCAAGTAAAAATTCCCTCAGAAATATCGAAAGAAAGTTCGTCATGACTCATGCCTCGGGGCAGTCAACATCATTCGATTTTTTATCTCTAGGAAAATGGAAAATCGTGACATCAGACGAAGGTCAGTCATGGCAGCCCGCGTTTCGATTCTTTTATCAGCAGACAAAATATTGCAAGAAGTATATTGGACCAAGGAATCACGTTGTCCCATACAAACTTTGCCCCCCTTTTTCACCCCCTTAGGAGTAGAATTTCGGAAAATCCTCTGCCTACGTTACACAAAAAACACACCCTCCAAGTTTCAGGTGTCTACGATCAGCGGTTTAGGCTGTGCGTTGATCCGTCAGTCAGTTCAGGACAAAGCTTTTTATATGTATAGATTGTATTGTATAGCTGCTGAAAATGTTCTTTTTGTAACGATCAACGGCGAACTGTGATTTCTACATACTGTTATATCGTTCAAGTGTACTTAATTGGTTACATGACTGTGATAACAATAAAATATGAAATATTAGTAGGATGTCGAAAATGGAAGATAATAGGTTTGCACTTAGGTACTCTATCACAATCTTTATTTAGCATTCAAATGTATTGTAAATAAATATTTATTTTTGCAAAATAAAGGAGAATGTGCATTTTTGTATGGACGGTGTCCCACTAGTTGTATAAAGATGAGTTGTATGTTGTTTGAAAGGTCTTAAAAGTAGCTTTATTTAAATGTACGACACCCACCATGAAACACGAATAGGGACGGATCTAGGACGCTTTGAATTTTAATATAAAAAGTTCTAGGTATACCTCATTTTAAAGGTCTTGATAGTAGCTTGATTTTATTGTATTACACTAACCCTGAAATCCGAACAGGGACGAATTTAGGACTTATTAGTTTAAAAAATGGCGGTTGTGATGTGGGTATATAGTTTAAGGTCGTGTCAATAGCTTTATGTAATTACATCAATCATGAAATACTAACAGGAACGAATCTTAAACGTTTTTAAGGTCCTACGTTTTCCCTACTAAATGTTCTAGACATTCCTACGTTTTATACTGAGATATTTAACTTATTATAACTTAAAGTAGGCCTAATATAAGCTTTTGTAGGCGCAAAGTCAATAATATCACCGTTTAACATCCAGGAAGTACTTTGTTTCAGCGTGAAAAAGGAGACCAATTTTACGTATGTAGTGGTGCACTGTCATATTGGCGTATGGTCTAGTGATAGTGTGACTGAGATATAGACACATGTATAGATGTGCAAACACGCGACGTTGTCGCGTTGTGTGTGGAAGCAGGAACACGCAATTACGCTAGAGCAGAGCCGCACTACAGTTTGTTCGATAAGGGCGACGTTGCCCCTCCGTCTAATCTGTCTACTACAAAATCTAAATATTTTCAATTGCATCGAATTCAACTCAGTATTGCCAGACCTCTAAACGCGCAAGATTTTGTGTAACTTTTGGTACTGTCGCGTCACTTTTAATACTTAAATTATACATTATTTTGATAGACTGTCACTGTACATATATAAATAAACAAATAAATATTTATACTTGTTTGAATTTAATTAGTAGAATATAAACTAAATCTATATCAAAATTAGGAATTCGCGAGAAAAATACCAAGCAGTCTTGTTGTTTTTTAGTGTCACCAAAAAACAATGAGACTGGCAACATACAACGAGTTTGTTTGTTTTGTGACCGGTGACCGGTGACGTTTGGAAAAAAGTCAAAAATTGTCAAAAAGCTAGTGATTTTTTATACTGCATTTTTCCATGAAATATTTTAAATGTGTAGATTTACAAATCTGGTACTGAAGCAGGTATTTACTCAGAATCTTTACAACTATGGAGTAGTTTGGGTCAATACACTACGGTTTCCCAGGCAGAGATGTATGCCTTCATAGCATGCGCAGAGAAACATTTGAAAATGAGTGTAGAGAACAAGGCCATATACATTCTTAGCGACAGACAAGGTCAACTCAAAACTGGTCTAATAAATGCGGTGAAAACCCTAACAAATTGGGCCATAGGAACTAAGTACAACTAATCTGGGTCTCAGGTCATGAAGGAATAGCAGGAAATGAGAAGGCTGATGAGCTGCAAGGACAGGATTGGCAAGTGCTATGCTTGGACCAGAACCATGTATGGGCCTCCCAGCATGCACAATCACAAAGGATACTATGGAGCACATCCTGTGTGAATGCGACGTCTTAGCAACAAAGCGTATGGGCCTCCTTGGGAATGCATATCCCAAACCGGAGGAACACAGGATTTTTCCTCTTAGTGGGATCACCGCGTTAATCGATCCCAATGCAATGGGTCGAAGTGTTGCTGGCTATGTCAGCCCCCGACATATAATAAGATACAACTAATTTAAAATAAATAAACCTTTTTGTACATTACTTTGTCTTTATTTTTCTTTTTCCATTCAAACCTGGTACAATATGCATCGTTCAGAGTTCGTCCTAGTTCAAAAAAAATTGATCCTGGTTTTGGAAAATTTATTCAAAAATATATTTTCATACAAAAAAATAATATTTGAATCGAGATTTGAACCGGGTCTCTCCAGAACACTACCCTGCCACTCTAAATGACTACACCAATCGGTAACTATAGGACTACATCAAATTTAGTCTATAGTTGCTACAGTTTATTATTTTGTATGTGTGCGTGTCATTTATATCGTAACAATAGGTGACAAGAGTTGAAATTTATACTCGCCAAATACATAAAATTGTGACTTCCAATAAATTAAATTATGTTTGAAATATGTTCAGAGCAAACTGGGAAACACACAAAATATATTGAAATACTTTTATTCTTCGTCAATTATAGCAAAATAAAATAAAAATATACTTTCGGGAAAACAGCGCCATCTAGCGGAATACTTTTCTTAGCGATACGAAACGATCAACCTTAAGTTTAAAAAACTGTTATCAAGATGCAGATCATTTGAATGGTCATTATAGTAGTACTTTATTATTATGACGTGACATCAATCCTGATATATAGCCAGGAAAGGATTTTGAATGTTTTTTGTTTGTAAAAATGTTGTCGTGTTGTATATAGTTTGAAAGGTCGTAACAGTAACTTTATCGTATGACACCAATCCAGAAATACGAACAGGGATATATTCAGGACGTCTTGACTAGTATATTATCATGGAACTGAATCTGTTGATTTGATAGTGATCGAAGCATTTAAAAAATACAAGAATAACCTATTTCTATTTCCTTTGGTTATAATCGTCTATTTGATAAAATTCACATTCTAATAAATCCATATGGTTAAGCATATTATCTATGAACGTGCTCACATCAAAATAACTTTAAATAATAGTAATTTTAAGATAAAACAATATAATCACTGTGAAAACGGAAAAGTTACATTAGCCTCACTTTGCGGTGAATGTGACTTTTTATAATTTCTTGTTTGTGCTTGTAGCTTTAAAATTTATATTTACATAACACCTACTTTAAATCAATATTTACCCATAAATTATTTCAAACATTACTAAAATACAGTTCTATAGCCTAAATAACGCTTTTACTTGTTTCTGGGGCTAATGCAACTACGTTCCAAACAGTTAATGTTGCGACTACATTTTATCGATAACTTTTTACTGTAACTGATAAACTGACAACGACGTCGTCGTAAGAAATAAAACATCGCATCTCTACAATTTTTTAAAGTTAATTGGATAAAAACAATAAAATTTAAAAAAAGATAAAACATTTCCTATTTTCAAAAATCTTTACAATAAAGCTTTTCTCTATTATTTTTGTAATTCCGGACTATCTAAAAAAATACATTCACTGCTGTCATTTAAATAAAACTTATTCGAAAGCGAAAGTACACGTACATAGTGGTTGCAGAAAATTGGTGGATGGACGAAATTTAAGACCATTCATTTAGGTGTACTTATTCAATTAATTACATAATACACCTAATTATGTAATTAGTTGAATAAGTATACCAATTTTATTCATAACTGAATAGAAAACTAATAAATTGAGTTGTAAATATTTATTTAGGGAATCAATAAGTATTTGTTTTCGCTGCCTTCAACAAAATACTTCAGTTCATTTACATAATATCTATTCTATCGAAACTGAACATTCATATGAACATCACTAGCGATTTACATTTTCAATACAAAAACAAAGGTTCTATTGCAACTACGCCAATATTATCAAATTAGCTACAATCACCCCACAACGCAGAAAAATGAAGCGAAAGTAATTACTACTAAATCATACGAAATATAGGGCAGAGGATTACAAATATTATCGTAAAAGTTACTTACGATCAGTATTTCTTCGTTTTTCTTTTAAAACTGCACAGAAAAAGCTTTTACTATGTTTTTTCCTGTTATATTTAAGTACAAACATTAATTTCCCTGTTCACCAATAGATGGAATGCTCATCAAAGATCGTTAGTATGAAAGAAAAATCGATAAGTCGCATTTACCTCGGTTTTACAGTTATATCGTTCAAGAGTAATTCTGTAAGCTGTGGTAACTTAGGTACCTATCTACAACAATACATACCTAGTCCATCGAGAGTCTATCAGAGAGACACGAACATGCCGGTGATAGTAACGTGTGTTTGTTTGTTTGTAGTGCGTGGCGGGGGCGGGCGTGTTCGAGCTGCAGATCTTGGAGTTCTCTAACCTGCACGCGTCGCTGTCGTCCGGGGCGTGTTGCGCGGGCGCCGGCGGCGGAGTACCCTCGACGTCTCACACCCACGCGGGGTGCTCCGCCCCCTGTCGCACGCGGTTCGCGCTCTGCCTCAAGGAGTACCAGACGGTGGCCGCGCCGGGAGCCTGCTCCTTCGGACACAAGTCCTCCCCGGTCCTCGGCACGGACTCCTTCACCTTAGCCGAACCACTCTACACTCTCGCTCTACCTTTCTCATTCCGATGGACGGTTCGTATGATTCATATTTACTTACAAATACACAATACCATTAGGAGCTATCACGGTTCACGAGATACCACCTAGGGAGTGACAGACAGACAGACGAACGGACGGGGAACTCTCGGTAGTAGGGTCCCGGTTTTACCCTTTGACTACGGAAACCTAAAAAGGGTATAAAATTTAGCTTCTATAGACATATGACATTTTTCCCAAAAAAAACCCCTTGTTTTACCGTTGTTCCCTAGATTTAGTAGATGTGTCTGGGTATACATGTATTAGGTAAATAAATCATCCAACAACTCTAAATATTTATATTGGTTTATATATTTCAGCGTTCCTTTACGCTGATCCTGCAAGCGTTCGATGATTACAAGTACACGGAGGAACCAGGTGAGGTATACCTGCTACTGCTGCAGATCTTGGAGGTGGTAGGTGTAGTGTGTAACGGTGTGTTACTGGTGCAGGTGCAGCATCGACGGAAGGTGGCGACAGCGATGGTCTGATAGAGGAGGCGTGGTGGTCGGGCATAGTGGAGCCGAGCGCGGAGTGGCACGCGTTGAGGTACGCGGGCCCGAACGCCGCGGTCGCGTACCGCGTGCGCGTCCTCTGCCAGCCCAACTACTACAACACGACGTGCACCACCTTCTGCCGGCCGCGCGACGACAAGTTCGGACACTACTCCTGCGACAACACCGGCGAGAAGCGATGTCTGCCCGGCTGGCAGGGGGACAACTGCGAGAAACGTCAGTCTTACACTAACCACTATACACTATACTCTACCACTATACACTATAACTAAACGTACGTTCACCTTTACAGCTGTATGTAAGGAGGGATGCCATCCGACACACGGCCGCTGCGACCGACCCGGTGATTGCGAGTGAGTTACATTCTAATATATCTATCTATCTACATACACCTACGGTATAACATTATATATTATGCGCATTGTACAGTTGCCGGCCGGGATGGCGCGGTGAGCTGTGCGCACAGTGTCAGCCGTACCCGGGCTGCAAGCACGGCTACTGCAACGGCTCCTCCTGGGACTGCACCTGCGACACCAACTGGGGAGGGATACTCTGTGACCAAGGTAGGTGACGTCCAGTCCCACGCCGCGTACAGTCCACGTACAACCTACTAGATACGTGACGTATGACAACATTACAGATCTCAACTACTGCGGTACGCACGAGCCGTGCCAGCACGGCGGCACATGCGAGAACACCGCCCCCGACCAGTACCTGTGCCGGTGCGCCGAGGGCTTCTCCGGCGTGGACTGCGAGCGGGTGGACAACCCGTGCGCGCCGGCGCCCTGCGCCCACGGCGTCTGCTCGCTGGCGCCGGCGCCGCGCGGCTTCGTCTGCGCCTGCGAGCGCGGCTGGGGCGGCGCGCTCTGCGACCTCGACATAGACGAGTGCGCGTCGACGCCATGCCGGCACGGGGCCACGTGCCGCGACCGCCTCGACTCGTTCGAGTGCGAGTGCACGCCGGGCTGGGAGGGCGCCACCTGCGAGCGGGACGTGGACGAGTGCGCGGGGCCCGCCGCCGGAGGGGGGCCCTGCGTGAACGCGGCCGCGTGCAACAACACCGCCGGCGGGTACTCGTGCTCCTGCCTCGCCGGGTGGACGGGCCGCGACTGCGAGTCCAACGTCGACGACTGCATCGGCCAGTGCCTGAACGGCGCGACCTGCATCGACCTCGTGGACGACTACCACTGCGCGTGCGCGGCCGGCTACGCGGGCCGCACCTGCTCCCTCGACCTGGACGAGTGCGCCCCCCGGCCGTGCCGCAACGGTGGCGAGTGCGTCGACCTGCCCAACGCCTACCGCTGCATCTGCCCCGTCGGCTTCTCCGGCACCAACTGCGAGGTATACCCCCTCCCCCCTGCCCCACGTGTCGCACCAACACAGACATTTATCTAACCTAACCTAACGGTGTAGGTGCCAGTAACGTGCACGTAATGCTCCACTACTAACTAACCCGACACTAACCGTCATCTGCTTTTAGCTCTCCTCCTGCCTCGGACGCTACTGCTCGGTGAGTACCCTCTCCTGCTACTTGTATTCTATTGCCTACGCATGACTCTACGAACTTACACTTGAGACTCTACTGCAGTATGTACGTATGTACCTATGTACGAGTATGTGTTATGGTCCAGGACGACCGCGACCACTGCGCGGGCGCACCGTGCGGTAACGGCGCGGCGTGTTACACTGCGCAGAGCGACTACTACTGCCACTGCTCGCCCGGGTGGACCGGCAAGAACTGCACGCAGCGAGCGTCCCCCACACCGACGGCGGTGGAGCCCTGCGTGGGCGGCGCGCCATGCGCGCGGGGGCACTGCGTGCGCGCACCCCCCGCCCCGGGGACGCGGTGCTCCTGCGACCCCGGCTACCGAGGCCCTCTATGCAACGAACGTGAGATGTTTTATTATTAGATATTGAAACATTTAAAGAGATATACACCTACACTACTACCTACAATATTGGTATTGTTCCGTTCCGTTAGAGATGAACGAGTGTGCGACCGAGCCCTGTCAGAACAACGGCACCTGCGTCGACGGCACCGCTGACTTCGCGTGCGTCTGTCGCGACGGATGGACCGGTTAGTGTCTACCTTTACTATGTCTACTATAGTAGGTACCTACTCTATACTGACGTTAACATTCCCTACTTCGTTCTAATACGTGTAGGTAAAACATGCAACGTTCGCGTCGAGGCTATCGACCGGTGTCCGGAGGGTGCCTGCGAGAACGGCGGGACCTGCGTGCGGGAGGGGGCCGTCTGGAGGTGCGCCTGCGCGGCCGGCTGGGGGGGCGCCACCTGCGGCCTGCCGCCCCCCGGGGCCTGCGAGTGCGCCGCCGGCGGGACCTGCCTCGCCAGCGGCGGGGGCTGGGCGTGCGCCTGTCGCGAGGGCCGCACCGGCGCGCGCTGCGAGCACGCCGTCGTCGACGGCTGCGCCTCGGCGCCCTGCCGGAACGGAGGGCGCTGCCTCGCCGCCCCCGCCGGCGAGTGGTGGGCGTGCGAGTGTCCCGCCGGGTGGACGGGCGAGACGTGCGCGACCCGCGCCCCGGGCGTCGCCGCGTGCGTCCCGCCCTGCGCCCCGCCCGCCCTCTGCGAGCCGGACATCGCCCGCCCCGACGCGCCCCCGCGCTGCGTCTGCCCCGCGGCGCCCCCTCGCGCCGCACGACATTGTCTCGAAGGTGAGCCGATCTATGATCGTTGTGGCAGACATACATCCCTGTGTGTCAGCACATTCCGTCGTAATCTATAGCGACCGTAGAAATACGTGTCTTTATCATATCTTATGAATATCCAGGTATCAGATGCGCTACCTACTGTTACCCTTTCCTATCTAGATATCTGTGTAGTATATATAAGCTGTAATATATTATACGGAGTCAGGTAATTACTGGAAGAATAAATCCCACCGTCGAAATGTACGACTAGTTCCATTACTCTATCTGGGCACCCCACAATCGTTATCGATCTATAAGTACATAGTCTGTAACGTTGATTGTGTTCCCTCAGTACTGGCCGGTCTCGGGAGCGAGGGGGGAGAGACCGGGGCCGAGGGCGAGGGGGACGAGGGTGAGGAGGGGGGCCCCGGCGCCAGGGGCAGCGTGGGCGGCGCGTGCGCCGGGGGCAACGGCACGTGGTGGTGGGGGTGTAACGCGTGCCGGTGCTCCGCCGGCGCCGCGCTCTGCACGCGGCTCTGGTGCGGCGTGCCCGACTGCCTCGGCGAGGTGGCCCCGTGCCGCGCGGACGAGGTCTGCGTCCCGGCCGCGCCCGCGCTCTGCGTCCGCCCGCCCTGTCCCCCGCTCGGAGAGTGCCGCCGCGTCGCCGGCCGCAGCGTGGAGCCGCCGGCGCTGCCCGCCCCGCCCGCCTGCTGGCCGGGCGCGCGAGAGCCGCCGCCCCCGGGCTGCGCGCGCGCCCAGCTCCAGCTGGCACGCGAGCGACTCGAGCGCGGCGCGCACGTAGAACGCGCGTGCTCCGCCCTGCGCCGCGCGCTGGCCGCCTCGCGCGCCGCCCGCGCCGCCACAGCTCCCCCCCTAGCCCTGCTCTGTGACATCGCCCCGGACGACGACGACGCCCTCGACCTCGCACTCGTGAGTCATCCTCTATATTCAGCGAGTACTCGATTGTTATATAAATACTAAGTATTATATGTATATATGTTCGTTATTCGTTCCAGTGGATCGGAGAAGACATCGGGGGTTCGAGATCACGTACTACGGAGGAGCTCGAGGGTGCCGTGCGCGAGCTCGGGGAGCTGGTGGCGCGGCGGCGGCTCGCGGCGCACCCGCTGCTCGGCGCGGCGCTGCGGCTCCGCGTGCCCCCGGCGCCCGCGGCGCGCTCCTCCGCCGGGGCGCCGCTCACACCGGCGCTGGCAGCGGGCGTTGCGTGTGCGCTGCTCGCGTGCGCGGCCGCGGGGGCCGTCGCGCTAGTGCTGCGCCGGCGCCGCGCCGCCGCCGCCGCCGAGCGCTCGCGCCGCTGCGACGAGGAGAAGTCGAACAATCTGCAGAACGAAGAGAACTTGCGCCGGTACGCGAACCCTCTGCGCGAGGACGGCGGCGCCCCGGGCGGCGGCGGGGGCGGCGCCCCGGGCGCGGGCGCTGTCGGCGGGCCCGCGTTCTACAAGGCGCAGAACGCGGACGCGCGCAACGACACCCCGCCCCGTGACAAGGAGCTGACGAAGCGCGCGCTTCCCCCGCCGGAGCCGCCGCCCCCCGCCGCCGCTCGCCACCTGCCCCACCCCCCGGAGCGCCTCACCGTGCTCGTGTGACGTCACGGGGCGCCTCTCTCTCTATCTCTCTCGTGTGATACTAGTGTATAGGTCGGTGCGAATCGAAACGATCGCTTCTATTTATTATTGTCTTCGGGCGTGATCGCCATCTGTAAATATTTTGTATTTTTGTAAATAATGTTGAACTTAGAGTGAAGAAGATTTATTATGAATAATGAATTGTATTTTTGTAAAGGTTGTAAAGAGAATGAATTGATTGTTTAATAAAAATGCAGTAAACATATTAAACTAGTTTCAGTACCTACCGTCGTCGTCGGCGACATCCCTCCTCCATGTCATACCCTACTTCCGTCTGTCCGCGTCCTTCGCAACTCCGCGCCTCCGTACATATACCTAACTATTGAGACTTTATATTATAGATCAATGAGACTACTTGTAATAATAAAACAAAGTGAGGCACCCAATCTACTAGCAACAATTGATTCAACATGAGTCACTATGGGGTCACTAAACAACCAACGACAAGTTGCCATATTTGCTATATGGCAACTTGTCGTCGAGACTATTAGCAAATTCAAAATAATCCGATCAAATTAATTTTTATATCGACTTTATTCAACGCATTGGAATTTCATTGTAACAATGGAATCGAACTCTAATCGGATTCGGACCACTACCAAAATGTGGGGGAGTTTTGGCGGGAACGACCAACAATATTATCGTACTTGTTATAGACGGCTAGTATATGAAGATCGCTGACTCAGCGCATCGAGTGACGTCAATACATTGCACGAGGCGCTGCATCAGCAGTTAGGCTGTTTGTGGGAATCTAATTTTATAATTCATTCTGGTTCTAGCATCGAGCCTTGATCATCTAATTTTAATGTACTTTTATTGTAATTTTTAATTAAATATTTTAAAATAAAAAATAAAAATTCGTGACCTCCGACCGTCCATCCATAATTTACTGCAGTTCTATTTTCATGTAACTTAACAGAGTTGAATAATTTGTATTATACCGGTGGAATATTATAGGCATAGCAGAATGCGTCAATTAAACTACTAGCAACGAATAAAGCAGATTAAGTTACTAAGACTACTAGCAACAAACATAACAGATTGAGTTATTAAGACTATTAGCAACAAACATAACAGATTGGGTTACTAAGACTACTAGCAATAAACATAACAGATTGAGTCACTAAGACTACTAGCAATAAAGAAAGCAGTGTTGGTTAGGTTTTTTTTTATTAAATAATTTTAACACCACAGACAGTTGTTTATATTTTAATGGAATAATTTTAGGTTTTTATATTTATTTTTGGGTGCTCACTAGGGAGAGGCCTTTTAGAGATTAATGAGAGTGGAGGTTGGTTGAGTCCAACAGATGTGGAGAGAGGTGACAGGATGTAATCAGTGGTCAGTAGAGAGATACAGAGGCATGCAGAGTCCATTTGACGGCGGTGGAGGTAACTGGCAGGTGCTTGTAACTGAGTCAGGATGTAGGGAGAGGCCTTAAGAGAGACTAATGAAAGTGGAGGTTAGTTGAGTTCAACAGATGTGGATAGAGGTGACAGGATGTAATCAGTGGTCAGTAGAGAGATACAGAGGCATGCAGAGTCCATTTGACGGCGGTGGAGGTTTGTAACTGAGTCAGGATGTAGGGAGAGGCCTTAAGAGAGACTAATGAAAGTAGAGGCTTGTTGAGATCCAACAGATGTGGAGAGAGGTGACAGGATGTAGTAGGTTGTCAAAAGAGGTTTTATGAGTTAATTTAGATGAGTTCAAAGGAGTTTTGTTGACAGAGTTAGAAACTAGGAATTTTTTCATAATAAATCTGTACTATTTTGTTCAAAAAATAAAAATAAAAGTAAGAGCCGGTTGTATAGTGTTAGTTAATTGATAGTTTGACAGAGCATGCGTGAGTTTAGGTAATTGGACTAGTTGGTCAAAGTTATATTTGGAGAAAGCTATAAATAGCTGTTGTACCTATTAGGTAAATTTATATAGAATTTAAAAATAGAGAAGCCTTTAGAGACTAATGAGAGTGAATTAAGTGACTATGCACTAGGCAGTATCGCTGAACATTATGAAAACAAGGGGTTTGTTTGTCTATTTGAGAGAGCGTTTTTTGAATGCTTTAAAAGCTATTGGCTCAAAATTACTATGGGACAGGGATCTGCATAATAATAATATGTGTGAAACCGCGGAGCGCAGCTAGTATTATTGTTTTTAAAAAAGCAGGATATGGAAGGGTCTGCACTACGCGGAGGGCAGTAGAGGTAGGAAGAGCCAACTCAGAGGCCAGGCACTGTCACTCTATCAATGACAGAGGCCAGATGAAGTTCAAAAGATGCAACCAGATGTAATCAATTGGCCAAGTCGCTTTAAGCGATAAGACCGCCCATTTACATAATAATAATATAATCTCAAAGGCAATCTATGCAAGCGTTGTACAGCTCGAAACTGGGTCCGGCCGACATTTTAAGCCATTAAAGTTTGGTTCAGGGTTTGTTTGCTGAATCATATTTCGCATTATCTCGTTAGTCGAGAGTTGTGGAGGTCGGTCGCTTAAGATTTCATAAATTCCAGCGATAGTGGTGCTACAAGATAATAATTGGTCCACTGGTCCCCTGAATAGTTAAGATTTCGCATCTAGTTTAAACATTGATTATTATATTGACGATATTATTATAGCGTTATGTTCGATAACAGGTTGAGAATGATACTACTTATTGATAATAATAATAATAATGAGCCCGCAGGGCACCTTGAGGCGAGGTGTCGGGGAGTAGCGACCCCGCGGTTCCCGAGTGCTCCAGGGGGAAGCAACCGTTCCTCATCTCCGGCTGGCCTTAGTTGGCTGATCGGAGTGAAAAATGACGAGGAAGCGGTCCCCCGCCTCTGGCTTGCCTTCACCGGCCGTCCAGAGTGGAGTCGCAAGAATACGTTCGAAAGATATATGCCGCACGTCAGTGGTGAGTGGGCCAGGTAGGCTGGACCCTCAGGGAGCCCGTGACCTGAGTTTAAAACCCAGTGCGGCATCACTATCTTTAAGCCACTCTCGTCCCTGTTGCCCCCTTGCTGTAATTTACTCAGCTGATTAGGGTGGCCCAGTTTGAGAGTTGGCGAGTCTCCACCTGCCACTTTTACATGTTTGTTGAACATTGTTACGGCAGGTGCCATAGTACCTATAGTCTTCCAGTATCCAGTCCACTACCATCCCATCACAATAGCCCAAGTAGTAGTTTTCTCCTGTAGTTTATCAATAGTTCTATTCAAACCGGAGATTGTCCTTAGCTGCACTTTATAGTGCAGACAGGGATCATCGCCGTTTTGATGTCCACATCATACTTTGCCATTAAACTTGTTATTGTAAAGGGCCTCTACGTGTTGGCTTCGGCCCCACGCATGCCTTCCAAAGGTCCGGGACTCCATAGTACCGTGATATAGGACATATTACAAACAAATAATAATGATAATGATGAGCAGCAAGAGGTGGAGAGATGTGCGCACGCTGTAGTCTGCATAGGTAGAGAGAGTCAATTTGGATTCAGATTTGTTCTTATTTATATAATATTATGCACCCATCCATAGGTATGAAAGGGAGGATTTGGTTGTTAATATAAAATTGAAAATGAATTTATTTGAACCTACTTAATTTGTTTCATTTTATTTCAAATTATTATTTTGAATTTATTTTATTTGTTTTAATTTATTATTTTAATTTATATGATTAATTGATATGGATTTGTTTTAATTTACTTAATGAAGTTATTAGAATTTATTTCAATTTATTTGATTAGGTTAGGTTAGGTTAGGTTAGGTTGCCCACCAGTTGGACAGCCTCCTCGTGGCGTGGGTGGAAACAGTGTCGATCAATCGAAGAGAAGTTCCTCTCTTCCATTGATCGGCGCTGGCCAATGGTCTGACATAGTAGGTACACTCTACATACACATACACACACGGTTCGTCCTCGTCGATGGGCTTTTACCATCGGCTTGGCCGAACCAATCACACACACATACACCACACACACACCTACACTACACATAACAAATAGCTTAGGTAACGAAGCTGTGGATCAGCCAACAAACAAAATATGAACATGAAGGCGCATTGTAATAGCAGTACCCAGGTGGGTCCCGACTGCAACGTGGTTGGGGAATCCCACCCCGCTTCGGCGGGCAGCCCCCATCGTATTCTGGGGGGGGCAACAATTCGCACGACTGTTGGGGGGGAAGATGAGGAAACAGTGGAGAAGGAGATTGGAGTAGAGTTTGTCAGGACAGAGTCAGCAGGAGAGGAAGATAGAAGGACGACAAATGAAAAAGTGGTGGAAGCCTCAGAGGCAAAAGAAGTGAGAAGATCAGAGAGGCTGATGGCCTTAGATAAAGAAAAACATAGAGAAAGAGACAGAAGTCCTTTATTAGAGGACAGAAAACGAAGTCAGAAAGAGACAGAGGAAACGTGTAATCGCAAGATAACGTGCCGTGATGCGGTGACGAATAAGGAGATTGAGCTGTTTCGTGACTGTAGTTCGAGGGCGGATCTGGAGTGGGATGTAATGGACCCCAGTACACCTTTTGGTGTCCAGAGTCCTGCTTGCGATTCGCGACCTGGCTCTGCCTGCTCGACCCTGACTGCAAGAGTGGTCACGAGAGGCAAACGGCAGCAATCCGACGAGACGGATTCAGAGGAAGACGCGACCCGCCCAGTCAAGGTGTCAACCTCTAAAAGAGGCGGGGTAGTGCTGAGCTTCAACAGGATTGACTTCATTAAGAAGCCAGAAGCAGCACCACAGCCCCAACGGAGTGGGAAAAGAAGACGGGGTAGGGGGACGCCAGAACAACAGAGTGTGAGCGAGTCTGATCGTGATACACCAGCTCTGGCGATCCCTGAACCTGCCAGGCGAGGAGATGAATTCGACCACCAGATATCATCCTCCGAGTTCAGTGCGCCGGATGCTGCCTACAACAAGAGCGACCATAAGTCAGCTTCCAGGTTGCGCAAGCAGGCCAAAAAGGCCATAAATATGGTGAACACGGTGGCCAAATCATCGCGCACCCTGAGCGATGGACACGTACAGCAGCTGCAGGATGCGACTGCCTCTCTGATGGAAGCAGTCAATAAGCTCAGCTCTAACAGCATAAGCGTGGAAACGGAAAAGCTTAACCGCGACAATGAGCTTCTGCGTAAGAAAATGTTGCAGCTTGAGAGGGAGATGAACGACCTTCGGAGCCAGCTTCGGATAATGTACGAGCTGCGATCCGACCGACCGACGGACACAGTGGTCGCATCCTCAAGTGAGGTCGTAAATGAGTTTCCGGAGGTAGTTTTGAATGGAAGGCCTAAGGATCAGCCAGTGCCACTGCCGCAGAATATGCCAGTTGTGGATACTAGCGTCACAGCCGAGACAATGGAGGTGTCCTATGACTTGAGGTCACCAGACGTAGCTAACCCCAGTTATGCGGCTGCTACACGGGGCCTTAATCCTCCAGGAGAGAGTGGAGAGTGGAAGACTTCCATCGTCAACTACATAAATGCCCGTTTAGAGGCATTGGAGGGACGGTTGCCGCCGGAAGAACGAGTTCGTCCACCTTTGGCAGCAGACAAAAGGAGGGAGACTGCCACGAAATCGGGTGTTGCTAAGTCGGCTCCACTAAAGCCAGCACCAGTTCCGCAGCAACAGAGTCAGGCTGCAGCACCAGAGTCTTCGAAAAAGACAAAGAGAAGACGAAAGAAGAAATCTCTCGCTGCGCGGGAGGCTCAGGCTTCAGTTAGAGACGAAACATCTCCCTTGACTCAGCAGATGGAGTGGACTACGGTCGTCAGGAGCAACAAACCTAGAGCGCAAAATCCACCAGCCAAGAGTGTTGCACAGACAAAGAAACCCAACCTGCAAGTTCCCAAATCCGCTGTTGTGGTAATCACGCTGAAGCCTGAAGCGTTAGAGAAGGGGAAAAACTATGGAGAAGCGATTGCGCTGGCTAAGGCTCGCATAGATCTTAATGCCCTCGGTATCCCAGAAGGCGTAAAGTTCCGCACAGCGGCTACTGGCTCCAAGTTATTTGAGGTCCAAGGCGAGGACAGCGCGGCAAAGGCCGACTCTCTTGCCGTAAAGCTGAGGGAGCTTTATGGTCAGGACGTGATAGTCACCAGGCCAACCAAGTGTGTGGACATACGTGTCTCCGGCCTGGATGACTCCGTCACCAACGTGGAGGTAGCCGCTGCTATAGCTGCGGCTGGCGGAGTTGCGGTTGACACCGTCAAGACCGGGGAGATCCGTCGAAATCCTTCAGGACTTGCCACAGTCTGGGTCCAGTGCCCTGTGCTGGCGGCGAAGAAACTGATGGAGGCCGGTAAGCTGTTGGGTGGTTGGGTTGCAGCTTGAGTTAAAGTTCTAGACCGCAGACCATTGGTTTGTTACCAGTGCCTCGGGCGTGGCCATGTCGGCAAATGCTGTACGGAACAAATTCCGGTTGGTGGCCTGTGCTTTAGGTGCAGTACGGCGGGTCATAAGGCTGCCAATTGCTCTGCAGCACCCCACTGTGGCCCTTGTGCTAAGGCCGGAATTCCCGCTTCACATTCGGTCGGCTCGACAGCATGTAAGGCGAACAAGAAGGGGACTGGCTCAGTCCAATGGGAGAGTACACACATTGACCAACAAGTGATAGATGGCCATCTCTGTGTTGCAGGCGAACATTAACCACCGCGGAGTCGCACAGGATCTTTTGATTCAAAGCGCTACACAGTGGTCGACATCAGTGGTAGTGGTATGCGAGCCATACTCGGTCCAACAACACCCGGACTGGGTCGCGGACTTGGATGGTGTGGTGGCCATGACCTCGAGGGGTGCAGTCGGCTCTCCCCCTTTTACTCGTGTTGTAAGAGGTCGGGGCTGTGTCGCTGCGGTACTAGGCGAGGTAGCGTTCATAGGAGGCTACTTTTCACCAAACACAAATATAGCCGAATTTCAGGGCTTTATCCGTGAGTTGGACGCCATGTTCAATCTGGTCCGCTCGTATCCCGTGGTGGTCCTCGGTGATTTTAATGCCAAATCCATGGCGTGGGGATCGCCTCGGACACTGCCGAAAGGTCGAGAACTGGAGGATTGGGCACGAGTTTCGGGATTGCAGCTGCTGAATCGCGGAACGGTGGCTACATGTGTGAGATCCAATGGGCAATCGATTGTCGACGTGACATTCGCGAGTCCGTGTCTCGCCACACGAATCAGGGACTGGAGGGTCCTGGAGGGGATGGAGACGCTGTCGGACCATCGTTACCTCTGTTTCAGCGTCTCGGCCCAGACCTCGGTTCCTCTGGTGCCTGCCTCGACTCGCGATGGAGGCCCGCGCTGGACGCTCAGTCGATTTGATCCAGAATTGGCGGATGAGGCGGCGTTGGTAGAAGCTTGGCCGACGGTACCCGACAGACCAGCGGACATTGACACCGAGGCGGCATGGTTCCGGGGGGCGATGACCCGTATATGCGACGCATCAATGCCCCGCTCCGGTCCCCAACCTCCAAGACGTCGAGTGTATTGGTGGAACGAAGACATCGCGCAGCTTCGTAGAGCTTGCGTGGTTGCAAGACGCCAATACACTCGACATCTCAGGAGGCGCCGTCGCGAGAATGATTTTGCGCAAAGAGGGGCTACTTTGGAGGAGGCGTATAGAGCGGCCAAGCTCTCACTTCAGGTGGCTATCGGCGAAGCCAAAACTAGGGCCAGGGAGGAGATGTTGGAGGCTTTGAGTGAAGATCCGTGGGGGCGACCTCACCGCACGGTCCGGGGCAAGATGCGCCCGTATGCCCCTCCACTCACTCAGAGTCTCCAGCCTCAGTTTGTGGATAGAGTAGTGAACACGCTCTTCCCGGACGGAGAAGATATAGTCCCTCCTTCAATGTTGCCATCAGACTATACTGTGCCGGAAGAGTCCAGCGAACCGGTGGAGGTAACGACTGTAGAGCTAAAGCTGGCTGTTGCCAGGATGCGGGCAAAGAACACCGCTCCTGGTTGGGATGGTGTTCCTGGCCGAGTGTGGGCATTGGCTCTGAAGACGCTGGGACCGAGATTTCTACGGTTCCTGAGCGCATGTATGGAGCGGGGCCAGTTTCCTCGTCTCTGGAGGACGGGGAAACTGGTATTGCTCAGAAAGGAGGGTCGTCCGACAGATTCACCATCCGCGTACCGCCCTATAGTGCTGCTGGATGAGGCGGGCAAGCTCCTCGAGCGAGTCGTAGCTGCACGCCTCGTCGCGCACCTTAGGAGAGAGGGTCCGGATTTGGCTGACTCTTAATACGGATTTCGCAGGGGCCGCTCGACGATCCAGGCCATACTGGGAGTCAAGGCGCTGACGGAGGAGGCAGTAGCCCAGGGTGAGGTCGTCTTGGCGGTGTCGTTAGACATCGCAAATGCCTTCAATACCCTCCCCTGGACGGTCATAAGGGAGGCGCTTCGGTACCACCGAGTGCCACCCTACCTCTGTCGCGTGATAGGCGATTATCTCAGTGATCGTCGAGTGGTATATCCTGGACGGGATGGAGTGTGCAGTCGGGAGGTATCATGCGGTGTTCCACAGGGATCGGTCCTTGGACCGCTCCTGTGGAACATCGGGTATGACTGGGTCCTCCGTGGACGCAACTTTCCGGGCGTGGGCGTCTTTTGTTACGCAGATGATACGCTAGTAACCACCCGGGGAAGCACGTTCCACACTGCAGCAGCTGTGGCATCCATTGGGGTAGAGGACATAGTGGGCCGTATTCGCATGTTGGGCTTGAGGGTGTCTCCTGAAAAGTGCGAAGCTGTCGGCTTTTATAGCCCTTGTCTAGTGCCGCCTCGGAGACTCTGAGTGGATGTCTGCGGAGTACCTGTCTGCGTCAATGCGTCGCTGAAGTACCTAGGGCTCATTCTGGACTCAAACTGGGACTTCGCAGCGCACTTCGAGGTCCTTGCTCCGAAGCTAGATGCGGCAGCATTGGCCCTATGTAGATTGTTGCCGAATGTTGGCGGACCATCGGTGTCCTGTCGGCGATTATACGCTGGTATAGTGCGGTCGATGGCCTTGTACGGGAGTCCGGTGTGGGCGGACACCCTCACGAACCGAAATCGAGCTCTGCTTCGTAAGTCGCAGAGATTGATGGCCGTGAGGGTGATACGCGGATACCGCACCGTCTCGTACGAGGCCGCTTGTGTTATGGGCTGGAGTCTTACCGGTGGCGTGAGGAGACCCTTGAGCGGGGCGATCGACCGGCTCCAAGGGAGGTGGAGGGACGCCGGTTGGAGCTCCGTGAGGTCGCTATGGCAAGATGGGAGGACCGGCTAAATCGGCCAACGGCTGGTAAGACCGTTATTGAGGCCATACGCCCAGTGCTGGGTGAGTGGGTTGAGCGACAACACGGGGTTCTCACATTCAGGCTGACGCAGGTGCTTTCCGGGCACGGGTGCTTTGGAAAGTACCTGTGTAGGATAGCTCGCAGAGAACCCGACGAGAGATGCCACCACTGCTCGAGCACCGTGGACACCGCTGTTCACACGCTCGAATTGTGCGCAGCCTGGCGTGAACAGCGGGACGAGCTGCGAGAGGTGGTGGGGCGCGATTTGTCGCTCCCCGCAGTCGTGTCGGCTATGGTGTCTGACGAGGCAGCCTGGGAGGCCATGCTCCGCTTCTCTGAAATCGTTATGGCGGCCAAAGAGAACGCGGAGCGTGACCGTGAGGTGACGACCTCTGACCCCATACGGTCACGCCGATCTGGGGGCAGGGGCAGACCACGACGCGGAAGGCGTCGAGGTCGTGCAGACGACCTGATGCCACCCTAAATGGGCCCATAGGCGGCAGACTCGGGGGGGTCTGTCGCCGTGCAGGGCCCGAGCGAGGCGCACGTGGTTCCCGTGCGCCGCTCAAGAGGATTGAGGTCTTAACCTCTAAGAGAGGGTCCTAACGGACCATCGCCGTCGGGACGCGGACGAGTACGAACGTGTCCCCGGGCCCCGACAACAAGGCGAGCGAGGAACCGGTGGAGTTTTAGTGGGTAAACCCCTGGCTGCCCAACATCTTAAGCCAGGGGGAGCCCCACACATCCCCGCTGCTTCCCCCCCGGAGGTAGCGGGACGGTGCATAAGGCTGCATTTCTCCACCTAAAAAAAAAAAAAAAAAAAAGGTTAGGTTAGGTTAGGTTAGGTTCCCCCCCATGGGACCACGCCTTGTCGTGGTGGGGGGGCTCAGTAGCTGCAGGCAATCCAGCCTGCAGTGAAGCGAAGTGGTCCCCGGAAGGCGCTCCGCCTGTCCCTCTGAATAGCAGAGGGCAGAGTGGACGTGCAAGTGATGGTGAGTTGGGGCGACGGACCAGGGGCTATGAACCCCCCCGTTCGGCCCAACCGATGGCGGATTAAGGGAGGGGCGACGGACTAGGGGTTATGAACCCCCCCGTTCGGCCTACCCTAGGTGGTAGTTGTGGGCCAGGGCGACGGACAAGGGGTTGTCAACCCCCCCGATCGGCTTGGCTCGTGGTGGTAGCTTTGGGAAGGGGCGACGGATTGCGGTTACAAACCCTTCCGCTCGGCCTGACCCATGTAAGGGGCGACGGATCAGGGGTTGTAAACCCCCCCGATCGGCCCAACCCGTAACCCTCAACGGAGAGGAACGGGGGTCCCAAGGGACCGCGTGGAGTAAACCACTTTAAAAAATCCGTAAATCCTAAGCTTTGGTGCCTGGCGAGGGGATGCATGGTCGACGCGGAGGTCGGCCCCTAGGGCACCGACGTCGGGTCCCAGACGTTAACTGGACAAAAAAAAACATGAAAAAATGAAGCAGTGCGAAACAAATCCCCGGGCGGGTCCCAGCAACATAGCTGGGGAATCCCGTGCCGCCCTTTCCAGGGCGGCTGGCCCCACGTATACGGGGGGGGCCAACACTGCCTCGCGGCCTCGGTCGCGTACCGGAGTAGACACGGAGGAGACGGTGGACGTTCCGACCACACAAACATTTTGTGCGGTCGATGATCCCACCAACACTGGACTGGACACAAGGAGATCGGGGGCGAGTTTTGTTCGCTCCCGGTCTCACTCAAGGACGACCTCAGAGGAGAGCCTGGTCTTGCGGTTTGCTAGACCAGGCACTCCTTGCCCGAGGCCAAGGGCTGGGACGGGGGATAATGGGGACAGCGACGCTATGTCTGCGGTCTCTATTTCTTCCTCCATCGGCGGAACTCTGCGGGCGCGAAAGCGCAAACCACAGCGTCCAGCCGATGATGATGGGAGGCCCATGGTCGTGAGGCGGTGAGTAGAGGACGATGCCAGCGTGGAGCGGGAGGCGACCCAACCGGCTGCCGAAACCGGAGGAATCGACGAACGAGCGTCCGCAGACATCGGCTCGGAGCTCTTCTCCTGTCTATCGGCCGTAGAGAAGACGGTCGATAAGCCGAAGAGCTCCAAGGCGGAAGTGGTGAAGTCGGTTCGGTCCGCTTTCATCACCTTGAAGGCCTGCGCAGCCGAACTGTGCGTGAGGGCGGAGACCCGGGATCGGGAGAACGAGAGGACTCGTTCCCTTATCGACCAGCTCCACGCCCGCATCGAGGTGCTGGCCAGCGAGCTGGCCGAGCTTCGGAGGGGAGGGAGTGCCTCACATCCCCCGGCTGCGGCGCCATCTCATGTGGCGCCCGGAAGAGCTCGGGTGCCGACTAAGTCCCAGAGGAAAAAGAAAAGGCGGGCGCAGAGGTTTCGGCGTCGTCACAAGCTCCGCCAGTTCCAGCTTTGGCGGGGCCATCGACTGAGCGGGTGGGGGCACAGAGCGGCACCTGGGCAACGGTGGTCGGCCGAAAGGCGGCCGCCCGTGCCAAACAGGTCGCTGCTCCAACACCACGGACCCAGGCCGCCCCCACTCCTCAGAAGAAGAAGGGGCAGCCCAAACCCCCCACATGTGCGGCGGTTGTGGTCACGGTGCCTGAAGGCGCCGAGACCACGATCGCTGCAGTTATGACGGCCGCCAAGGCCCGCATCAAACTAGCGGACCTTGGCATCGTGGGGGGCGTAAGGCAGAGGAAGGCGGCCACCGGGGCTCTCCTTTTGGAGGTCCCTGGTCCCGAGAGCTCCACCAAGGCCGACGCCCTGGCTGTGAAGATGAGGGAGGCCCTCGCCGATACGGGCGCGCTCATCTCGCGCCCGTGTAAAATGGGCGCAGGATCTCCTGCTCCAAACGCTCGCGGAGTGGTCGGTTGGCCTGGCGGTAGTCGCCGAGCCCTACTCCGTCCCGGACAACCCTAGGTGGTTCGGGGACGACTTGGGCTTGGTCAGCATTTATTGGGCGGGGGGTGACCATCTCCATTGCTCCCTCATCGCAAAAGGGCCGGGTTACGTGGCCGTGGAGTGGGGGTCCACGGCCATGGTGGGCTGCTATATCTCCCCTAACAGCGGCCTCGCTGTTTTCGAGGCATACCTGGAGGAGCTGGCGAGCTGCATTCGCAGCTGCGCCCCCCGCCAGGTATTTGTCCTGGGTGATTTTAACTCCCGCTCGAGAGAGTGGGGGGACACCCTGGACAACGTTAGGGGAGAGACGCTTCTGGAGTGGGCGGCAGGGCTGGACCTCCGGTTGCTAAACCGAGGTTCGGCCCGTACCTGTAGGCGATGGCAGGGGGAGTCGATCGTGGACCTGTCATGGGCGACTCCCTCAGCCTCGCATACAGTTACAGGATGGAGGGTGGCGGAGGAGGCGGTCACGCTATCGGACCACCTATACATCGTATTCGATGTATCCCTCCGCCACCCTATCCGCCCACGCCAGGACCGCAGCCCTCCGCGACGTTGGTCTCTCAAGCGGCTCGACCGAGACATGGCCGTAGCCGCCGCCAACGTCGCGGACTGGACGGAGGAACAGATCTCGCCCGATCCGGAGGTGCAAGCCGCCTGGTTCCGGGACACAATGACGTCCATCTGTGACGTCTCGATGCCCCGAGCCAGGCCGCCCCAGCGGGGCTCTGTGTACTGGTGGAGCGAGGAGATCGCGCGGCTTCGACGATCGGTCGTGGCTGCGCGACGCCAGTACCAAAGAGCCCGAAGGAGAAGGCAAGCCTCACTAGAGGAGACCCTAAGAGCCAGGCGGGAATACGGGACCGCGGCCCATGCCCTCAGCATCGCAATCGCTGAGGCCAAGGAGCGGTCCTGGAACGAGCTCGTGGAGGGACTGGATAGGGATCCATGAGGGCGCCCGTACAAGATGGTACTGGGCAAGCTCAGACCGTGGGTCCCTCCGTTGACGGAAACCCTGGACCCCAACTTCGTGGGGAGAGTCGTAGCAACACTCTTCCCAAGGGTCCAGGACAGTCCCTCCAGTCACCCTCCCTTGTCGCCGGATCGAGATTTTTGGTCCGACGATCTGGGGGTGACAGGGGCCGAGCTCGAGCTGGCCGTTAGGCGGCTGGCATCCCGCTCCACCGCACCCGGCCCGGATGGTGTTCCGGGCAGGGTGCTTGTGCTGGCTCTGAAGGTCTTAGGGAACCGGCTGAGGCAGCTCTTCAACGACTGCCTCCGCCTATCCGTGTTCCCCCTCGAGTGGAAGTCAGCGAGACTGGTGCTCCTGAGGAAGGAGGGAAGGACCGCCGAGTCTCCGTCGTCGTTTCGACCGATATGCCTGCTGAACGAGACGGGGAAGCTCTTCGAAAGAGTTATCTCCGATCGTATCAGCGGGCACCTGTCGCGAGTAGGCCCAGATCTATCGGACTGCCAGTTCGGATTCCGGCCGGGGCGGTCGACCGTGGACGCTGTCCGCCTCGTCCGCTCCCTTTCGGAATCGGCAGTCCGTTCAGGGGGGGTTGCGCTGGCGGTGTCCCTGGACATCGTCAACGCTTTCGGAACCCTCCCGTGGCAGGCAATTAGGGAGGCACTGGTTTATCACGGCGTGCCTCCCTACTTGCGGGCAATCATCGGGGCCTACCTTCGCGACAGACGCGTCAGGATTACCGGTCGAAACGGGACGGAGACGGAACGGGAGATCACGTGCGGGGTTCCGCAGGGGTCCGTCTTGGGCCCCCTGCTATGGAACCTCGCATATGATGCGGTCCTTCGCACCAGTCTTCCCGGTGACGTGAGTGTCGTCTGCTATGCGGATGACACTCTCGTTGTCGCCACCGGCGCTGACTTCGGGCGAACGCTCAGGCTTGCCGAGCTGGGGGTGGCATGTGTCGTGCGGGCGATTCGCGAGCTGGGCCTAGAGATAGCGCCTCACAAGTGCGAGGCGCTATGGTTCCACCGCCTCAGACGAGGCCAGGAACCCCCCAACTCGCGAATCCGTGTAGGTGACGCCGAAGTCCAGGTGGGGCGGTACATCAAGTACCTAGGCCTCACCCTGGACAGCCGATGGAGCTTCGAAGAGCATTTCGTGCGCCTGGTCCCCCGAGCGCGCAGGATAGCAGGTGCGTTACATCGCCTGCTGCCCAACCTCGGGGGACCGCGGGAAGGAGTTCGCCGCCTCTACGGTGGCGTCATACGATCCGTGGCCTTGTACGGGGCCCCCGTGTGGTCCAACGACCTCACGAGGTCCTGCCGCTGCGGAGCTCTGTTGAGGAGCCTGCAGCGGCTAATGGCCATGCGGATCGTGCGAGGCTACCGAACGATTTCGTTCGAGGCGGCGACGGTTCTGGCCCGTTCCCCCCCTTTCCAAATCCTGGCCAAGATGGACGCCGCCGTCTATGACGCGCGGCGAGGCATCGACCAGGGTGGAGGAGACGGGGGGTACGCGCTAGAACCCGCGCAAGGAATGCTCCGGCGGGACGCGCACCGACAGGCCTTGAGGGACTGGCGCGCGCAGCTGGAACGACAGGGCTGTGCGCGCCAACGCGCTGTCGGTGCCGTCCTGCCCAACTTCGAGGCATGGATCGGCAGAAAAGGCGAGGTCACCTACAGATTGACTCAGATACTCACCGGACACGGTTGCTTCGGTGAGTATCTGAACCGAATCGGGAGGGAGGAAACGGCACAGTGCCACCATTGCGCTTCTGACCGGGACTCCGCCCAGCACACGCTGGAAGACTGCCCCGCGTGGGAGTCTGAGCGTCGAGTCCTGGTCGACGTCATCGGGCGAGATCTGTCCCCTCCAGCATTGGTCGCGGCCATGCTGGAGAGTGAGGAGGGTTGGGAGGCAGCGCTCTCCTTCTGCGAGGTAGTAATGCTCCAGAAGGAGAGCGCCGAGCGGGATCGGGAGAGAGCCGATCCCGCTCGAAGGAGGCGGCGGCGGGCCACATAGCTTGGCTAGCCGCCGCGCCGGGCTTGCGTGCGGGTACATCGTTGGGGTTGATGTGCCCGTGGTAGCGGCCCGGGATGACACCGCCGGTGCGGCGGGTGGTGTCGTCGAGGGGGCCCCGTCTCGCTCCACGTCACTTTTACAAGGCGTGGATCGAAACGGCGTTCCCCTGCGGGGTTGAGCCTCTGTCAGGCTCCCCCGGGAGAGGGCCCCCCTAAGTAATTAGGGGGGCGAAGGCGGGAGGGTTCCGGTGCACTTAAGCGATCCCGGGACCCCCCCAGATGCCTGAGGAAGGCCGCCGTGAGGTTTTTAGTGGGTAGGCCGGCCGCTTCACGGCCGGAGAGCCCCACATACCCCACCGCTCCGCCCCCAGGACGGTGGGGATGCAGTTCAATGCATTTTCCTCACGAACAAAAAAAAAAAAAAAAAAAAAAGGTTAGGTTAGGTTAGGTTAGGTTCCCCCCCAAGGGTTCCCGCCTTGTCGTGGCAGGGGGGCTTAGTAATCGTGGCCTTGCCAACCACGGTGAAGCCAAGAGGAACCCAGGGCCAAGCCAGGCTGGAGGCGCAAAGTCCGGTGCGAGCGGTACTAGAGGTAGGTCGCAGTGCTGTATGGGCGGTACTGCGACTGAGGCGGGTTGCGGTGTAGTATGGGCTGCACCGCAACTGAGGAGTAAGGGCCACGGCGGGAGAGGGTTGCCGGTATTGCGGTGAGCCGTTTCCCCTACCTTCCGTGGCCCTGACGGGGCCGCCACCGTTAGATGGCGGACGCGGTGGGGTCGCAGAGGCATGGGGCTGTCTGGCGTCCATCCGCTTGGTCCCCGAGAAGGAGGTTGCGACGTGCCAAGTGCTCTGGTGCGTCGCAACAAGGGGGGAGGGGCGAAAGCCTCGTAAGAGGAGGGTCCTCACGGACAAATGCCGTCGGGGCTGCTGATGAATGCGAAAGCGATGCCGGTAGCCCCGACAATAGGCATCGAGACGGAGCACCCTGGGGTTTTAGTCGGTTGGAGCCCGACATAACCACTTCGTTGGCCCCAACAACGGAGTGGTACCCGACCGGGTTTCCCCAGGCCAAAAAAAAAAAAAAAAAAAAAAAAAAAAAGGTTAGGTTAGGTTAGGTTAGGTTAGGTTAGGTTAGGTTAGGTTAGGTTGCAGGTCAACCTGAACCACCGCCGCGCTGCGCAGGATCTCCTGCTCCAAACGCTCGCGGAGTGGTCGGTTGGCCTGGCGGTAGTCGCCGAGCCCTACTCCGTCCCGGACAACCCCAGGTGGTTCGGGGACGACTTGGGCTTGGTCAGCATCTATTGGGCGGGGGGTGACAATCTCCATTGCTCCCTCATCGCAAAAGGGCCGGGTTACGTGGCCGTGGAGTGGGGGTCCACGGCCATGGTGGGCTGCTACATCTCCCCTAACAGCGGCCTCGCTGCTTTCGAGGCATACCTGGAGGAGCTGGCGAGCTGCATTCGCGGCTGCGCCCCCCGCCAGGTATTTGTCCTGGGTGACTTCAACTCCCGCTCGAGAGAGTGGGGGGACACCCTGGACAACGTTAGGGGAGAGACGCTTCTGGAGTGGGCGGCAGGGCTGGACCTTCGGTTGCTAAACAGAGGTTCGGCCCGTACCTGTAGGCGATGGCAGGGGGAGTCGATCGTGGACCTGTCATGGGCGACTCCCTCAGCCTCGCACACAGTTACAGGATGGAGGGTGGCGGAGGAGGCGGTCACGCTATCGGACCACCTATACATCGTATTCGATGTATCCCTCCGCCACCCTATCCGCCCACGCCAGGACCGCAGCCCTCCGCGACGTTGGTCTCTCAAGCGGCTCGACCGAGACATGGCCGTAGCCGCCGCCAACGTCGCGGACTGGACGGAGGAACAGATCTCGCCCGATCCGGAGGCGCAAGCCGCCTGGTTCCGGGACACAATGACGTCGATCTGCGACGTCTCAATGCCCCGAGCCAGGCCGCCCCAGCGGGGCTCTGTGTACTGGTGGAGCGAGGAGATCGCGCGGCTTCGACGATCGGTCGTGGCTGCGCGACGCCAGTACCAAAGAGCCCGAAGGAGAAGGCAAGCCTCACTAGAGGAGACCCTAAGAGCCAGGCGGGAATACGGGACCGCGGCCCATGCCCTCAGCATCGCAATCGCTGAGGCCAAGGAGCGGTCCTGGAACGAGCTCGTGGAGGGACTGGATAGGGATCCATGGGGGCGCCCGTACAAGATGGTACTGGGCAAGCTCAGACCGTGGGTCCCTCCGTTGACGGAAACCCTGGACCCCAACTTCGTGGGGAGAGTCGTAGCAACACTCTTCCCAAGGGTCCAGGACAGTCCCTCCAGTCACCCTCCCTTGTCGCCGGATCGAGATCTTTGGTCCGACGATCTGGGGGTGACGGGGGCCGAGCTCGAGCTGGCCGTTAGGCGGCTGGCATCCCGCTCCACCGCACCCGGCCCGGATGGTGTTCCGGGCAGGCTTGCCGAGCTGGGGGTGGCATGTGTCGTGCGGGCGATTCGCGAGCTGGGCCTAGAGATAGCGCCTCACAAGTGCGAGGCGCTATGGTTCCACCGCCTCAGACGAGGCCAGGAACCCCCCAACTCGCGAATCCGTGTAGGTGACGCCGAAGTCCAGGTGGGGCGGTACATCAAGTACCTAGGCCTCACCCTGGACAGCCGATGGAGCTTCGAAGAGCATTTCGTGCGCCTGGTCCCCCGAGCGCGCAGGATAGCAGGTGCGCTACATCGCCTGCTGCCCAACCTCGGGGGACCGCGGGAAGGAGTTCGCCGCCTCTACGGTGGCGTCATACGATCCGTGGCGCTGTACGGGGCCCCCGTGTGGTCCAACGACCTCACGAGGTCCTGCCGCTGCGGAGCTCTGTTGAGGAGCCTGCAGCGGCTAATGGCCATGCGGATCGTACGAGGCTACCGGACGATTTCGTTCGAGGCGGCGACGGTTCTGGCCCGTTCCCCCCCTTTCCAAATCCTGGCCAAGATGGACGCCGCCGTCTATGACGCGCGGCGAGGCATCGACCAGGGTGGAGGAGACGGGGGGTACGCGCTAGAACCCGCGCAAGGAATGCTCCGGCGGGACGCGCACCGACAGGCCTTGAGGGACTGGCGCGCGCAGCTGGAACGACAGGGCTGTGCGCGCCAACGCGCTGTCGGTGCCGTCCTGCCCAACTTCGAGGCCTGGATCGGCAGAAAAGGCGAGGTCACCTACAGATTGACTCAGATACTCACCGGACACGGTTGCTTCGGTGAGTATCTGAACCGAATCGGGAGGGAGGAAACGACACAGTGCCACCATTGCGCTTCCGACCGGGACTCCGCCCAGCACACGCTGGAAGACTGCCCCGCGTGGGAGTCTGAGCGTCGAGTCCTGGTCGACGTCATCGGGCGAGATCTGTCCCCTCCAGCATTGGTCGCGGCCATGCTGGAGAGTGAGGAGGGTTGGGAGGCAGCGCTCTCCTTCTGCGAGGCAGTAATGCTCCAGAAGGAAAGCGCCGAGCGGGATCGGGAGAGAGCCGATCCCGCTCGAAGGAGGCGGCGGCGGGCCACATAGCTTGGCTAGCCGCCGCGCCGGGCTTGCGTGCGGGTACATCGTTGGGGTTGATGTGCCCGTGGTAGCGGCCCGGGATGACACCGCCGGTGCGGCGGGTGGTGTCGTCGAGGGGGCCCCGTCTCGCTCCGCGCCATCTTTACACGGCGTGGATCGAAACGGCGTTCCCCTGCGGGGTTGAGCCTCTGCCAGGCTCCCCCGGGAGAGGGCCCCCCTAAGTAATTGGGGGGGCGAAGGCGGGAGGGTTCCGGTGCGCTTAAGCGATCCCGGGACCCCCCCAGATGCCTGAGGAAGGCCGCCGTGAGGTTTTTAGTGGGTAGGCCGGCCGCTTCACGGCCGGAGAGCCCCACATACCCCACCGCTCCGCCCCCAGGACGGTGGGGATGCAGTTTAATGCATTTTCCTCACGAACAAAAAAAAAAAAAAAAAAAAAAAAAAAAAAAAAAAAAAGGTTAGGTTAGGTTAGGTTAGGTTAGGTTGCCCACCAGTCGGACAGCCTCCTCGTGGCGTGGGTGGAAACAGCGTCGATCAATCGAAGAGGACTTTCTCATTTCCATTGATCGGCGCTGGCCAATGGTCCGGCATTGTAGGTACACTATACATACACTCGTTGTCGGTGGTTCTCTCTGGGGGACCATCGACATCGTACACACACACATTGGTTCGTCCTTGTCGGTGGGCTTTTACCATCGGCTTGGTCGAGCCAATCACACACACATACACCACACAACACTTACACTACACACAGGGTGGGGGTGCGCTTGCCTTGATTGGCCGGTGCACGTAGCTTAGGAACCCCTTCGCGAAAGTGAGGGGGGTGAGGGCCCGTTATCCCTTGAGCGTGCTCGGGACCGGAGGTCTTGCCATAATTGGCCGGGCCGCGAGGAGCCAACCTCAATAAAAAACAAAGTGGAGCATACCACTTTTAAATAAAAAACCCTGTGTGGCAAGCGGAATGGCAGCGCGAAGCCTTCAAGATCGGCCAGGGTGTCGGGCGGGACGGTCCAGTCAGTGCCGCTTGTGCGCTGAATGGTCCGTCTCGCTCGTCGTGTCGGTCGCTACTGCCTCCCAGGAGGGTACCTGCCGCCCCCCTCTTGGGTCACCAAAATAAAGGCTTACCCGTGGTAAGGACGCACTACCCGGGTGGACTTTTGTTTCGTTCCATGCTCGTGGGAATAGTATGGAGTATTTAAAAAACAAAAACCAAATTGAAGTTGTGAAGGAGAAACAGAGTTGGAAGAAGGAGAGACGTAGTAGGCGTGAGAAAGGACGGAAGTCAGAGAAGACGGCGGATGGGTCCAGTGGATCTGAGATGGAAGTGCGGGCAAAGTCGAGAAGCCCGGTCGCAGTCGTAAGGCTTAACCGCCTTAGCACAGATGAGGTGGAGAAGAGACTGCGTAGTGAGGAGTCGAGTTTGGAGAGGCAACTGTGTTTGTCGGACTCCTCCAGTGCCGACAATGTCTCGGTTTCAGGCTATAGATCTGCCGTTAGCCGTGACAGCGCTAAGGCGCAAAAAAGGCCGCATAGCGACGGCTCTAGTGGTGAAGAGTGGGGAGGCAAATCGCCAGCCACCCCAAGCAACAAGGTTCGAGGACGCGGCCGTCCTCCATCTACCGGGGAGTATGTCGGCCTAGCGCAGGCCAAACAGAAGCTGCTAGAGGCAGAAAAGCAGCAAATGAGGCTTGAGGCGGAAAAGGACATAGTCGCTGCGGCAAATGTCGCTCGAGAGTTGCGCTTAAAATTTCCGACTAGGTCGGAATATAAGAAAAGTGACTCAGAAGGAGAAGCAGTGGTTCACGTCCCGGTAGAGAAACAGACCACGCCAGCGCTCATTGAGCGCATAACTGGAGATCTGACCTCCATCAACTATGTTGCTGAAAACAGCAAAAATTTGAATGGTAGGTTCATACGCTACCTCAAGGACGCTGCGCTCAGTGTTGCCAACGTGGTAGAGGAGCTGAGCCAAAGAACAACGTCGGAGGAGACTGCTCTCCTACAGGCAGAAAATGCCAATATGAAGAAAGAGATGGCGGAGCTCCGCAAAGAGATCGCCTCCATTCGTGAGGAAATGGCAAGGGTCCAAAACAGCCACCCATTGCCTGGCCAGTCTGCTGGAGTAGAGGTACAGCCCGTCGCAGTCACGGAGACAAACATCGTGGAAGAGCTCAAGCGGTCCCTAATGATAGAGATAGGGACCATGATGAACGCCCGCCTCCAAGTGTTGGAGGAAAGACTCCCTCCGGCTCCAATCGTCCGCCCTCCTTTGGCGGCCAGAGCTAAGAGTCTGTCCCCACCTCAGCTTGAGGTCTCAGAGTCGGTGCCGTTGGCTGGACCTGCCACTAGGCCAAATGGCCCTGAGGGTAAGAGGAAGGCAAAGAGAGGAAAGAAGGCCAAATCGGCCAAAGAGGGACCTGCACAGCCAGTTACTGCTGTCCCTGGCCCTTCGGCCAAACCGACGACTGGGTCTTCTGGAGCCTGGGTAACGGTCGGAAAAAATGGCAAGCAGACGCCTACAAAGAAGAAGGAGCGCTCTCAAACGAGTGATAAAGCCAAGAAGCCAAGGCTTCGGGTTCATAAAACCGCGGCTATTGTGGTGACCCTGCAGCCAGAAGCTGAGAAAAAAGGTGAAACATATGCGGCAGTGCTCTCCGACGCCAAATCAAGAATTGATTGGCGTGCGATGGGCATTGAAGGTCTCCGCATAGACAAGACCGCGACAGGAGCCCGAATTATTAAGGTCCCTGGAGCGGCCAAAAACGAAATGGCTGATGCATTGGCCGAAAAAATCAGGGAAACTCTGACCGCCGAACGCGTCAGAGTACACAGACCGGTTGCGACTGCTGAGCTCCGTGTAAGCGGTTTGGATGACTCAGTGTCAGCAGAGGAATTAGCGGCGGCTATTGCTCAAGGTGGGGGCTGCTCTACGGAGCAAGTCAAGGCCGGTGATATTCGCCGAGACTCTGGTGGAATGGGTTCAGCGTGGGTGCGCTGCCTGGTGACTGCAGCGAAGAAGGTAGCGGATCAGGGCCGCTTACTCGTCGGCTGGGTATCAGCAAGCGTTAGATTGCTGCAGCCCAGAGCGCAGCGCTGCTTCCGCTGCTTAGAAGTTGGCCACGTGAGGGTAACATGCACATCGGAGGTCGACAGGAGTGACCTCTGTTACCAATGTGCACAGCCCGGCCATAGGGCTAGTCAATGTTCGTCTGCCCTGCATTGTGCACTGTGTGCAGCGGCAAAACTTCCGGCGAACCACAAAGTAGGCACAAAGGCCTGCAAGGACCCAAAGCTGTCCAAGAGTAAGACCACAGTGAGCGCAACACCGCGCCCAGCTGTAGCCTGCCCGGCCGTCTCCGAAGCACCTGTGGCTTCCAGTGAGGCGATGGATGAGGTGGATATTGACATCGAGTGTCCCTAATGGCTAACGACCCTTACCATCGATTCTTGCAGATAAACTGCAACCACTGCAGTTCAGCGCAGGACATGCTGGTGGCGTCACTAGCGGAATGGGACATTGAGGTGGCTGTGGTGGCGGAACCCTACTGGATTCCACCTCGGAGCAACTGGATTGTGGACACGGCGGCTCTCGTTGCCATCATCCCATCGAGCGCCCTGTGTGTGCCACCCCTGAAGATCATTGCTCGCGGCGTGGGTTACGTCGCGGTGAAGTGGAAGGATATAATCATCGTCGGGGTGTACTTTTCGCCAAACCGGCGGGACTCCGAGTTCGAGTCCTTCCTGGGCGAGGTTGGGGACCTTCTGGACCGTACACAACCTTGCCCAGCTCTTCTCCTGGGGGACTTAAACTCGTGGTCCACCAGATGGGGTAGTGCACACACTTCCTCAAGGGGCGTGCTCTTGGAGGGTTTGGTCGACGCCGTTGGCCTCACGGTCCTAAACCAAGGGTTGGTAAGCACCTGTGTGCGTTGGCAGGGCGAGTCGATCGTGGACGTCACGTTCGCCAGCCCTGCCCTCGTACCCAGGGTGCTAGACTGGAGGGTTGTTGAGGGGGTGGAATCGCTCTCGGACCACCGGTACATCCGATTCGAGATTCGTACCCAGACCTACAACCCTTCAGTCAGGGTGGACTGCCCCAGGTGGGCGTTGAAGAGACTGGACCGGGTCCTCTTAGAAGAGGCCGCTATCATCCAGGCGTGGGTGCCCGTGCCGGATGCCCTGGATGATGTTGACTCAGTAGCGGAACGGCTCACGTGGGCAATGACGAGCGTCTGTGACGCGTCGATGCCCCGGGTCAAGTCGCGAGTTAGCTCGAGACGAGTGTACTGGTGGTGCGCGGAGATTGCCTCCCTACGCGCCGCTTGTGTAGCAGCGCGCCGCCAATACCAGAGACATCGGAGGCGTCGACACGGTCGCCCTCGCGGGCTGGACGAAGTGGAACCAGTGGAGGCCCAGCTCTATGAGGCCTATAGGGCAGCGAAGAAAACTCTCCAGGCAGCAGTCGCTGCTGCCAAGGATAGGGCACGCAATGAGATGCTCGCGTCGCTAAGTGAGGACCCATGGGGGCGCCCGTACCGCACGGCTAGGGGCAAGCTCAGACCGTGGGCACCACCTCTTACGCAGACGCTCGAGCCAAATCTTGTTGCCGAAGTCGTCGCGACGCTTTTCCCTCATAGGGACGAGCACGTTCCGCCGAGTATGGCTCCGCCACCACCCGCAGAGCATATGTCGGAAGAGGAGGACGAGGAGTCCACAGAGGTGACAGTTCCCGAACTGAAGATGGTCGTCCGGCGTCTCAGTGCCAAGAACACCGCCCCTGGGCCTGATGGCATACCGGGGCGCGCGTTGGCTCTGGCCTCGAGACATCTGGGCGACCATCTAAGAAAGTTGTTTACCTCTTGCTTCGAACGGGGAGAATTTCCCGCTCGGTGGAGGGTCGGCAGCCTCGTGCTGTTGAAGAAGGAGGGCAGGCCGGAGGAGTCACCGTCGGCGTACCGGCCGATCGTTCTACTGGACGAGGCGTGCAAACTCTTTGAGCGCATCATTGCTGCACGCATCGTCAGCCACCTCACTCGGACTGGACCGGATCTCTCGGCAAACCAGTTCGGGTTTCGGAGGGAACGGTCGACCGTGGGTGCGATCCTCCGTGTGAAGTCGCTGGCGGATGAGGCCGTGTCCGAGGGAGATGTGTTGTTGGCGGTGTCTCTTGACATCGCCAACGCTTTTAACACCCTCCCTTGGACTTGCATTCGGGAGGCTCTCCGGTACCATTGCGTGCCGGATTACTTACGGAGGACGGTAGAGGCCTACCTCACTGACAGAGAGGTCGTTTTCGACACCCAATCGGGATTCAAACGGTGGCGCATGACATGTGGAGTTCCACAGGGGTCGGTCCTTGGGCCGCTCCTGTGGAACCTTGGATATGACTGGGTGCTTCGCGGCGCATTACTCAGGAACCTCAGCGTTACGTGTTACGCTGACGACACGTTAGTGACCGCTAGAGGGAGGACGTGCCGCGAAGCAGCCATACTGGCGACGGCCGGGGTGGCCCACGTGGTGGACAAAATCCGGCGATTGGGACTTGAGGTGGCTTTGGGGAAAACGGAGGCCATGTGCTTTCATGACCCCCGTACTCGCCTGCCACCCGACTACCACTTGATCGTCGGAGGAGTTAGCATTCCAATTGGGCCTACTCTCAAATATTTAGGCTTAATCCTGGATAGCAGGTGGACCTTCGTAGCGCACTTTGATCAGCTGGCGCCAAAGCTGGTGGGAGCGGCAGGGGCACTTTCCCGGCTCTTGCCAAATATCGGGGGCCCAAACGTTGCTACGCGACGACTGTACATGGGAGTCATTCGCTCAATGGCACTTTACGGCGCCCCGGTGTGGGCCGCGAACATCCCTGATGGCGTCATCGGCAAACTTCTGCAAGTGCAGAGGCTGATGGCCATCAGGGTGACGCGGGGATACCGCACCATAGCGGGTGACGCGGCCCTTGTGCTCGCCGGATCTCCGCCATGGGATCTCGAGGCGAAATCCCTCGCGTCGCTTTACGAGTGGCGCGAGGAGGCGCGAAGTCGGGGTGACCGCCCGGCGCTCAGGGAGGTTGAGGGACGCCGGATGGAGCTTCGCCAGATCCTCTTGGCGGAGTGGGAGATGCGGTTGGCGCGGCCGGGATACGGTCGCATAACAGTAAATGCGATTCGGCCCGCTCTACTAGAGTGGATTGAGAGGGAGCACGGGGCCCTGAGCTTCCGTCTTACACAGGTGCTTACCGGGCACGGCTGCTTCGGTAAGTACCTGTGTAGGATTCAAAGAGAGGACAATGAGCGATGCCACCACTGCAGCTGCAGTTGTGACACCGCTCAACATACACTGGAGATTTGCCCAGCTTGGGCGGAACCAAGACAGGATCTGATGGCAGTGATTGGCCACGATCTCTCGTTGCCAGCCGTGGTTTCTGCCATGGTCGGCAGCGATGAGTCCTGGCAGGCAATGCGCCAATTCTGCGAAACCGTGATGTCGGTCAAAGAGGCCGAAGAGAGAGCACGCGAGCTGCTGCAGGGGACTCAGCGCCCTCAGCGCTCTAGGCGCGTGGTCAGGAATGACCACCTGCCACCCTAAACGGCTCGTGGCGGCAGACTCGGGGGGGTCTGTCGCCAGCACAGGAGCCCGAGATGGCGGCGGCGTGTCCACGCCGCCTCTCGCGAGGGATTTTTTCCCCTTCAAGGGGTTTTTTCTGAGAGGAGGCCTGCCGAGGCCAGCCGTCGTCGGGGGTAGTAGCAGTTAAGCGCGAGCGGTCCTGCTACCCCTGGCACATGGCGGCGAGAATGGACATCGTGAGGTTTTTAGTGGGTAGGCCGGCCGGTAAAAAAGGTTAGGTTAGGTTAGGTTAGGTTAGGTTAGGTTAGGTAAGTAATTGGGTAAGTAATTGGGGGGGCGAAGGCAGGAGGGTTCCGGTGCGCTTAAGCGATCCCGGGACCCCCCCATATGCCTGAGGAAGGCCGCCGTGAGGTTTTTAGTGGGTAGGCCGGCCGCTTCACGGCCGGAGAGCCCCACATACCCCACCGCTCCGCCCCCAGGACGGTGGGGATGCAGTTCAATGCATTTTCCTCACGAACAAAAAAAAAAAAAAAAAAAAAAAAAGGTTAGGTTAGGTTAGGTTAGGTTAGGTTAGGTTAGGTTAGGTTAGGTTCCCCCCCGAGGGTTCCCGCCTTGTCGTGGCGGGGGGGCTTAGTAATCGTGGCCTTGCCAACCACGGTGAAGCCAAGAGGAACCCAGGGCCAAGCCAGGCTGGAGGAGCTGGCTAGCCCGAGAGGGACCGCTCCACCGACTTCCCCGCAAAGTCCGGTGCGAGCGGTACTAGAGGTAGGTCGCAGTGCTGTATGGGCGGTACTGCGACTGAGGCGGGTTGCGGTGTAGTATGGGCTGCACCGCAACTGAGGAGTAAGGGCCACGGCGGGAGAGGGTTGCCGGTATTGCGGTGAGCCGTTTCCCCTACCTTCCGTGGCCCTGACGGGGCCGCCACCGTTAGATGGCGGACGCGGTGGGGTCGCAGAGGAAGAGGACTGTCGGTGTGTTGTTGCCGCTTTCCCTGTCCTCTGCGACCGGAGTGGCTGGCGATGGGGCTACTTATCTGACCCATCGCAGGGGACCATGGGCGTCCAGGCATGGGGCTGTCTGGCGTCCATCCGCTTGGTCCCCGAGAAGGAGGTTGCGACGTGCCAAGTGCTCTGGTGCGTCGCAACAAGGGGGGAGGGGCGAAAGCCTCGTAAGAGGAGGGTCCTCACGGACAAATGCCGTCGGGGCTGCTGATGAATGCGAAAGCGATGCCGGTAGCCCCGACAATAGGCATCGAGACGGAGCACCCTGGGGTTTTAGTCGGTTGGAGCCCGACATAACCACTTCGTTGGTCCCAACAACGGAGTGGTACCCGACCGGGTTTCCCCAGGCCAAAAAAAAAAAAAAAAAAAAAAAAAAAAAAAAAAAAAAAAAAAAAAAAAAAAAAAAAAAAAAAAAAAAAAAAAAAAAAGGTTAGGTTAGGTTAGGTTAGGTTAGGTTAGGTTAGGTTAGGTTAGGTTAGGTTAGGTTAGGTTCCCCCCCCCGCCCCCCCGAGGGTTCCCGCCTTGTCGTGGCGGGGGGGCTTAGTAATCGTGGCCTTGCCAACCACGGTGAAGCCAAGAGGAACCAAGGGCCAAGCCAGGCTGGAGGAGCTGGCTAGCCCGAGAGGGACCGCTCCACCGACTTCCCCGCAAAGTCCGGTGCGAGCGGTACTAGAGGTAGGTCGCAGTGCTGTATGGGCGGTACTGCGACTGAGGCGGGTTGCGGTGTAGTATGGGCTGCACCGCAACTGAGGAGTAAGGGCCACGGCGGGAGAGGGTTACCGGTATTGCGGTGAGCCGTTTCCCCTACCTTCCGTGGCCCTGACGGGGCCGCCACCGTTAGATGGCGGACGCGGTGGGGTCGCAGAGGAAGAGGACTGTCGGTGTGTTGTTGCCGCTTTCCCTGTCCTCTGCGACCGGAGTGGCTGGCGATGGGGCTACTTATCTGACCCATCGCAGGGGACCATGGGCGTTCAGGCATGGGGCTGTCTGGCGTCCATCCGCTTGGTCCCCGAGAAGGAGGTTGCGACGTGCCAAGTGCTCTGGTGCGTCGCAACAAGGGGGGAGGGGCGAAAGCCTCGTAAGAGGAGGGTCTTCACGGACAAATGCCGTCGGGGCTGCTGATGAATGCGAAAGCGATGCCGGTAGCCCCGACAATAGGCATCGAGACGGAGCACCCTGGGGTTTTAGTCGGTTGGAGCCCGACATAATCACTTCGTTGGCCCCAACAACGGAGTGGTACCCAACCGGGTTTCCCCAGGCCAAAAAAAAAAAAAAAAAAAAAAAAAAAAAAAAAAAAGGTTCCCCCCCCGAGGGTTCCCGCCTTGTCGTGGCGGGGGGGCTTAGTAATCGTGGCCTTGCCAACCACGGTGAAGCCAAGAGGAACCCAGGGCCAAGCCAGGCTGGAGGAGCTGGCTAGCCCGAGAGGGACCGCTCCACCGACTTCCCCGCAAAGTCCGGTGCGAGCGGTACTAGAGGTAGGTCGCAGTGCTGTATGGGCGGTACTGCGACTGAGGCGGGTTGCGGTGTAGTATGGGCTGCACCGCAACTGAGGAGTAAGGGCCACGGCGGGAGAGGGTTGCCGGTATTGCGGTGAGCCGTTTCCCCTACCTTCCGTGGCCCTGACGGGGCCGCCACCGTTAGATGGCGGACGCGGTGGGGTCGCAGAGGAAGAGGACTGTCGGTGTGTTGTTGCCGCTTTCCCTGTCCTCTGCGACCGGAGTGGCTGGCGATGGGGCTACTTATCTGACCCATCGCAGGGGACCATGGGCGTCCAGGCATGGGGCTGTCTGGCGTCCATCCGCTTGGTCCCCGAGGAGGTTGCGACGTGCCAAGTGCTCTGGTGCGTCGCAACAAGGGGGGAGGGGCGAAAGCCTCGTAAGAGGAGGGTCCTCACGGACAAATGCCGTCGGGGCTGCTGATGAATGCGAAAGCGATGCCGGTAGCCCCGACAATAGGCATCGAGACGGAGCACCCTGGGGTTTTAGTCGGTTGGAGCCCGACATAACCACTTCGTTGGCCCCAACAACGGAGTGGTACCCGACCGGGTTTCCCCAGGCCAAAAAAAAAAAAAAAAAAAAAAAAAAAAAAAAAAAAAAAAAAAGGTTAGGTTAGGTTAGGTTAGGTTAGGTTAGGTTAGGTTAGGTTGCCCACCAGTCGGACAGCCTCCTCGTGGCGTGGGTGGAAACAGCGTCGATCAATCGAAGAGAACTTTCTCGTTTCCATTGATCGGCGCTGGCCAATGGTCCGGCATTGTAGGTACACTATACATACACTCGTTGTCGGTGGTTCTCTTTAGGGGACCATCGACATCTCACACACACACACATTGGTTCGTCCTCGTCGGTGGGCTTTTACCATCGGCTTGGCCGAGCCAATCACACACACATACACCACACAACACTTACACTACACACAGGGTGGGGGTGCGCTTGCCTTGATTGGCCGGTGCACGTAGCTTAGGGACCTCTTCGCGAAAGTGAGGGGGGTGAGGGTCCGTTATCCCTTGAGCGTGCTCGGGACCGGAGGTCTTGCCTTAACTGGCCGGGCCGCGAGGAGCCAACCTCAATAAAAAACAAAGTGGAGCATACCACTTTTAAATAAAAAACCCTGTGTGGCAAGCGGAATGGCAGCGCGAAGCCTTCAAGATCGGCCAGGGTGTCGGGCGGGACGGTCCAGTCAGTGCCGCTTGTGCGCTGAATGGTCCGCCTCGCTCGTCGTGTCGGTCGCTACTGCCTCCCAGGAGGGTACCTGCCGCCCCCCTCTTGGGTTACCAAACTAAAGGCTTACCCGTGGTAAGGACGCACTACCCGGGTGGACTTTTGTTTCGTTCCATACTCGTGGGAATAGTATGGAGTATTTAAAAAACAAAAACCAAATTGAAGTTGTGAAGGAGAAACAGAGTGGGAAGAAGGAGAGACGTAGTAGGCGTGAGAAAGGACGGAAGTCAGAGAAGACGGCGGATGGGTCCAGTGGATCTGAGATGGAAGTGCGGGCAAAGTCGAGAAGCCCGGTTGCAGTCGTAAGGCTTAACCGCCTTAGCACAGATGAGGTGGAGAAAAGACTGCGTAGCGAGGAGTCGAGTTTGGAGAGGCAACTGTGTTTGTCGGACTCCTCCAGCGCCGACAATGTCTCGGTTTCAGGCTATAGATCTGCCGTTAGCCGTGACAGCGCCAAGGCACAAAAAAGGCCGCATAGCGACGGCTCTAGTGGTGAGGAGTGGGGAGGCAAATCGCCAGCCACCTCAAGCAACAAGGCCCGAGGACGTGGCCGACCTCCATCTACCGGGGAGTATGTCGGCCTAGCGCAGGCCAAACAGAAGCTGCTAGAGGCAGAAAAGCAGCAAATGAGGCTTGAGGCGGAAAAGGACATAGTCGCTGCGGCAAATGTCGCTCGAGAGTTGCGCTTAAAATTTCCGACTAGGTCGGAATATAAGAAAAGTGACTCAGAAGGAGAGGCAGTGGTTCACGTCCCGGTAGAGAAACAGACCACGCCAGCGCTCATTGAGCGCATAACTGGAGATCTGACCTCCATCAACTATGTTGCTGAAAACAGCAAAAATTTGAACGGTAGGTTCATACGCTACCTCAAGGACGCTGCGCTCAGTGTTGCCAACGTGGTAGAGGAGCTGAGCCAACGAACAACGTCGGAGGAGACTGCTCTCCTACAGGCAGAGAATGCCACTATGAAGAGGGAGATGGCAGAGCTCCGCAAGGAGATCGCCTCCATTCGAGAGGAAATGGCAAGGGTCCAAAACAGCCACCCATTGCCTGGCCAGTCTGCTGGAGTAGAGGTACAGCCCGTCGCAGTCACGGAGACAAACATCGTGGAAGAGCTCAAGCGGTCCCTAATGATAGAGATAGGGACCATGATGAACGCCCGCCTCCAGGTGTTGGAGGAAAGACTCCCTCCGGCTCCAATCGTCCGCCCTCCTTTGGCGGCCAGAGCTAAGAGTCTGTCCCCACCTCAGCTTGAGGTCTCAGAGTCGGTGCCGTTGGCTGGACCTGCCACAAGGCCAAATGGCCCTGAGGGTAAGAGGAAGGCAAAGAGAGGAAAGAAGGCCAAATCGGCCAAAGATGGACCTGCACAGCCAGTTACTGCTGTCCCTGGCCCTTCGGCCAAACCGACGACTGGGTCTTCTGGAGCCTGGGTAACGGTTGGTAAAAATGGCAAGCAGACGCCTACAAAGAAGAAGGAGCGCTCTCAAACGAGTGATAAAGCCAAGAAGCCAAGGCTTCGGGTTCATAAAACCGCGGCTATTGTTGTGACCTTGCAGCCAGAAGCTGAGAAGAAAGGTGAAACATATGCGGCAGTGCTTTCCGACGCCAAATCAAGAATTGATTGGCGTGCGATGGGCATTGAAGGTCTCCGCATAGACAAGACCGCGACAGGAGCCCGAATTATTAAGGTTCCTGGAGCGGCCAAAAACGAAATGGCTGATGCATTGGCCGAAAAAATCAGGGAAACTCTGACCGCCGAACGCGTCAGAGTACACAGACCGGTTGCGACTGCTGAGCTCCGCGTAAGCGGCTTGGATGACTCGGTGTCAGCAGAGGAACTAGCGGCGGCTATTGCTCAAGGTGGGGGCTGCTCTACGGAGCAAGTCAAGGCCGGTGATATTCGCCGAGACTCTGGTGGAATGGGTTCAGCGTGGGTGCGCTGCCCGGTGACTGCAGCGAAGAAGGTAGCGGACCAGGGCCGCTTACTCGTCGGCTGGGTATCAGCAAGCGTTAGACTGCTGCAGCCCAGAGCGCAGCGCTGCTTCCGCTGCTTAGAGGTTGGCCACGTGAGGGTAACATGCACATCGGAGGTTGACAGGAGTGACCTCTGTTACCAATGTGCACAACCCGGCCATAGGGCTAGTCAATGCTCGTCTGCCCTGCATTGTGCACTGTGTGCAGCGGCAAAACTCCCGGCGAACCACAAAGTAGGCACAAAAGCCTGCAAGGACCCAAAGCTGTCCAAGAGTAAGACCACAGTGAGCGCAACGCCGCGCCCAGCTGTAGCCTGCCCGGCCGTCTCCGAAGCACCTGTGGCTTCCAGTGAGGCGATGGATGAGGTGGATATTGACATCGAGTGCCCCTAATGGCTAACGACCTCAAACATCAATTCTTGCAGATAAACTGCAACCACTGCAGTTCAGCGCAGGACATGCTGGTGGCGTCACTAGCGGAATGGGACATTGAGGTGGCTGTGGTGGCGGAACCCTACTGGATTCCACCTCGGAGCAACTGGATTGTGGACACGGCGGCTCTCGTTGCCATCATCCCATCGAGTGCCCTGTGTGTGCCACCCCTGAAGGTCATTGCCCGCGGCGTGGGCTACGTCGCGGTGAAGTGGAGAGACATAATCATCGTCGGGGTGTACTTTTCGCCAAACAGACGGGACTCCGAGTTCGAGTCCTTTCTGGGCGAGGTTGGGGACCTTCTGGACCGCATACAACCTTGCCCGGCTCTTCTACTGGGGGACTTAAACTCGTGGTCCACCAGATGGGGTAGTGCACACACTTCTTCAAGAGGAGTGCTCTTGGAGGGTTTGGTCGACGCCGTTGGCCTCACGGTCCTAAACCGGGGGTCGATAAGCACCTGTGTTCGTTGGCAGGGCGAGTCGATCGTGGATGTCACGTTCGCCAGCCCTGCCCTCGTACCCAGGGTGCTAGACTGGCGGGTTGTTGAGGGGGTGGAATCTCTCTCGGACCACCGGTACATCCGGTTCGAGGTTCGTGCCCAGACCTCCAACCCTTCAGTCAGGGTGGACCGCCCCCGGTGGGCGTTGAAGCGGCTGGACCAGGTGCTACTGGAGGAGGCCGCTATCGTCCAGGCGTGGGTGCCCGTGCCGGATGCCCTGGACGATGTCGACTCGGAAGCGGACCGGCTCACGGGGGCAATGACGAGCGTCTGTGACGCGTCGATGCCCCGGGTCAAGTCACGAGTTAGCTCGCGACGAGTGTACTGGTGGTGCGCGGAGATTGCCTCCCTACGCGCCGCTTGCGTAGCAGCGCGCCGCCAATACCAGAGACATCGGAGGCGTCGACACGGTCGCCCTCGTGGACTGGACGAGGTGGAACCAGTAGAGGCACAGCTCTACGAGGCCTATAGGGCAGCGAAGAAGGCTCTCCAGGCAGCAGTCGCTGCTGCCAAGGATAGGGCCCGCAACGAGATGCTCGCGTCGTTAAGTGAGGACCCGTGGGGGCGCCCCTACCGCACGGCTAGGGGCAAGCTCAGACCGTGGGCACCACCTCTCACGCAGACGCTCGAGCCAGATCTTGTTACCGAAGTAGTCGCGACGCTCTTCCCTCATAGAGAGGAGCACGTTCCGCCGAGCATGGCTCCGCCACCACCTGCAGAGCCGGCATCGCAAGAGGAGGACGAGGAGTCCACTGAGGTGACAGTTCCAGAACTAAAGATGGTCGTCCGGCGTCTCAGTGCCAAGAACACCGCCCCTGGGCCTGATGGCATACCGGGGCGCGCGCTGGCTCTGGCCTCGAGACATCTGGGCGATCATCTACGAAAGTTGTTCACTGCTTGCTTTGAACGGGGAGAATTTCCTGCTCGGTGGAGGGTCGGCAGCCTCGTGTTGTTGAAGAAGGAGGGCAGGCCGGAGGAGTCACCGTCGTCGTACCGGCCGATCGTTCTGCTGGACGAGGCGTGCAAGCTCTTTGAGCGCATCATTGCCGCACGCCTTGTCAGCCACCTCACCCGGACTGGGCCGGATCTATCGGTAAACCAGTTTGGGTTTCGGAGGGAACGATCGACCGTGGGTGCGATCCTCCGTGTTAAGACGCTGGCGGAGGAGGCCGTGTCCGAGGGAGATGTGTTGTTGGCGGTGTCTCTTGACATCGCCAACGCTTTTAACACTCTCCCTTGGACTTGCATTCGGGAGGCTCTCCGGTACCATCGCGTGCCGGATTACTTAAGGAGGACGGTAGAGGCCTACCTCTCCGACAGAGAGGTCGTCTTCGACACCCAATCGGGTTTCAAACGGTGGTGTATGACTTGTGGAGTTCCACAGGGGTCGGTCCTTGGGCCGCTCCTGTGGAACCTTGGATACGACTGGGTGCTTCGCGGTGCGGTACTCAGGAACCTCAGCGTGACTTGTTATGCTGACGATACGTTAGTGACCGCTAGAGGAAGGACGTTCCGCGAAGCAGCCATACTGGCGACGGCTGGGGTGGCCCACGTGGTGGACAAAATCCGGCGATTGGGTCTCGAGGTGGCCTTGGGGAAGACGGAGGCCATGTGTTTTTATGGCCCTCGTACTCGCCTGCCACCCGACTACCACCTGATCGTTGGAGGAGTCCGAATACCGATTGGGTCCACTCTAAAATATTTAGGATTGATCTTGGACAGCAGATGGACCTTCGTAGCGCACTTTGATAAGCTGGCGCCGAAGTTGGTTGGAGCGGCAGGGGCACTTTCCAGGCTCCTGCCAAATATCGGTGGACCAAACGTCGCTACGCGACGACTTTACATGGGCGTTATCCGCTCAATGGCGCTTTACGGTGCCCCGGTGTGGGCCGCGAACATCCCTGATGGCGTCATCGGCAAACTTCTGCAAGTGCAGAGGCTGATGGCCATCAGGGTGACGCGGGGATACCGCACCATAGCGGGTGATGCGGCCCGTGTGCTCGCCGGATCTCCGCCGTGGGATCTCGAGGCGAAATCCCTCGCGTCGCTTTACGAGTGGCGCGAGGAGGCGCGAAGTCGGGGCGACCGCCCGGCGCCTAGGGAGGTGGAGGGACGCCGGGCAGAGCTTCGCCAGATTCTCATGGCGGAGTGGGAGTCGCGGTTGGCGCGGCCGGGATACGGCCGCATAACAGTAGATGCAATTCGGCCCGTTCTGCTGGAGTGGATTGATAGGGACCACGGGGCCATAAGCTTCCGTCTTACACAGGTGCTTACCGGGCACGGCTGCTTCGGTAAGTACCTGTGTAGGATACAAAGAGAGGACAATGAGCAGTGCCACCACTGCAGCTGTAGTTGTGACACCGCTCAACATACCCTGGAGATTTGCCCGGCTTGGGCGGAACCAAGAAGGGTATTGATGGCAGTGATTGGCCAGGATCTCTCGTTGCCGGCCGTGGTTTCGGCCATGGTCGGCAGCGACGAGTCCTGGCAGGCGATGCGTCATTTCTGCGAAGCTGTTATGTCGGTCAAAGAGACTGACGAGAGAGCGCGCGAGCTGCTGCGGGAGACGCAGCGCCCTCAGCGCTCCAGGCGCGTGGTCAAAAATGACCACCTGCCACCCTAAATGGCTCGTGGCGGCGGACTCGGGGGGGTCCGTCGCCAGCATAAGAGCCCGAGATGGCGGCGGCGTGTCCACGCCGCCTCTCGCGAGGGATTTTTTCCCCTATCAGGGGGTTTTTTCTGAGAGGAGGCCTGCCGAGGCCAGTCGTCGTCGGGGGTAGTAGCAGTTAAGCGCGAGCGGTCCTGCTACCCCTGGCACATGGCGGCGAGATTGGACATCGTGAGGTTTTTAGTGGGTAGGCCGGCCGCTTCACGGCCGGAGAGCCCCACATACCCCACCGCACCGCCCCCGGGACGGTGGGGATGCAGTTCAATGCATTTTCCTCACGTGAAAAAAAAAAAAAAAAAAAAAAGGTTAGGTTAGGTTAGGTTAGGTTAGGTTAGGTTAGGTTAGGTTAGGTTAGGTTAGGTTGCCCACCAGTTGGACAGCCTCCTCGTGGCGTGGGTGGAAACAGCGTCGATCAATCGAAGAGAAGTTTCTCTTTTCCATTGATCGGCGCTGGCCAATGGTCTGACATAGTAGGTACACTACACATACACATCACACACACACACACGCACATTGGTTCGTCCTCGTCGATGGGCTTTTACCATCGGCTTGGGCGAACCAATCACACGCACACATACACCACACACACACATACACTATACATATTGGAGGGTGCTCTTGCCTTAATCGGCTGGAGCACGTGTAGCGTAAGTTATACACACGAAGCTGTGGATCAGCACAAAACACAAAAAAAATGGAAACGACGGCAATTGAAAATATTCTCCGGGCGGGTCCTTCCTCAGGAGGGGAATCCCGTCACGCTTCGGCGTGCTGCCCCGTAGTATACGGAGGGGGCAACAGTTGCAATAGTGGACTAGAAAGTGGAGACGAGTGGGAGATGGCTCAGGAAGCGAGCGGGGGTCCGAAAATCTATAACCCCATACCAGTCGACGTAGGAGTTAGTGGAGAAGAGGATGGGCTGAGTAAGCCGGAGGTAGGGCTCGAAGAGCCGAAGTGCGAACAGGTCGCAAGAGTGTTGAAGGAGCAGCGGCTTCGTAGCCCGCATGTCAGGCTCACGCGGCTAGAAGACCTTGCTGCTGGAAAGAGTGAGAGTGTAACGCAACAAGCTCGTGAACGATCGCCAATTGCGCGAAAGGCGAAGTCCTTGGACAATTTGTTCGGCTCCCTGTCGGACCTATCTGAGACAGGCGACAGCGACGAGTCTTCGCTGTCTTGCGCTTCTATGAAGAGCGGTAGAAAGGCGGGCAAGAGGACGTTGCCTCCTGAGGAGAAAGAAAGTGCTGGTGCGACACCAGCGCAAAGAGGCAGAGGCCGACCGCCCAGCACAGGGCAGTATGTGGGCCTGCACAAGGCCAGACAGGCCATGAAGGAGTTGGATGCTGCGTTTATACGTAAGCAGGCGGCTGATGACCTTGCGGCCGTGAGAGGGGCGCTTGTGGAGCCTCGTCCTCAGAGAGAAAGTCAGCCCTCAGGCGAGCACATCGGCCGCCATAAAGAGATCGAGGCAAATGTGGCTGCAGAGCGTGAGCTCATCCGCCTTCGGGCTGAGAAGGGCCTGACCCGAGATGGGTCGCCACGGTCTTCGACCAGTAGATCGGTTAAGATCGCCGATTTGGTAGTTCCAATCGGCGATCCGAAGGCGCAGACAGCGACCGCCATCGGGGACAAGGCTGCGTCCAATTTGTTGGCCGTACAGGAGGTGGCCCAGCGCAGTGGTCACCTTAAGGGGGAGTTTATCAAGTTCCTCAAAGTTGCCACTACCAACATCAAGGTGGCACTCGAGGAGCTGACTACCCGGACTCAGACGGAGGAGATGGCGCAGCTGAAGGCCGACAATGCCAGGCTCAACCAATTCGTGGCGAATCTTCGCAAAGAGATGGCGGAAATGATAAAAGAGATGCGGAACATCCGCCGCGAGAACGCGCAGTTAAGAGAGAGCGTTGGGCCCTCTCAGCCACAGAACATAATGCGTCAAGTCGGTGACATGGTGAATGCCCGACTTGAAGCAATTGAGACAAGGCTTCTTCCGGAGGAAAATCTACGTCCTCCACTTGCGGCGGACAGGTCGCGAGCCACAACCAAGGCTGCACCGACTGCTAAGCAGGCAGCGCCGAATCCAGCAGTGACCTTCGCCGAAAAGGTCTCGGCGGGGAGGAAAGGACCCCCTAAACAAACTGCCCAAGCACAACCGGGCACCTCGGCCCAGACTTCCACGCCCACGCCATCAACATCTCAGGCGTGGACCACGGTGGGAAAGAGCGGAAAGCCTGTCAATGAACCTGGCTCTAAGAGGAAGCGTGGTAAGCGCGGTGGGCAGAAGGCCAAGCGCAAGCCCAGGCTAACTCCTCCCAAGACGGCGGCGATTGTCGTGTCGCTTCCGCAGGAGGCGCTAGACGGAGGCACGACCTACGCTGACGTCTTCAAGACGGCGAGGCAGCGGTTGGACCTCAAGTCCATTGGGATCGAAGCGGTGGCGCTCGACCGCAAGACGGCCACGGGGGCACGGTTGTTGGTGGTGCCAGGGGAGGACAGAGCCAATAAAGCCGATGTCCTGGCTGACAAGCTCCGCGAATTGCTCGCAGACGTCGGAGGTCTCAGGGTCTCGAGGCCTGTGATTTGCGCAGAATTGCGCATAACGGGCTTCGACGACTCTGTCGAGGCAGATGAAATTGCGGCTGCGGTTTGCCAGCTGGGGCAATGTGCCCGGGAGAACGTCAAGGTGGGCACTATTCGTGTGTCCCCCCGTGGTTCAGGGTCTGTGTGGGTCCGCTGCCCCATCGAGGCAGCAAAGCGACTTGGCACGGCAGGACGCCTCTTGGTAGGTTGGACTTCGGCGAAGGTCGAGGTCCTGAAACAAAGAGGACTTAGGTGTTTTAAGTGCCTAGAACCTGGACACGTCCGGGCTCGGTGTCCGTCCCTGGTCGACCGCAGCGATGAGTGCTATCGTTGCGGCCAACAGGGACATAAGGCGGCGTCCTGCCATGCGGCAGCAAGGTGCTCGCTGTGTGCTAAGGCCGACAAGCCAGCACAGCATAGGCTGGGAGGCAAGGCGTGCCCCCGGCAAAAGTCGGTAAAAGGGGTTGATACACCTCGACCCTGCGATCCAGTGGTTCCTGCTGCTCCCCAACCCGAGGACGCGCCGGACTTTGAGATGCCGTGCCCGTAGGGGTACCGCATCTCACGCTGGCCTGAGAAGGCTGCAGAGAGGATCGGCTTCGGCTGGCCCTCTTTGCCCCGAAGTATGGGCAGCACTTTAGCTGCCCCAACACGGCCCATGGCGGTGGACTCGGGGGAGTCCATCGCCAGTTTAAGGGCTCGAGGAGGCGGCGGCGTGCTTCACGCCGCCTTTCTCGTGGTGACCATAATAATGAGGAGGGGTCCGCAAGGACCAGCCACCGTCGGGGGAAGCCATTCATGCGCAGGCGATAATGGTACCCCCGGCATTATGGTGGTGAGATAGGAGCACCGTCAGGTTTTTAGTGAGTATGCCGGCTGCTTCACGGCCGGAGAGCCTCACATACCCCACCGCTCCCCCCGGGGCGGTGGAAGTGCAGTTTCATGCATTTTCCTGACGTTAAAAAAAAAAAAAAAAAAAAAAAAAAAAAAAAAAAAAAAAAAAGGTTAGGTTAGGTTAGGTTAGGTTAGGTTAGGTTAGGTTAGGTTAGGTTAGGTTGCCCACCAGTCGGACAGCCTCCTCGTGGCGTGGGTGGAAACAGCGTCGATCAATCGAAGAGAACTTTCTCGTTTCCATTGATCGGCGCTGGCCAATGGTCCGGCATTGTAGGTACACTATACATACACTCGTTGTCGGTGGTTCTCTTTTGGGGACTATCGACATCACACACACACACATTGGTTCGTCCTCGTCGGTGGGCTTTTACCATCGGCTTGGCCGAGCCAATCACACACACATACACCACACAACACTTACACTGCACACAGGGTGGGGGTGCGCTTGCCTTGATTGGCCGGTGCACGTAGCTTAGGGACCTCTTCGCGAAAGTGAGGGGGGTGAGGGTCCGTTATCCCTCGAGCGTGCTCGGGACCGGAGGTCTTGCCTTAATTGGCCGGGCCGCGAGGAGCCAACCTCAATAAAAAACAAAGTGGAGCATACCACTTTTAAATAAAAAACCCTGTGTGGCAAGCGGAATGGCAGCGCGAAGCCTTCAAGATCGGCCAGGGTGTCGGGCGGGACGGTCCAGTCAGTGCCGCTTGTGCGCTGAATGGTCCGCCTCGCTCGTCGTGTCGGTCGCTACTGCCTCCCAGGAGGGTACCTGCCGCCCCCCTCTTGGGTCACCAAAATAAAGGCTTACCCGTGGTAAGGACGCACTACCCGGGTGGACTTTTGTTTCGTTCCATGCTCGTGGGAATAGTATGGAGTATTTAAAAAACAAAAACCAAAACCAAATTGAAGATGTGAAGGAGAAACAGAGTGGGAAGAAGGAGAGACGTAGTAGGCGTGAGAAAGGACGGAAGTCAGAGAAGACGGCGGATGGGTCCAGTGGATCTGAGATGGAAGTGCGGGCAAAGTCGAGAAGCCCGGTCGCAGTCGTAAGGCTTAACCGCCTTAGCACAGATGAGGTGGAGAAGAGACTGCGTAGTGAGGAGTCGAGTTTGGAGAGGCAACTGTGTTTGTCGGACTCCTCCAGTGCCGACAATGTCTCGGTTTCAGGCTATAGATCTGCCGTTAGCCGTGACAGCGCTAAGGCGCAAAAAAGGCCGCATAGCGACGGCTCTAGTGGTGAAGAGTGGGGAGGCAAATCGCCAGCCACCCCAAACAACAAGGTTCGAGGACGCGGCCGTCCTCCATCTACCGGGGAGTATGTCGGCCTAGCGCAGGCCAAACAGAAGCTGCTAGAGGCAGAAAAGCAGCAAATGAGGCTTGAGGCGGAAAAGGACATAGTCGCTGCGGCAAATGTCGCTCGAGAGTTGCGCTTAAAATTTCCGACTAGGTCGGAATATAAGAAAAGTGACTCAGAAGGAGAAGCAGTGGTTCACGTCCCGGTAGAGAAACAGACCACGCCAGCGCTCATTGAGCGCATAACTGGAGATCTGACCTCCATCAACTATGTTGCTGAAAACAGCAAAAATTTGAACGGTAGGTTCATACGCTACCTCAAGGACGCTGCGCTCAGTGTTGCCAACGTGGTAGAGGAGCTGAGCCAAAGAACAACGTCGGAGGAGACTGCTCTCCTACAGGCAGAAAATGCCAGTATGAAGAAAGAGATGGTGGAGCTCCGCAAAGAGATCGCCTCCATTCGTGAGGAAATGGCAAGGGTCCAAAACAGCCACCCATTGCCTGGCCAGTCTGCTGGAGTAGAGGTACAGCCCGTCGCAGTCACGGAGACAAACATCGTGGAAGAGCTCAAGCGGTCCCTAATGATAGAGATAGGGACCATGATGAACGCCCGCCTCCAGGTGTTGGAGGAAAGACTCCCTCCGGCTCCAATCGTCCGCCCTCCTTTGGCGGCCAGAGCTAAGAGTCTGTCCCCACCTCAGCTTGAGGTCTCAGAGTCGGTGCCGTTGGCTGGACCTGCCACAAGGCCAAATGGCCCTGAGGGTAAGAGGAAGGCAAAGAGAGGAAGGAAGGCCAAATCGGCCAAAGATGGACCTGTACAGCCAGTTACTGCTGTCCCTGGCCCTTCGGCCAAACCGACGACTGGGTCTTCCGGAGCCTGGGTAACTATGCCTAACAAAAAGAAGGAGAGCTCCCAAACAAATCATAAGGCTAAGAAGCCAAGGCTGCGTGTTCATAAAACCGCGGCAATTGTCGTGACATTGCAGCCGGAAGCTGAGAAAAGAGGAGAAACGTATGCGGCAGTGCTTTCCGACGCCAAATCAAGAATTGATTGGCGTGCGATGGGCATTGAAGGTCTCCGCATAGACAAGACCGCGACAGGAGCCCGAATTATCAAGGTACCTGGAGCGGCCAAAAATGAAATGGCTGATGCATTGGCCCAAAAAATAAGGGAAACTCTGACCGCCGAACGCGTCAGAGTACACAGACCGGTTGCGACTGCTGAGCTGCGCGTAAGCGGATTGGATGACTCGGTGTCAGCAGAAGAACTAGCGGCGGCTATTGCTCAAGGCGGGGGCTGCTATACTGAGCAAGTCAAGGCCGGTGATATTCGCCGAGACTCTGGTGGAATGGGTTCAGCGTGGGTGCGCTGCCCGGTGGCTGCAGCCAAGAAGGTAGCGGATCAGGGCCGCTTACTCGTCGGCTGGGTATCAGCAAGTGTTAGATTGCTGCAGCCCAGAGCGCAGCGCTGCTTCCGCTGCTTAGAGGTTGGCCACGTGAGGGTTACATGCACATCGGAGGTCGACAGGAGTGACCTCTGTTACCAATGTGCACAGCCCGGCCATAGGGCTAGTCAATGCTCGTCTGCCCTGCATTGTGCACTGTGTGCAGCGGCAAAACTCCCGGCGAACCACAAAGTAGGCACAAAGGCCTGCAAGGACCCAAAGCTGTCCAAGAGTAAGACCACAGCGAGTGCAACACCGCGCCCAGCTGTAGCCTGCCCGGCCGTCTCCGAAGCACCTGTGGCTTCCAGTGAGGCGATGGATGAGGTGGATATTGACATCGAGTGTCCCTAATGGCTAACGACCCTTACCATCGATTCTTGCAGATAAACTGCAACCACTGCAGTTCAGCGCAGGACATGCTGGTGGCGTCACTAGCGGAATGGGACATTGAGGTGGCTGTGGTGGCGGAACCCTACTGGATTCCACCTCGGAGCAACTGGATTGTGGACACGGCGGCTCTCGTTGCCATCATCCCATCGAGTGCCCTGTGTGTGCCACCCCTGAAGGTCATTGCCCGCGGCGTGGGCTACGTCGCGGTGAAGTGGAGAGACATAATCATCGTCGGGGTGTACTTTTCGCCAAACAGACGGGACTCCGAGTTCGAGTCCTTTCTGGGCGAGGTTGGGGACCTTCTGGACCGCACACAACCTTGCCCGGCTCTTCTACTGGGGGACTTAAACTCGTGGTCCACCAGATGGGGTAGTGCACACACTTCTTCAAGAGGAGTGCTCTTGGAGGGTTTGGTCGACGCCGTTGGCCTCACGGTCCTAAACCGGGGGTCGATAAGCACCTGTGTTCGTTGGCAGGGCGAGTCGATCGTGGATGTCACGTTTGCCAGCCCTGCCCTCGTACCCAGGGTGCTAGACTGGAGGGTTGTTGAGGGGGTGGAATCTCTCTCAGACCACCGGTACATCCGGTTCGAGGTTCGTACCCAGACCTCCAACCTTTCAGTCAGGGTGGACCGCCCCCGGTGGGCGTTGAAGCGGCTGGACCAGGTGCTACTGGAGGAGGCCGCTATCGTCCAGGCGTGGGTGCCCGTGCCGGATGCCCTGGACGATGTCGACTCGGAAGCGGACCGGCTCACGGGGGCAATGACGAGCGTCTGTGACGCGTCTATGCCCCGGGTCAAGTCGCGAGTTAGCTCGCGACGAGTGTACTGGTGGTGCGCGGAGATTGCCTCCCTACGCGCCGCTTGCGTAGCAGCGCGCCGCCAATACCAGAGACATCGGAGGCGTCGACACGGTCGCCCTCGTGGTCTGGACGAGGTGCAACCAGTAGAGGCACAGCTCTACGAGGCCTATAGGGCAGCGAAGAAGGCTCTCCAGGCAGCAGTCGCTGCTGCCAAGGATAGGGCCCGCAACGAGATGCTCGCGTCGTTAAGTGAGGACCCGTGGGGGCGCCCCTACCGCACGGCTAGGGGCAAGCTCAGACCGTGGGCACCACCTCTCACGCAGACGCTCGAGCCAGATCTTGTTACCGAAGTAGTCGCGACGCTCTTCCCTCATAGAGAGGAGCACGTTCCGCCGAGCATGGCTCCGCCACCACCTGCAGAGCCGGCATCGCAAGAGGAGGACGAGGAGTCCACTGAGGTGACAGTTCCAGAACTAAAGATGGTCGTCCGGCGTCTCAGTGCCAAGAACACCGCCCCTGGGCCTGATGGCATACCGGGGCGCGCGTTGGTTCTGGCCTCGAGACATCTGGGCGATCATCTACGAAAGTTGTTCACTGCTTGCTTTGAACGGGGAGAATTTCCTGCTCGGTGGAGGGTCGGCAGCCTCGTGTTGTTGAAGAAGGAGGGCAGGCCGGAGGAGTCACCGTCGTCGTACCGGCCGATCGTTCTGCTGGACGAGGCGTGCAAGCTCTTTGAGCGCATCATTGCCGCACGCCTTGTCAGCCACCTCACCCGGACTGGGCCGGATCTATCGGTAAACCAGTTCGGGTTTCGGAGGGAACGATCGACCGTGGGTGCGATCCTCTGTGTGAAGACGCTGGCGGAGGAGGCCGTGTCCGAGGGAGATGTGTTGTTGGCGGTGTCTCTTGACATCGCCAACGCTTTTAACACTCTCCCTTGGACTTGCATTCGGGAGGCTCTCCGGTACCATCGCGTGCCGGATTACTTACGGAGGACGGTAGAGGCCTACCTCTCCGACAGAGAGGTCGTCTTCGACACCCAATCGGGTTTCAAACGGTGGCGTATGACTTGTGGAGTTCCACAGGGGTCGGTCCTTGGGCCGCTCCTGTGGAACCTTGGATACGACTGGGTGCTTCGCGGTGCGGTACTCAGGAACCTCAGCGTGACTTGCTATGCTGACGACACGTTAGTGACCGCTAGAGGAAGGACGTTCCGCGAAGCAGCCATACTGGCGACGGCTGGGGTGGCCCACGTGGTGGACAAAATCCGGCGATTGGGTCTCGAGGTGGCCTTGGGGAAGACGGAGGCCATGTGTTTTTATGGCCCTCGTACTCGCCTGCCACCCGACTACCACCTGATCGTTGGAGGAGTCCGAATACCGATTGGGTCCACTCTAAAATATTTAGGATTGATCTTGGATAGCAGATGGACTTTCGTAGCGCACTTTGATAAGCTGGCGCCGAAGTTGGTGGGAGCGGCAGGGGCACTTTCCAGGCTCCTGCCAAATATCGGTGGACCAAACGTCGCTACGCGACGACTTTACATGGGCGTTATCCGCTCAATGGCGCTTTACGGTGCCCCGGTGTGGGCCGCGAACATCCCTGATGGCGTCATCGGCAAACTTTTGCAAGTGCAGAGGCTGATGGCCATCAGGGTGACGCGGGGATACCGCACCATAGCGGGTGATGCGGCCCGTGTGCTCGCCGGATCTCCGCCGTGGGATCTCGAGGCGAAATCCCTCGCGTCGCTTTACGAGTGGCGCGAGGAGGCGCGAAGTCGGGGCGACCGCCCGGCGCCCAGGGAGGTGGAGGGACGTCGGGCAGAGCTTCGCCAGATTCTCATGGCGGAGTGGGAGTCGCGGTTGGCGCGGCCGGGATACGGCCGCATAACAGTAGATGCAATTCGGCCCGTTCTGCTGGAGTGGATTGATAGGGACCACGGGGCCATAAGCTTCCGTCTTACACAGGTGCTTACCGGGCACGGCTGCTTCGGTAAGTACCTGTGTAGGATACAAAGAGAGGACAATGAGCGGTGCCACCACTGCAGCTGCAGTTGTGACACCGTTGAACATACCCTGGAGATTTGCCCGGCTTGGGCGGAACCAAGAAGGGTATTGATGGCAGTGATTGGCCAGGATCTCTCGTTGCCGGCCGTGGTTTCAGCCATGGTCGGCAGCGACGAGTCCTGGCAGGCGATGCGTCATTTCTGCGAAGCTGTTATGTCGGTCAAAGAGACTGACGAGAGAGCGCGCGAGCTGCTGCGGGGGACGCAGCGCCCTCAGCGCTCCAGGCGCGTGGTCAGAAATGACCACCTGCCACCCTAAATGGCTCGTGGCGGCGGACTCGGGGGGTCTGTCGCCAGCACAGGAGCCCGAGATGGCGGCGGCGTGTCCACGCCGCCTCTCGCGAGGGATTTTTTCCCCTTCAAGGGGTTTTTCTGAGAGGAGGCCTGCCGAGGCCAGCCGTCGTCGGGGGTAGTAGCAGTTAAGCGCGAGCGGTCCTGCTACCCCTGGCACATGGCGGCGAGAATGGACATCGTGAGGTTTTTAGTGGGTAGGCCGGCCGCTTCACGGCCGGAGAGCCCCACATACCCCACCGCACCGCCCCCGGGACGGTGGGGATGCAGTTCAATGCATTTTCCTCACGTGAAAAAAAAAAAAAAAAAAAAAAAAAAAAAAAAAAAAAAAAAGGTTAGGTTAGGTTAGGTTAGGTTAGGTTAGGTTAGGTTAGGTTGCCCACCAGTTGGACAGCCTCCTCGTGGCGTGGGTGGAAACAGTGTCGATCAATCGAAGAGAAGTTCCTCTCTTCCATTGATCGGCGCTGGCCAATGGTCTGACATAGTAGGTACACTCTACATACACAAACACACACGGTTCGTCCTCGTCGATGGGCTTTTACCATCGGCTTGGCCGAACCAATCACACACACATACACCACACACACACCTACACTACACATAACAAATAGCTTAGGTAACGAAGCTGTGGATCAGCCAACAAACAAAATATGAACATGAAGGCGCATTGTAATAGCAGTACCCAGGTGGGTCCCGACTGCAACGTGGTTGGGGAATCCCACCCCGCTTCGGCGGGCAGCCCCCATCGTATTCTGGGGGGGGCAACAATTCGCACGACTGTTGGGGGGGAAGATGAGGAAACAGTGGAGAAGGAGATTGGAGTAGAGTTTGTCAGGACAGAGTCAGCAGGGGAGGAAGATAGATGGACGACAAATGAAAAAGTGGTGGAAGCCTCAGAGGCAAAAGAAGTGAGAAGATCAGAGAGGCTGATGGCCTTAGATAAAGAAAAACATAGAGAAAGAGACAGAAGTCCTTTATTAGAGGACAGAAAACGAAGTCAGAAAGAGACAGAGGAAACGTGTAATCGCAAGATAACGTGCCGTGATGCGGTGACGAATAAGGAGATTGAGCTGTTTCGTGACTGTAGTTCGAGGGCGGATCTGGAGTGGGATGTAATGGACCCCAGTACACCTTTTGGTGTCCAGAGTCCTGCTTACGATTCGCGACCTGGCTCTGCCTGCTCGACCCTGACTGCAAGAGTGGTCACGAGAGGCAAACGGCAGCAATCCGACGAGACGGATTCAGAGGAAGACGCGACCCGCCCAGTCAAGGTGTCAACCTCTAAAAGAGGCGGGGTAGTGCTGAGCTTCAACAGGATTGACTTCATTAAGAAGCCAGAAGCAGCACCACAGCCCCAACGGAGTGGGAAAAGAAGTCGGGGTAGGGGGACGCCAGAACAACAGAGTGTGAGCGAGTCTGATCGTGATACACCAGCTCTGGCGATCCCTGAACCTGCCAGGCGAGGAGATGAATTCGACCACCAGATATCATCCTCCGAGTCCAGTGCGCCGGATGCTGCCTACAACAAGAGCGACCATAAGTCAGCTTCCAGGTTGCGCAAGCAGGCCAAAAAGGCCATAAATATGGTGAACACGGTGGCCAAATCATCGCGCACCCTGAGCGATGGACACGTACAGCAGCTGCAGGATGCGACTGCCTCTCTGATGGAAGCAGTCAATAAGCTCAGCTCTAACAGCATAAGTGTGGAAACGGAAAAGCTTAACCGCGACAATGAGCTTCTGCGTAAGAAAATGTCGCAGCTTGAGAGGGAGATGAACGACCTTCGGAGCCAGCTTCGGATAATGTACGAGCTGCGATCCGACCGACCGACGGACACAGTGGTCGCATCCTCAAGTGAGGTCGTAAATGAGTTTCCGGAGGTAGTTTTGAATGGAAGGCCTAAGGATCAGCCAGTGCCACTGCCGCAGAATATGCCAGTTGTGGATACTAGCGTCACAACCGAGACAATGGAGGTGTCCTATGACTTGAGGTCACCAGACGTAGCTAACCCCAGTTATGCGGCTGCTACACGGGGCCTAAATCCTCCAGGAGAGAGTGGAGAGTGGATGACTTCCATCGTCAACTACATAAATGCCCGTTTAGAGGCATTGGAGGGACGGTTGCCGCCGGAAGAACGAGTTCGTCCACCTTTGGCAGCAGACAAAAGGAGGGAGACTGCCACGAAATCGGGTGTTGCTAAGTCGGCTCCACTAAAGCCAGCACCAATTCCGCAGCAACAGAGTCAGGCTGCAGCACCAGAGTCTTCGAAAAAGACAAAGAGAAGACGAAAGAAGAAGTCTCTCGCTGCGCGGGAGGCTCAGGCTTCAGTTAGAGGCGAAACATCTCCCTTGACTCAGCAGATGGAGTGGACTACGGTCGTCAGGAGCAACAAACCTAGAGCGCAAAATCCACCAGCCAAGAGTGTTGCACAGACAAAGAAACCCAACCTGCAAGTTCCCAAATCCGCTGTTGTGGTAATCACGCTGAAGCCTGAAGCGTTAGAGAAGGGGAAAAACTATGGAGAAGCGATTGCGCTGGCTAAGGCTCGCATAGATCTTAATGCCCTCGGTATCCCAGAAGGCGTAAAGTTCCGCACAGCGGCTACTGGCTCCAAGTTATTTGAGGTCCAAGGCGAGGACAGCGCGGCAAAGGCCGACTCTCTTGCCGTAAAGCTGAGGGAGCTTTATGGTCAGGACGTGATAGTCACCAGGCCAACCAAGTGTGTGGACATACGTGTCTCCGGCCTGGATGACTCCGTCACCAACGTGGAGGTAGCCGCTGCTATAGCTGCGGCTGGCGGAGTTGCGGTTGACACCGTCAAGACCGGGGAGATCCGTCGAAATCCTTCAGGACTTGCCACAGTCTGGGTCCAGTGCCCTGTGTTGGCGGCGAAGAAACTGATGGAGGCCGGTAAGCTGTTGGTTGGTTGGGTTGCAGCTAGAGTTAAAGTTCTAGACCGCAGACCATTGGTTTGTTACCAGTGCCTCGGGCGTGGCCATGTCGGCAAATGCTGTACGGAACAAATTCCGGTTGGTGGCCTGTGCTTTAGGTGCAGTACGGCGGGTCATAAGGCTGCCAATTGCTCTGCAGCACCCCACTGTGGCCCTTGTGCTAAGGCCGGAATTCCCGCTTCACATTCGGTCGGCTCGACAGCATGTAAGGCGAACAAGAAGGGGACTGGTCGCAAGGCTCAGTCCAATGGGAGAGTAACATTGACCAACAAGTGATAGATGGCCATCTCTGTGTTGCAGGCGAACATTAACCACCGCGGAGTCGCACAGGATCTTTTGATTCAAAGCGCTACACAGTGGTCGACATCAGTGGTAGTGGTATGCGAGCCATACTCGGTCCAACAACACCCGGACTGGGTCGCGGACTTGGATGGTGTGGTGGCCATGACCTCGAGGGGTGCAGTCGGCTCTCCCCCTTTTACTCGTGTTGTAAGAGGTCGGGGCTGTGTCGCTGCGGTACTAGGCGAGGTAGCGTTCATAGGAGGCTACTTTTCACCAAACACAAATACAGCCGAATTTCAGGGCTTTATTCGTGAGTTGGACGCCATGTTCAATCTGGTCCGCTCGTATCCCGTGGTGGTCCTCGGTGATTTTAATGCCAAATCCATGGCGTGGGGATCGCCTCGGACACTGCCGAAAGGTCGAGAACTGGAGGATTGGGCACGAGTTTCGGGATTGCAGCTGCTGAATCGCGGAACGGTGGCTACATGTGTGAGATCCAATGGGCAATCGATTGTCGACGTGACATTCGCGAGTCCGTGTCTCGCCACACGAATCAGGGACTGGAGGGTCCTGGAGGGGGTGGAGACGCTGTCGGACCATCGTTACCTCTGTTTCAGCGTCTCGGCCCAGACCTCGGTTCCTCTGGTGCCTGCCTCGACTCGCGATGGAGGCCCGCGCTGGACGCTCAGTCGATTTGATCCAGAATTGGCGGATGAGGCGGCGTTGGTAGAAGCTTGGCCGACGGCACCCGACAGACCAGCGGACATTGACACCGAGGCGGCATGGTTCCGGGGGGCGATGACCCGTATATGCGACGCATCAATGCCCCGCTCCGGTCCCCAACCTCCAAGACGTCGAGTGTATTGGTGGAACGAAGACATCGCGCAGCTTCGTAGAGCTTGCGTGGTTGCAAGACGCCAATACGCTCGACATCTCAGGAGGCGCCGTCGCGAGGATGATTTTGCGCAAAGAGGGGCTACTTTGGAGGAGGCGTATAGAGCGGCCAAGCTCTCACTTCAGGTGGCTATCGGCGAAGCCAAAACTAGGGCCAGGGAGGAGATGTTGGAGGCTTTGAGTGAAGATCCGTGGGGGCGACCTTACCGCACGGTCCGGGGCAAGATGCGCCCGTATGCCCCTCCACTCACTCAGAGTCTTCAGCCTCAGTTTGTGGATAGAGTAGTGAACACGCTCTTCCCGGACGGAGAAGATATAGTCCCTCCTTCAATGTTGCCATCAGACTATACTGTGCCGGAAGAGTCCAGCGAACCGGTGGAGGTAACGACTGTAGAGCTAAAGCTGGCTGTTGCAAGGATGCGGGCAAAGAACACCGCTCCTGGTTGGGATGGTGTTCCTGGCCGAGTGTGGGCATTGGCTCTGAAGACGCTGGGACCGAGATTTCTACGGTTCCTGAGCGCATGTATGGAGCGGGGCCAGTTTCCTCGTCTCTGGAGGACGGGGAAACTGGTATTGCTCAGAAAGGAGGGTCGTCCGACAGATTCACCATCCGCGTACCGCCCTATAGTGCTGCTGGATGAGGCGGGCAAGCTCCTCGAGCGAGTCGTAGCTGCACGCCTCGTCGCGCACCTTAGGAGAGAGGGTCCGGATTTGGCTGACTCTCAATACGGATTTCGCGGGGGCCGCTCGACGATCCAGGCCATACTGGGAGTCAAGGCGCTGACGGAGGAGGCAGTAGCCCAGGGTGAGGTCGTCTTGGCGGTGTCGTTAGACATCGCCAATGCCTTCAATACCCTCCCCTGGACGGTCATAAGGGAGGCGCTTCGGTACCACCGAGTGCCACCCTACCTCTGTCGCGTGATAGGCGATTATCTCAGTGATCGTCGAGTGGTATATCCTGGACGGGATGGAGTGTGCAGTCGGGAGGTATCATGCGGTGTTCCACAGGGATCGGTCCTTGGACCGCTCCTGTGGAACATCGGGTATGACTGGGTCCTCCGTGGACGCAACTTTCCGAGCGTGGGCGTCTTTTGTTACGCAGATGATACGCTAGTAACCGCCCGGGGAAGCACGTTCCACACTGCAGCAGCTGTGGCATCCATCGGGGTAGAGGACATAGTGGGCCGTATTCGCATGTTGGGCTTGAGGGTGTCTCCTGAAAAGTGCGAAGCTGTCGGCTTTTATAGCCCGTGTCTAGCGCCGCCTCGGGGACTCTGCGTGGATGTCTGCGGAGTTCCTGTCAGCGTCAATGCGTCGCTGAAGTACCTAGGGCTCATTCTGGACTCAAACTGGAACTTCGCAGCGCACTTCGAGGCCCTTGCTCCAAAGCTAGATGCCGCAGCATTGGCCCTATGTGCATTGTTGCCGAATGTTGGCGGACCATCGGTGTCCTGCCGGCGATTATACGCTGGTATAGTGCGGTCAATGGCCTTGTATGGGAGTCCGGTGTGGGCGGACGCCCTCACGAACCGAAATCGAGCTCTGCTTCGCAAGTCGCAGAGATTGATGGCCGTGAGGGTGATACGCGGATACCGCACCGTCTCGTACGAAGCCGCTTGTGTTTTAGCCGGAGTCTTGCCTTGGGACTTGGACGCGAGAGCCCTCGCGTCAATGTACCGGTGGCGCGAAGAGACCCTTGAGCGGGGCGATCGACCGGCTCCAAGGGAGGTGGAAGGACGCCGGTTGGAGCTCCGTGAGATCGCTATGGCAAGATGGGAGGACCGGCTAAATCGGCCAACGGCTGGTAAGGCCGTTATTGAGGCCATACGCCCAGTACTGGGTGAGTGGGTTGAGCGACAACACGGGGTTCTCACATTCAGGCTGACGCAGGTGCTTTCCGGGCACGGGTGCTTTGGAAAGTACCTGTGTAGGGTAGCTCGCAGAGAGCCTGACGAGAGATGCCACCACTGCTCGAGCACCGTGGACACCGCTGTTCACACGCTCGAATTGTGCGCAGCCTGGCGTGAACAGCGGGACGAGCTGCGAGAGGTGGTGGGGCGCGATTTGTCGCTCCCCGCAGTCGTGTTGGCTATGGTGTCTGATGAGGCAGCCTGGGAGGCCATGCTCCGCTTCTCTGAAATCGTTATGGCGGCCAAAGAGAACGCGGAGCGTGACCGTGAGGTGACGACCTCTGACCCCATACGGTCACGCCGATCTGGGGGCAGGGGCAGACCACGACGCGGAAGGCGTCGAGGTCGTGCAGACGACCTGATGCCACCCTAAATGGGCCCATAGGCGGCAGACTCGGGGGGGTCTGTCGCCGTGCAGGGCCCGAGTGAGGCGCACGTGGTTCCCGTGCGCCGCTCAAGAGGATTGAGGTCTTAACCTCTAAGAGAGGGTTCTAACGGACCATCGCCGTCGGGACGCGGACGAGTACGAACGTGTCCCCGGGCCCCGACAACAAGGCGAGCGAGGAACCGGTGGAGTTTTAGTGGGTAAACCCCTGGCTGCCCAACATCTTAAGCCAGGGGGAGCCCCACACATCCCCGCTGCTTCCCCCCCGGAGGTAGCGGGACGGTGCATAAGGCTGCATTTCTCCACCTAAAAAAAAAAAAAAAAAAAAAAAAAGGTTAGGTTAGGTTAGGTTAGGTTAGGTTAGGTTAGGTTAGGTTGCCCACCAGTCGGACAGCCTCCTCGTGGCGTGGGTGGAAACAGCGTCGATCAATCGAAGAGAACTTTCTCGTTTCCATTGATCGGCGCTGGCCAATGGTCCGGCATTGTAGGTACACTATACATACACTCGTTGTCGGTGGTTCTCTTTAGGGGACCATCGACATCTCACACACACACACATTGGTTCGTCCTCGTCGGTGGGCTTTTACCATCGGCTTGGCCGAGCCAATCACACACACATACACCACACAACACTTACACTGCACACAGGGTGGGGGTGCGCTTGCCTTGATTGGCCGGTGCACGTAGCTTAGGGACCTCTTCGCGAAAGTGAGGGGGGTGAGGGTCCGTTATCCCTCGAGCGTGCTCGGGACCGGAGGTCTTGCCTTAATTGGCCGGGCCGCGAGGAGCCAACCTCAATAAAAAACAAAGTGGAGCATACCACTTTTAAATAAAAAACCCTGTGTGGCAAGCGGAATGGCAGCGCGAAGCCTTCAAGATCGGCCAGGGTGTCGGGCGGGACGGTCCAGTCAGTGCCGCTTGTGCGCTGAATGGTCCGCCTCGCTCGTCGTGTCGGTCGCTACTGCCTCCCAGGAGGGTACCTGCCGCCCCCCTCTTGGGTTACCAAACTAAAGGCTTACCCGTGGTAAGGACGCACTACCCGGGTGGACTTTTGTTTCGTTCCATACTCGTGGGAATAGTATGGAGTATTTAAAAAACAAAAACCAAATTGAAGTTGTGAAGGAGAAACAGAGTGGGAAGAAGGAGAGACGTAGTAGGCGTGAGAAAGGACGGAAGTCAGAGAAGACGGCGGATGGGTCCAGTGGATCTGAGATGGAAGTGCGGGCAAAGTCGAGAAGCCCGGTTGCAGTCGTAAGGCTTAACCGCCTTAGCACAGATGAGGTGGAGAAAAGACTGCGTAGCGAGGAGTCGAGTTTGGAGAGGCAACTGTGTTTGTCGGACTCCTCCAGCGCCGACAATGTCTCGGTTTCAGGCTATAGATCTGCCGTTAGCCGTGACAGCGCCAAGGCACAAAAAAGGCCGCATAGCGACGGCTCTAGTGGTGAGGAGTGGGGAGGCAAATCGCCAGCCACCTCAAGCAACAAGGCCCGAGGACGTGGCCGACCTCCATCTACCGGGGAGTATGTCGGCCTAGCGCAGGCCAAACAGAAGCTGCTAGAGGCAGAAAAGCAGCAAATGAGGCTTGAGGCGGAAAAGGACATAGTCGCTGCGGCAAATGTCGCTCGAGAGTTGCGCTTAAAATTTCCGACTAGGTCGGAATATAAGAAAAGTGACTCAGAAGGAGAGGCAGTGGTTCACGTCCCGGTAGAGAAACAGACCACGCCAGCGCTCATTGAGCGCATAACTGGAGATCTGACCTCCATCAACTATGTTGCTGAAAACAGCAAAAATTTGAACGGTAGGTTCATACGCTACCTCAAGGACGCTGCGCTCAGTGTTGCCAACGTGGTAGAGGAGCTGAGCCAACGAACAACGTCGGAGGAGACTGCTCTCCTACAGGCAGAGAATGCCACTATGAAGAGGGAGATGGCAGAGCTCCGCAAGGAGATCGCCTCCATTCGAGTGGAAATGGCAAGGGTCCAAAACAGCCACCCATTGCCTGGCCAGTCTGCTGGAGTAGAGGTACAGCCCGTCGCAGTCACGGAGACAAACATCGTGGAAGAGCTCAAGCGGTCCCTAATGATAGAGATAGGGACCATGATGAACGCCCGCCTCCAGGTGTTGGAGGAAAGACTCCCTCCGGCTCCAATCGTCCGCCCTCCTTTGGCGGCCAGAGCTAAGAGTCTGTCCCCACCTCAGCTTGAGGTCTCAGAGTCGGTGCCGTTGGCTGGACCTGCCACAAGGCCAAATGGCCCTGAGGGTAAGAGGAAGGCAAAGAGAGGAAAGAAGGCCAAATCGGCCAAAGATGGACCTGCACAGCCAGTTACTGCTGTCCCTGGCCCTTCGGCCAAACCGACGACTGGGTCTTCTGGAGCCTGGGTAACGGTTGGTAAAAATGGCAAGCAGACGCCTACAAAGAAGAAGGAGCGCTCTCAAACGAGTGATAAAGCCAAGAAGCCAAGGCTTCGGGTTCATAAAACCGCGGCTATTGTTGTGACCTTGCAGCCAGAAGCTGAGAAGAAAGGTGAAACATATGCGGCAGTGCTTTCCGACGCCAAATCAAGAATTGATTGGCGTGCGATGGGCATTGAAGGTCTCCGCATAGACAAGGCCGCGACAGGAGCCCGAATTATTAAGATTCCTGGAGCGGCCAAAAACGAAATGGCTGATGCATTGGCCGAAAAAATCAGGGAAACTCTGACCGCCGAACGCGTCAGAGTACACAGACCGGTTGCGACTGCTGAGCTCCGCGTAAGCGGCTTGGATGACTCGGTGTCAGCAGAGGAACTAGCGGCGGCTATTGCTCAAGGTGGGGGCTGCTCTACGGAGCAAGTCAGGGCCGGTGATATTCGCCGAGACTCTGGTGGAATGGGTTCAGCGTGGGTGCGCTGCCCGGTGACTGCAGCGAAGAAGGTAGCGGACCAGGGCCGCTTACTCGTCGGCTGGGTATCAGCAAGCGTTAGACTGCTGCAGCCCAGAGCGCAGCGCTGCTTCCGCTGCTTAGAGGTTGGCCACGTGAGGGTAACATGCACATCGGAGGTTGACAGGAGTGACCTCTGTTACCAATGTGCACAACCCGGCCATAGGGCTAGTCAATGCTCGTCTGCCCTGCATTGTGCACTGTGTGCAGCGGCAAAACTCCCGGCGAACCACAAAGTAGGCACAAAAGCCTGCAAGGACCCAAAGCTGTCCAAGAGTAAGACCACAGTGAGCGCAACGCCGCGCCCAGCTGTAGCCTGCCCGGCCGTCTCCGAAGCACCTGTGGCTTCCAGTGAGGCGATGGATGAGGTGGATATTGACATCGAGTGCCCCTAATGGCTAACGACCTCAAACATCAATTCTTGCAGATAAACTGCAACCACTGCAGTTCAGCGCAGGACATGCTGGTGGCGTCACTAGCGGAATGGGACATTGAGGTGGCTGTGGTGGCGGAACCCTACTGGATTCCACCTCGGAGCAACTGGATTGTGGACACGGCGGCTCTCGTTGCCATCATCCCATCGAGTGCCCTGTGTGTGCCACCCCTGAAGGTCATTGCCCGCGGCGTGGGCTACGTCGCGGTGAAGTGGAGAGACATAATCATCGTCGGGGTGTACTTTTCGCCAAACAGACGGGACTCCGAGTTCGAGTCCTTTCTGGGCGAGGTTGGGGACCTTCTGGACCGCATACAACCTTGCCCGGCTCTTCTACTGGGGGACTTAAACTCGTGGTCCACCAGATGGGGTAGTGCACACACTTCTTCAAGAGGAGTGCTCTTGGAGGGTTTGGTCGACGCCGTTGGCCTCACGGTCCTAAACCGGGGGTCGATAAGCACCTGTGTTCGTTGGCAGGGCGAGTCGATCGTGGATGTCACGTTCGCCAGCCCTGCCCTCGTACCCAGGGTGCTAGACTGGCGGGTTGTTGAGGGGGTGGAATCTCTCTCGGACCACCGGTACATCCGGTTCGAGGTTCGTGCCCAGACCTCCAACCCTTCAGTCAGGGTGGACCGCCCCCGGTGGGCGTTGAAGCGGCTGGACCAGGTGCTACTGGAGGAGGCCGCTATCGTCCAGGCGTGGGTGCCCGTGCCGGATGCCCTGGACGATGTCGACTCGGAAGCGGGCCGGCTCACGGGGGCAATGACGAGCGTCTGTGACGCGTCGATGCCCCGGGTCAAGTCACGAGTTAGCTCGCGACGAGTGTACTGGTGGTGCGCGGAGATTGCCTCCCTACGCGCCGCTTGCGTAGCAGCGCGCCGCCAATACCAGAGACATCGGAGGCGTCGACACGGTCGCCCTCGTGGACTGGACGAGGTGGAACCAGTAGAGGCACAGCTCTACGAGGCCTATAGGGCAGCGAAGAAGGCTCTCCAGGCAGCAGTCGCTGCTGCCAAGGATAGGGCCCGCAACGAGATGCTCGCGTCGTTAAGTGAGGACCCGTGGGGGCGCCCCTACCGCACGGCTAGGGGCAAGCTCAGACCGTGGGCACCACCTCTCACGCAGACGCTCGAGCCAGATCTTGTTACCGAAGTAGTCGCGACGCTCTTCCCTCATAGAGAGGAGCACGTTCCGCCGAGCATGGCTCCGCCACCACCTGCAGAGCCGGCATCGCAAGAGGAGGACGAGGAGTCCACTGAGGTGACAGTTCCAGAACTAAAGATGGTCGTCCGGCGTCTCAGTGCCAAGAACACCGCCCCTGGGCCTGATGGCATACCGGGGCGCGCGCTGGCTCTGGCCTCGAGACATCTGGGCGATCATCTACGAAAGTTGTTCACTGCTTGCTTTGAACGGGGAGAATTTCCTGCTCGGTGGAGGGTCGGCAGCCTCGTGTTGTTGAAGAAGGAGGGCAGGCCGGAGGAGTCACCGTCGTCGTACCGGCCGATCGTTCTGCTGGACGAGGCGTGCAAGCTCTTTGAGCGCATCATTGCCGCACGCCTTGTCAGCCACCTCACCCGGACTGGGCCGGATCTATCGGTAAACCAGTTTGGGTTTCGGAGGGAACGATCGACCGTGGGTGCGATCCTCCGTGTTAAGACGCTGGCGGAGGAGGCCGTGTCCGAGGGAGATGTGTTGTTGGCGGTGTCTCTTGACATCGCCAACGCTTTTAACACTCTCCCTTGGACTTGCATTCGGGAGGCTCTCCGGTACCATCGCGTGCCGGATTACTTAAGGAGGACGGTAGAGGCCTACCTCTCCGACAGAGAGGTCGTCTTCGACACCCAATCGGGTTTCAAACGGTGGTGTATGACTTGTGGAGTTCCACAGGGGTCGGTCCTTGGGCCGCTCCTGTGGAACCTTGGATACGACTGGGTGCTTCGCGGTGCGGTACTCAGGAACCTCAGCGTGACTTGTTATGCTGACGATACGTTAGTGACCGCTAGAGGAAGGACGTTCCGCGAAGCAGCCATACTGGCGACGGCTGGGGTGGCCCACGTGGTGGACAAAATCCGGCGATTGGGTCTCGAGGTGGCCTTGGGGAAGACGGAGGCCATGTGTTTTTATGGCCCTCGTACTCGCCTGCCACCCGACTACCACCTGATCGTTGGAGGAGTCCGAATACCGATTGGGTCCACTCTAAAATATTTAGGATTGATCTTGGACAGCAGATGGACCTTCGTAGCGCACTTTGATAAGCTGGCGCCGAAGTTGGTTGGAGCGGCAGGGGCACTTTCCAGGCTCCTGCCAAATATCGGTGGACCAAACGTCGCTACGCGACGACTTTACATGGGCGTTATCCGCTCAATGGCGCTTTACGGTGCCCCGGTGTGGGCCGCGAACATCCCTGATGGCGTCATCGGCAAACTTCTGCAAGTGCAGAGGCTGATGGCCATCAGGGTGACGCGGGGATACCGCACCATAGCGGGTGATGCGGCCCGTGTGCTCGCCGGATCTCCGCCGTGGGATCTCGAGGCGAAATCCCTCGCGTCGCTTTACGAGTGGCGCGAGGAGGCGCGAAGTCGGGGCGACCGCCCGGCGCCTAGGGAGGTGGAGGGACGCCGGGCAGAGCTTCGCCAGATTCTCATGGCGGAGTGGGAGTCGCGGTTGGCGCGGCCGGGATACGGCCGCATAACAGTAGATGCAATTCGGCCCGTTCTGCTGGAGTGGATTGATAGGGACCACGGGGCCATAAGCTTCCGTCTTACACAGGTGCTTACCGGGCACGGCTGCTTCGGTAAGTACCTGTGTAGGATACAAAGAGAGGACAATGAGCAGTGCCACCACTGCAGCTGTAGTTGTGACACCGCTCAACATACCCTGGAGATTTGCCCGGCTTGGGCGGAACCAAGAAGGGTATTGATGGCAGTGATTGGCCAGGATCTCTCGTTGCCGGCCGTGGTTTCGGCCATGGTCGGCAGCGACGAGTCCTGGCAGGCGATGCGTCATTTCTGCGAAGCTGTTATGTCGGTCAAAGAGACTGACGAGAGAGCGCGCGAGCTGCTGCGGGAGACGCAGCGCCCTCAGCGCTCCAGGCGCGTGGTCAGAAATGACCACCTGCCACCCTAAATGGCTCGTGGCGGCGGACTCGGGGGGGTCCGTCGCCAGCATAAGAGCCCGAGATGGCGGCGGCGTGTCCACGCCGCCTCTCGCGAGGGATTTTTTCCCCTATCAGGGGGTTTTTTCTGAGAGGAGGCCTGCCGAGGCCAGTCGTCGTCGGGGGTAGTAGCAGTTAAGCGCGAGCGGTCCTGCTACCCCTGGCACATGGCGGCGAGATTGGACATCGTGAGGTTTTTAGTGGGTAGGCCGGCCGCTTCACGGCCGGAGAGCCCCACATACCCCACCGCACCGCCCCCGGGACGGTGGGGATGCAGTTCAATGCATTTTCCTCACGTGAAAAAAAAAAAAAAAAAAAAAAAAAAAAGGTTAGGTTAGGTTAGGTTAGGTTAGGTTAGGTTGCCCACCAGTCGGACAGCCTCCTCGTGGCGTGGGTGGAAACAGCGTCGATCAATCGAAGAGAACTTTCTCGTTTCCATTGATCGGCGCTGGCCAATGGTCCGGCATTGTAGGTACACTATACATACACTTGTTGTCGGTGGTTCTCTTTGTAGGACCATCGACATATCACACACACACACATTGGTTCGTCCTCGTCGGTGGGCTTTTACCATCGGCTTGGCCGAGCCAATCACACACACATACACCACACAACACTTACACTACACACATGGTGGGGGTGCGCTTGCCTTGATTGTGCCGGTGCACGTAGCTTAGGGATCCCTTCGCGAAAGTGAGGGGCGTGAGGGCCCGTTATCCCTTGAGCGTGCTCGGGACCGGAGGTCTTGCCTTAATTGGCCGGGCCGCGAGGAGCCAACCTCAATAAAAAACAAAGTGGAGCATACCACTTTTAAATAAAAAACCCTGTGTGGCAAGCGGAATGGCAGCGCGAAGCCTTCAAGATCGGCCAGGGTGTCGGGCGGGACGGTCCAGTCAGTGCCGCTTGTGCGCTGAATGGTCCGCCTCGCTCGTCGTGTCGGTCGCTACTGCCTCCCAGGAGGGTACCTGCCGCCCCCCTCCTGGGTTACCAAAATAAAGGCTTACCCGTGGTAAGGACGCACTACCCGGGTGGACTTTTGTTTCGTTCCATACTCGTGGGAATGTTATGGAATACATTAAAATAAAAACAAAAAATGACGTAGAAAAGGAGAGTGTGAAGGAGAGAAAAGAGAGACGTAGTAGGCGTGAGAAGGGACGCAAGTCCGAAAAGACAGAGGAAGAGTCCGATGGATCCGAAACGGAGATAGAAAAGCCTAGAGCTAAATCAAGAAGCCCGGTCGCGGTTGTGAGACTAAACCGCCTGAGCACCGACGAGCTCAAAGAAAAGAGGCTGCGCAGTGAGGAGTCGAGTCTTGAAAGACAGCTGTATCTGTCCGACTCATCAAGCGCCGACAATGTGTCTGTGTCCGGCTATAGGTCAGCCGTTAGCCGTGACAGCGCAAAAGCGCAAAAACGGCCACATAGTGATGGCTCTAGTGGCGAGGAATGGGGAGGCAAATCTCCGGCCATACCAACGAACAAGGTCCGAGGACGTGGCCGTCCCCCGTCTACTGGAGAGTATGTTGGCCTTGCACAAGCTAAGCAGCAGCTGCTTGAGACGGAGAAGCAGCAGATGAGGCTGGAGGCTGAAAAAGAGATTGTGGCGGCCGCTGCATCTGCTAGGGAGCTTAGACTCAAGTTCCCAACAAACTCGGAACGGTCGACAACAGTGCCTACGGGTGCTAGTGAAGCGGTTATGGGAGGTGTTGATATCCAGGAAGAGGATCTGTCTACACATGGATTAAGCCAGCGCATCGCTGGCGATGTTAACACCATCCGGTTTGTGGCGAAAAATAGTAAGAAGCTATGTGGCCGTTTCCAGGCTTATCTAAATGACGCCGCAGCCAGCGTCACACAGGTGGTAGAGGAGCTCAGCAATCGCACTACTTCAGAGGAGACCCGGCTTCTCCAGGCGGATAACGCTAAACTGAGACGTGAAATGGCTGAACTTCGAAAAGAACTGACCTCTATGAGAGAACAGCTGACCAAGGCCCTGAGTGGTGGATCACTGACTCCAGACGCCGAGAACCAGCCTAACTCGGATATGGAAGTTAGTTACCCGGAGACGCGACCCCAACAGGGAATAGATGTAGAGGAGCTGAAGCGATCACTGCTCATAAGCTTAGGTACAATGATTAGTGCCCGCTTGGCTCCACTGGAGGAGAGGCTCCCGCCCGCGCCACGTGTTCGCCCGCCTTTAGCGGCGAACAGGGCCCGAGAAGACTCGTTGGAACCCGTGGACCCAGCTTTACCAGCACCACAGGTACCCTCCAAGAAGGGCAAAAGACGGGGTAAGAAATCCAAGAGTGCTCCGGCACCTCCAACTCTTCCCCCTCCAGCACCAGCTATTACCGGAGCGTCAAAGGCTGCTCCGCCAAAAGCTGCCGAGCCGTCAGCACCCGCTCCATCTAGAGAGTGGGTGCGCGTCGGTAAAGGCGGGAAACGTGCGGCGAGCAAAAAGTCGACTCAGACCGCCGCCGAAAAGAAGGAGAAACTGCCGAGGAAGCCAAGGTTACGTGCTCCCAAGACTGCAGCCGTAGTGGTGACTTTGCAGCCAGAGGCTGAGAAGAGAGGAGTGACCTACGCGACGGCGTTGTCCGAGGCCAAGTCCAAGATTGACTGGGTTGGCCTTGGAATTCCGGCGCTCCGCCCGCGCAGGGCTGCTACGGGAGCCCGCATATTTGAGGTTTCCGGTGTGGAGGGCGCAGAAAAAGCGGATATATTAGCGGAGCAAATAAGGGCTACCCTGGGTTCGGATTGCGTTCGTGTCCACCGCCCGGTGACCACTGCGGAGATCCGTATTACAGGACTGGACGATTCGGTCACCGCCGAAGAGTTATCGGCGGCGATCGCCAAAGCTGGAGATTGCTCTACGGAGTCGATAAAGATCGGCACCATCCGTCAAGCCTCATCCGGCATGGGTGCTGCGTGGGTGCGCTGTCCAGTGACTGCAGCTAAAAAGATAGCGGATAGTGGCCGTCTCCTGGTTGGCTGGGTGTCAGCCAGTGTAAAATTATTGCAGCCTAGAGGGAGACGCTGCTTCCGCTGTCTCGAAACGGGGCACGTCCGAGTGCAGTGCAAGTCAGAGGTTGACCGTAGTGACCTTTGCTACAGGTGCGCCAAGCCTGGCCACAAGGCGAGTGACTGCTCGGCAGCCTCACACTGCGTTCTGTGTGCGGCAGCCAAGCTACCTGCGGGTCATCAGGTGGGCACCAAGGCCTGCCAGGCCCCCAGGCCCAAAAAGACGAAGGTTGCAGTCGGACCAACACGTCCGGCTCCAGCCTGTCCTGCCACTTCCGAAGCCCCTGCGGCTTCCCGGGAAGTGATGGATGAGTTTGAAGTCGACATCGAGTGTCCCTAATGGCTTACGACCTTAGACACCGATTCCTGCAGATAAACTGCAACCACTGCAGTTCGGCGCAAGACATGCTGGTGGCGTCACTGGCAGAATGGGAAATTGAGGTGGCTGTGGTGGCGGAGCCCTATTGGATTCCACCCCGGAGCAATTGGATAGTGGACACGGCGGCTCTCGTTGCTATCATCCCATCGAATGCCCTGTGTGTGCCACCCCTGAAGGTCATTGCCCGTGGCGTGGGGTACGTCGCGGTGATGTGGAGGGACATAGTCGTCATCGGGGTGTATTTTTCGCCAAACCGACGCGACTCCGAGTTCGAGTCCTTCTTGGGCGAGGTTGGGGCCCTTCTGGACCGCACACAACCTCGCCCGGCTCTCCTCCTGGGGGACTTGAACTCGTGGTCCACCAGATGGGGTAGTGCACACACTTCCTCGAGGGGCGTGCTCCTGGAGGGTTTGGTCGACGCCGTCAGCCTGACGGTCCTAAACCGAGGGTTGGTAAGCACCTGTGTGCGTTGGCAGGGCGAGTCGATCGTGGACGTCACGTTCGCCAGCCCTGCCCTCGTACCCAGGGTGCTAGACTGGAGGGTTGTTGAGGGGGTGGAATCTCTCTCGGACCACCGGTACATCCGGTTCGAGATTCGTACCCAGACCTCCAACCCTTCAGTCAGGGTGGACCGCCCCAGGTGGGCGTTGAAGCGGCTGGACCGGGTGCTACTGGAGGAGGCCGCTATCGTCCAGGCGTGGGTGCCCGTGCCGGATGCCCTGGACGATGTCAACTTGGAAGCGGAACGGCTCACGGAGGCAATGACGAGCGTCTGTGACGCGTCGATGCCCCGGGTCAAGTCGCGAGGTCCATCGAGACGGGTGTACTGGTGGAGCGCGGATATTGCATCCCTGCGCGCCGCCTGCGTAGAAGCGCGACGCCCGTACACCCGACATCGGAGTCATCGACGCGGTCGCCCGCATTCGCCGGATGACGTGGACCCTGTGGGAGACCGGCTGCACGCCGCCTACAAGTCCGCCAAGGAGGCCCTGAAAGCGGCCATTGCAGCCGCTAAGGACCGTGCAAGGGACGAAATGCTCGCGTCTTTGAGTGAGGACCCATGGGGGCGTCCCTACCGTTTGGCTAGGGACAAGCTCAAACCGTGGGCTCCTCCGTTAACTCAGACGCTCGAGCCACATTTCGTCTCTGAGGTCGTCGCGGTGCTCTTCCCGCAGAGGGAAGACCACATTCCACCGCACATGGCTCCTCCACCACCCTCGGAGCCAACGACCCAGGAGGAGGAGGGCTCCCTTGAAGTAACCACCGCAGAGATTAAGATGGTCGTCCGACGCCTCAGTGCTAAGAACACCGCACCTGGGCCGGATGGCATACCGGGTCGCGCGTGGGTTCTGGCCTCGAGAGAGCTGGGCGACCGTCTGAGGAGACTGTTTACCGCCTGTTTCGAGCAAGGACAGTTCCCTACTCGGTGGAAAACAGGCAACCTTGTTCTTCTTCGCAAGGAGGGCAGGCCAGAAGACTCTCCATCGGGGTATCGGCCGATCGTTCTGCTGGACGAGGCGTGCAAGCTCTTTGAGCGCATCATTGCCGCACGCCTTGTCAGCCACCTCACCCGGACCGGGCCGGACCTATCGGAATACCAGTTCGGGTTTCGGAGCGAACGATCGACCGTTGGTGCTATTCTCCGGGTTAAGGCACTTGCAGAAGAAGCCGTCGCGGCTGGAGAAGTGCTGTTGGCGGTGTCACTCGACATCGCCAACGCTTTTAACACGCTTCCCTGGGCGTGCGTGAGGGAGGCCCTTCGCTACCACCGCGTACCCGAGTACCTGCAGCGCATCCTCGAGGCGTATTTGTCCGAGAGGATGATCGCCTACGAGACGCAGGATGGGTGGCGGCGGTGGCGCATGACCTGCGGCGTTCCACAGGGGTCGGTCCTGGGTCCACTCCTGTGGAACATTGGTTATGACTGGGTGCTTCGCGGTGCCTTTCTTCCAAACCTTGGCGTGACGTGCTACGCCGACGACACGCTCGTTACTGCCAGGGGGAGAACGCACCGTGAAGCAGCCATTCTGGCGACGGCGGGAGTGGCACACGTTGTGCAGCGCATCCGAGGCTTGGGGCTTGAGGTCGCCCTAGGCAAGACGGAGGCGATCTGTTTCTACGGTCCGCAGAATAAGCCACCCCGTGACTTCCACCTAGTAATTGGCGGAACCCGTGTTGCTGTCGAGTCGACGTTAAAATACCTCGGCCTTGTCCTCGACAGCAATTGGGATTTTAGGGCGCATTTCGGCCGTTTAGCGCCGAAGCTGGTTGGAGCGGCGGGTGCTCTTGCTCGGCTCTTGCCAAACCTAGGTGGTCCAAATGCTTCGACGAGACGTTTATATATGGGAGTGTTGCGCTCGATGGGACTTTACGGCGCTCCGGTGTGGGCCGCATGTGTCTCTGATGGCGTCATCAGTACACTCTTGCGCGTGCAGAGGCTGATGGCTATCAGAGTCACGCGGGCATACCGCACCGTGTCGGGGGAAGCAGCCGTCGTCTTGGCTGGGTCTCTGCCATGGGACCTCGACGCGAAATCCCTCGCGTCGCTGTACGAGTGGCGTGAGGAGGCGCGGAGTCGGGGTGACCGCCCGGCGCTCAGGGAGGTGGAGGAGCGTCGGGATGTTCTTCGCCAGGCCCAGGTAGCGGAGTGGCGGACGCGGCTGCAGGAGCCGAGGTACGGTCTCAGGACTATCGAGGCTGTAAGGCCCGTACTAGATGAGTGGCTCAATAGAAACCACGGGGCGCTGAGCTTCCATTTGACACAGGTACTTACCGGACACGGTTGCTTCGGAAGGTACCTGTGTCGAATACAGCGGGAGAGTGATGAGCGGTGTCATCACTGCGGCTGCAGTTCCGACACCGCTCAACACACATTGGAGTTCTGTCCGGCCTGGGAGGAGCAACGGCAATCTCTTGTGACGGTGATAGGGCAGGATTTGTCGCTGCCGGCCGTAGTTTTGGCCATGGTCGGCAGTGACGACGCTTGGCAAGCGACTCGCCGCTTTTGCGAGGAGGTTATGGGTGCCAAGGAGTCCGCGGAGAGAGAGCGCGAACTCCTCCGCGGCACCCAGCGCCCCAGGCGCTCAAGGCGACAGGTCAGAAATGACCTGTTGCCACCTTAAATGGCTCTCAGCGGCGGACTCGGGGGGGTCCGTCGCCAATAAATGAGCCCGAGAAGGCGGCGGCGTGTCCACGCCGCCTCTCGAGAGGGTTTTTCCCCGACAAGGGGTTTTTTTGGAGATGGGGTCCGACGGGACCAACCGCTGCCAGAGCGCATAGATGTCATCCGCAACGGTTCCTGTGCGCTCTAGCAACGCGGTGTGACTGGACACCGAGGGGTTTTAGTGGGTAAACCTCTGGCCGCCCACCATCACAGGCCAGAGGGAGCCCCACACATCCCTGCCGCTCCCCCCCGGAGTGGCAGGACGGTGCATAAGGCTGCATTTCCCCTCGTAAAAAAAAAAAAAAAAAAAAAAAAAAGGTTAGGTTAGGTTAGGTTAGGTTAGGTTAGGTTAGGTTAGGTTAGGTTAGGTTAGGTTAGGTTAGGTTAGGTTAGGTTAGGTTAGGTTAGGTTAGGTTAGGTTAGGTTAGGTTAGGTTAGGTTAGGTTAGGTTAGGTTAGGTTAGGTTAGGTTAGGTTAGGTTAGGTTAGGTTAGGTTAGGTTAGGTTAGGTTAGGTTAGGTTAGGTTAGGTTAGGTTAGGTTAGGTTAGGTTAGGTTAGGTTAGGTTAGGTTAGGTTAGGTTAGGTTAGGTTAGGTTAGGTTCCCCCCCATGGGACCACGCCTTGTCGTGGCGGGGGGGCTCAGTAGCTGCAGGCAATCCAGCCTGCAGTGAAGCGAAGTGGTCCCCGGAGGGCGCTCCGCCTGTCCCTCTGAATAGCAGAGGGCAGAGTGGACGTGCAAGTGATGGTGAGTTGGGGCGACGGACCAGGGGTTATGAACCCCCCCGTTCGGCCCGACCGATGGTGGATTAAGGGAGGGGCGACGGACTAGGGGTTATGAACCCCCCCGTTCGGCCCGACCCTAGGTGGTAGTTGTGGGCCAGGGCGACGGACAAGGGGTTGCCAACCCCCCCGATCGGCTTGGCCCGTGGTGGTAGCTTTGGGAAGGGGCGACGGATTGCGGTTACAAACCCTTCCGCTCGGCCTGACCCATGTAAGGGGCGACGGATCAGGGGTTGTAAACCCCCCCGATCGGCCCAACCCGTAACCCTCAACGGAGAGGAACGGGGGTCCCAAGGGACTGCGTGGAGTAAACCACTTTAAAAAATCCGTAAATCCCAAGCTCTGGTGCCTGGCGAGGGGATGTATGGTCGGCGCGGAGGTCGGCCCCAAGGGCATCAACGTCGGGTCCCAGACGTTAACTGGACAAAAAACCAATATGAAGAAGCAGTGCGAAAATGATCCCCGGGCGGGTCCCAGCAACATTGCTGGGGAATCCCGTGCTGCCCTTTTCAGGGCGGCTGGCCCCACGTATACGGGGGGGGCCAACACTGCCTCGCGGCCTCGGTCGCGTACCGGAGAAGACAAGGAGGAGACGGTGGATGTTCCGACCACACAAACATCTTGTGCGGTCGATGATCCCACCACTGGATTTGACACAAGGAGGTCGGGGGCGAGTTTCGTTCGCTCCCGGTCTCATTCAAGGACGACCTCGGAGGAGAGCCTGGTCTTGCGATTTGCTAGACCAGGCACTCCTTGCCCGAGGCTTAGGGCCGGAAGGGGGAATGATGGGGACAGCGACGGTATGTCCGGCGTCTCTATCTCCTCCTCCATCGGTGGAACTCTGCGGGCGCGAAAGCGCAAACCGCAGCGTCCTGCCGATGATGACGGGAGGCCCATGGTGATCAGAAGGAGGAAAGCGGACGACGCCAGCGTGGAGCAGGAAGCGACGCAACCGGCCGCTGAAACGGAGGGAATCGGAGAACGAGCGTCTGCGGACATCGGCTCGGAGCTCTTCTCCTGTCTATCGGCCGTAGAGAAGACAGTCGATAAGCCGAAGAGCTCCAAGGCGGAAGTGGTGAAGTCCGTTCGGTCCGCCTTCGTCACATTAAAGACCTGCGCAGCCGAACTGTGCGTGCGGGCGGAGACTCGGGATCGGGAGAACGAGAGGACTCGTTCCCTGATCGACCAGCTCTACGCCCGCATCGAGGTGCTGGCCAGCGAGTTGGCTGAGCTTCGGAGGGGTGCCTCACATCCCCCGGCTGCGGTGCCATCTCATGTGGCGCCCGGAAGAGCTCGGGTGCCGCGGCCGCACCGGGAAGGTTTGCCTGCCCCGGCAGCGCCGACACCGGCCAAAACAAAAAAGGGACGAGACGGTCCACAAAGGGGGGCGCCCGCGCCGACACCTCAGCTGACGGCGTCAGCCCCCCAACCAAGCTCGGACTGGAGCCAGCTCTCAGCCATTATGGACCGAGAGTACGCCCGTTTTCAGTCCGAGCTTATGGGCCGTCTCTTCCCTGAGATGGGAAGGAGACCTCCCCTGGGACAGAGTCGGCGTCGAGAGGGGGAAATTCCCCAAGAGACGCTGACGAAGTCCCAGAGAAGGAAGAAAAGGAGGGCAAAGAGGGGAATGGCACCATCACAGGCTCCGCCAGTCCCAGCTTTGGCGGGGCCCTCGGCGGAGCGGGGGGCACAGAGCGGCACCTGGGCAACGGTAGTCGGCCGAAAGGCGGCCGCCCGCGCCAAGCAACAGGTCGCTGGTCCAACACCACGGACCCAGGCCGCTCCCACCCCTCAGAAGAAGAAGGGGCAGCCCAAACCCCCCACATGTGCGGCGGTTGTGGTCACGGTGCCTGAAGGCGCCGAGACCACGATCGCTGCAGTTATGACGGCCGCCAAGGCCCGCATCAAACTAGCGGACCTTGGCATCGTGGGGGGCGTAAGGCAGAGGAAGGCGGCCACCGGGGCTCTCCTATTGGAGGTCCCCGGTCCCGAGAGCCCCGCCAAAGCCGACGCCCTGGCGGAAAAAATGAGGGAGGTCCTTGCCGACACGGGCGCACTCATCTCGCGCCCGTGCAAAATGGGCGACTTGCGGGTGATGGACCTAGATGAGTCCATCACCCCCGCGGATGTCACGGCGGCGATCGCCGAGGCGGGCGGATGCTCCCCGACCGATATCAAGATCGGGGAGATCCGAACCGCCCCATCACGGTTAGGGACCGCTTGGGTCCGCTGCCCGGTCGGGGCCGTCAGGAAGGTGGCCGCCCAAGGACGGATACAAATAGGGTGGACCGCGGCGAGAGTAGAGGCACTGGCAGCACGGCCGTTGCAGTGTTACCAGTGCCTCGAAGTGGGGCACGTCAGAGTAATGTGCCCCAACACCGTGGACAGGAGCGGACGCTGTTACAGGTGCGGTGAGACGGGGCACATTGCCCGTCATTGCACAGCGTCCGCCCCCCATTGCCCGGTCTGCGCGGACCTAGGGCGGGCCGCCGACCACCGGCTGGGGACCAAGAGGTGCTCCCCGCCTAAATACAAGAAGAAGAAGGGGCCAGTCCAGCCCCCTTCCCCGGCCCAGGGGAGTGAGGAAGTAATGGAGACCTCCTAATGGCTCCCCACGTCCGTGTGCTGCAGGTCAACCTGAACCACCGCCGAGCGGCGCAGGATCTCCTGCTCCAAACGCTCGCGGAGTGGTCGGTTGGCCTGGCGGTAGTCGCCGAGCCCTACTCCGTCCCGGACAACCCCAGGTGGTTCGGGGACGACTTGGGCTTGGTCAGCATCTATTGGGCGGGGGGTGACCATCTCCATTGCTCCCTCATCGCAAAAGGGCCGGGTTACGTGGCCGTGGAGTGGGGGTCCACGGCCATGGTGGGCTGCTACATCTCCCCTAACAGCGGCCTCGCTGCTTTCGAGGCATACCTGGAGGAGCTGGCGAGCTGCATTCGCGGCTGCGCCCCCCGCCAGGTATTCGTCCTGGGTGACTTCAACTCCCGCTCGAAAGAGTGGGGGGACACCCTGGACAACGTTAGGGGAGAGACGCTTCTGGAGTGGGCGGCAGGGCTGGACCTCCGGTTGCTAAACCGAGGTTCGGCCCGTACCTGTAGGCGATGGCAGGGGGAGTCGATCGTGGACCTGTCATGGGCGACTCCCTCAGCCTCGCACACAGTTACAGGATGGAGGGTGGCGGAGGAGGCGGTCACGCTATCGGACCACCTATACATCGTATTCGATGTATCCCTCCGCCACCCTATCCGCCCACGCCAGGACCGCAGCCCTCCGCGACGTTGGTCTCTCAAGCGGCTCGACCGAGACATGGCCGTAGCCGCCGCCAACGTCGCGGACTGGACGGAGGAACAGATCTCGCCCGATCCGGAGGCGCAAGCCGCCTGGTTCCGGGACACAATGACGTCCATCTGTGACGTCTCGATGCCCCGAGCCAGGCCGCCCCAGCGGGGCTCTGTGTACTGGTGGAGCGAGGAGATCGCGCGGCTTCGACGATCGGTCGTGGCTGCGCGACGCCAGTACCAAAGAGCCCGAAGGAGAAGGCAAGCCTCACTAGAGGAGACCCTAAGAGCCAGGCGGGAATACGGGACCGCAGCCCACGCCCTCAGCATTGCAATCGCTGAGGCCAAGGAGCGGTCCTGGAACGAGCTCGTGGAGGGACTGGATAGGGATCCATGGGGGCGCCCGTACAAGATGGTACTGGGCAAGCTCAGACCGTGGGTCCCTCCGTTGACGGAAACCCTGGACCCCAACTTCGTGGGGAGAGTCGTAGCAACACTCTTCCCAAGGGTCCAGGACAGTCCCTCCAGTCACCCTCCCTTGTCGCCGGATCGAGATTTTTGGTCCGACGATCTGGGGGTGACGGGGGCCGAGCTCGAGCTGGCCGTTAGGCGGCTGGCATCCCGCTCCACCGCACCCGGCCCGGATGGTGTTCCGGGCAGGGTGCTTGTGCTGGCTCTGAAGGTCTTAGGGAACCGGCTGAGGCAGCTCTTCAACGACTGCCTCCGCCTATCCGTGTTCCCCCTCGAGTGGAAGTCAGCGAGACTGGTGCTCCTGAGGAAGGAGGGAAGGACCGCCGAGTCTCCGTCGTCGTTTCGACCGATATGCCTGCTGAACGAGACGGGGAAGCTCTTCGAAAGAGTTATCTCCGATCGTATCAGCGGGCACCTGTCGCGAGTAGGCCCAGATCTATCGGACTGCCAGTTCGGATTCCGGCCGGGGCGGTCGACCGTGGACGCTGTCCGCCTCGTCCGCTCCCTTTCGGAATCGGCAGTCCGTTCAGGGGGGGTTGCGCTGGCGGTGTCCCTGGACATCGTCAACGCTTTCGGAACCCTCCCGTGGCAGGCAATTAGGGAGGCACTGGTTTATCACGGCGTGCCTCCCTACTTGCGGGCAATCATCGGGGCCTACCTTCGCGACAGACGCGTCAGGATTACCGGTCGAAACGGGACGGAGACGGAACGGGAGATTACGTGCGGGGTTCCGCAGGGGTCCGTCTTGGGCCCCCTGCTATGGAACCTCGCATATGATGCGGTCCTTCGCACCAGTCTTCCCGGTGACGTGAGTGTCGTCTGCTATGCGGATGACACTCTCGTTGTCGCCACCGGCGCTGACTTCGGGCGAACGCTCAGGCTTGCCGAGCTGGGGGTGGCATGTGTCGTGCGGGCGATTCGCGAGCTGGGCCTAGAGATAGCGCCTCACAAGTGCGAGGCGCTATGGTTCCACCGCCTCAGACGAGGCCAGGAACCCCCCAACTCGCGAATCCGTGTAGGTGACGCCGAAGTCCAGGTGGGGCGGTACATCAAGTACCTAGGCCTCACCCTGGACAGCCGATGGAGTTTCGAGGAGCATTTCGTGCGCCTGGTCCCCCGAGCGCGCAGGATAGCAGGTGCGTTACATCGCCTGCTGCCCAACCTCGGGGGACCGCGGGAAGGAGTTCGCCGCCTATACGGTGGCGTCATACGATCCGTGGCGCTGTACGGGGCCCCCGTGTGGTCCAACGACCTCACGAGGTCCTGCCGCTGCGGAGCTCTGTTGAGGAGCCTGCAGCGGCTAATGGCCATGCGGATCGTACGAGGCTACCGGACGATTTCGTTCGAGGCGGCGACGGTTCTGGCCCGTTCCCCCCCTTTCCAAATCCTGGCCAAGATGGACGCCGCCGTCTATGATGCGCGGCGAGGCATCGACCAGGGTGGAGGAGACGGGGGGTACGCGCTAGAACCCGCGCAAGGAATGCTCCGGCGGGACGCGCACCGACAGGCCTTGAGGGACTGGCGCGCGCAGCTGGAACGACAGGGCTGTGCGCGCCAACGCGCTGTCGGTGCCGTCCTGCCCAACTTCGAGGCCTGGATCGGCAGAAAAGGCGAGGTCACCTACAGATTGACTCAGATACTCACCGGACACGGTTGCTTCGGTGAGTATCTGAACCGAATCGGGAGGGAGGAAACGACACAGTGCCACCATTGCGCTTCCGACCGGGACTCCGCCCAGCACACGCTGGAAGACTGCCCCGCGTGGGAGTCTGAGCGTCGAGTCCTGGTCGACGTCATCGGGCGAGATCTGTCCCCTCCAGCATTGGTCGCGGCCATGCTGGAGAGTGAGGAGGGTTGGGAGGCAGCGCTCTCCTTCTGCGAGGCAGTAATGCTCCAGAAGGAGAGCGCCGAGCGGGATCGGGAGAGAGCCGATCCCGCTCGCAGGAGGCGGCGGCGGGCCACATAGCTTGGCTAGCCGCCGCGCCGGGCTTGCGTGCGGGTACATCGTTGGGGTTGATGTGCCCGTGGTAGCGGCCCGGGATGACACCGCCGGTGCGGCGGGTGGTGTCGTCGAGGGGGCCCCGTCTCGCTCCGCGCCATCTTTACACGGCGTGGATCGAAACGGCGTTCCCCTGCGGGGTTGAGCCTCTGTCAGGCTCCCCCGGGAGAGGGCCCCCCTAAGTGATTGGGGGGGCGAAGGCGGGAGGGTTCCGGTGCGCTTAAGCGATCCCGGGACCCCCCCAGATGCCTGAGGAAGGCCGCCGTGAGGTTTTTAGTGGGTAGGCCGGCCGCTTCACGGCCGGAGAGCCCCACATACCCCACCGCTCCGCCCCCAGGACGGTGGGGATGCAGTTCAATGCATTTTCCTCACGAACAAAAAAAAAAAAAAAAAAAAAGGTTAGGTTAGGTTAGGTTAGGTTAGGTTAGGTTAGGTTAGGTTAGGTTAGGTTAGGTTAGGTTAGGTTAGGTTAGGTTAGGTTAGGTTAGGTTGCCCACCGGTCGGACAGCCTCCTCGTGGCGTGGGTGGAAACAGTGTCGATCAATCGAAGGGATTTTTTCTTCTCTTCCATTGATCGGCGCTGGCCAATGGTCCGGCATACATTTCACATGCACGCGCGCCCCTTGGGACGCAGGACACATACATTCATACACATTCTCATACATTCACATGGTTCGACCTCGTTGATGGGCTTTTACCATCAGCGTGGCCGAACCATACACACACACATACACATACACTACACAAACTAGAGTGGGAGAAGACGAAGCTGTGGATCAGCAAAAAAAAAACATGAAGGCGAGTTGTAAAACTACTACCCAGGTGGGTCCTGACTGCAACGCGGTTGGGGAATCCCACCCCGCTTCGGCGGGCAGCCCCCATCGTATTCTGGGGGGGGCAACAAACCGCGTGATTGTTGGGGGAGTTGTGGAAGATATTGGGGGGGAAGGGAATAGCAGGGGGAGGGGAGTGAAAAAAACTGGGAGGGAGATCGATAGCAAGGGGGGAGACCAAAGGAACTTAGATAAGGAGAGGACGAGAAGTCCTATAAGGACGAGAGGTCGGATGACGGTGAGAAGCAGGAGTGGAGGGAGAAGCTCTGAAAGGGAGTGGTCAGCGAGTGGGGCCGAAGGTCTTGAATGGGATGACGCTGGTGCCCTTTGGACTCGTCCCATATCGGCGAGTGGCAGCTCACGTACTGTGTCTCCGGCTCCATCCGTCGCTAGTAAAACGTATCTTAAAGATACAGAAGCGAGTCTGAAAGACAGCAGAAATAGCAAGGGCAAGGGAAAAGGGAAAGGGAAAGGAAGAACAAACCAACCTAGTTCTCCTACCTCAACGAATGCAAGCTTGTTAGACAGCTTCTTTGCCGGCATTAGAACACCCAGGGCAGTGCTGGACAAGTACATAAGCGACGGAGATCCGGACGCACTGCGAGATCCTGAGCCGGAGGTGACAGTTACCCCATCGGTTGGCAGTGACGGGCGCCTAGCTACTGACGGCGGGCAATCCACGTCTGCCGATGGTGACAAGCGCACTAATAAGAGGCCATATACCCCGGACCCATTCACTGTACCGGAGGATACTGCCTCAGCCCCGAAAATAACAACGGCGAGACGGGGTAAAGGCCGTGCATCGAGCTCAAGTAAAGGTGGTAGCAGCCGTAGTGCTTATGTGTTTGGAATGCCCAATGGGGGCTGCAGCGGTGAGGGCGTGACCGCTGCTAGTTTTATCAGGCCAAGTAAGACCACGCGCATGGTGGACTTTAAACGCCTGGCCGACATAGCGGGGGACGCTTTCATAGCTACTGAGGACGACCAGTTGCCAGCTGAAGACAAGCCTGTCGCTGCTCTGGACAGACAGGCAACGATCTGTCTCGCGGCTGTGAAACAGGTGGCTACTCGGTCAAAGAACCTTAATGGTGGGTGGCAAAGGGGCCTGCAAGATGCGGTCGTCTACATGTCGGAAGTTGTTGATGAGCTTGGCCGACGCTCTGTTAATGACGAGACGCGCAAACTCCAAGCAGAAAATGCGCGGTTGCAGTCTCAGTTGACGGTGCTGATAGGAGAGGTAGAACAGCTAAGAACGGAGCTGCGATCATCGGTGCGAAGCACATCTATGGATGTAGAGGAGCTTCCCGCTGTAAATATTGGCAGCCGAAGTGGAGGACCCTCGCAAGAGGAAACCAACAAAACCATTTTGAGCCAGATGGCAATGCTAAATGCACGCCTAGTGGCTCTAGAACCAACCAGATCGCGACCACCTCTAGCTGCAGACCGAAGAAGGGACGTAGGGGTAACAACGGCTCCACCATCTCAGCCAGCTGCTGCCTCTCAGGCTCCTCCTGCTGAGCCCAAGAAGAAGAAGCGAGGCAAGAAGAAGACCCTTGCCGCTCAAGAGGCGTCTCAAAGAGCTGGGGCATCCTCCTCCTCTAGGCAACCTGCTGTTGCTACCGTAGGTGCAGGCGTAACCTGGTCGACTGTGGTGGGGAGAACAGCCAAGGAGACACAGGCCCGGGCCCCTACACAGCGGTTGTTACCGAAACTGCAGGCACCAAAATCAGCAGCCGTAGTTCTTACACTACGTCAGGGTGCAGAAGAGCGTGGGATCTCATACGGTAAAGTGATTGCTGAGGTGAAGGCCAAGATTCCGTTGCAGAGTCTGGACATACCGGAGGTCAAGTTTCGAAGGGCTCAGACAGGAGCTGCCATTTTGGAAATCGCTTGTGACAACAGTACCTCAAAGGCAGATGCTCTGGCACAGCGCATAAAGGAGGTACTTCTTTCCTATGGAGAGGACGTGGTAGTCTCCAGGCCGACAAAGACCGTAGAAATGCGGGTGTCCGGCCTGGATGACTCCGTCACAGAGTCAGAGGTAGCAGCGGCATTGGCTAGAGCAGGAGAGGTATCGCTTGAGTCCATCAAGACTGGCGAAGTCCGCCGTGGCCCTTCTGGCACCGGAATGATTTGGGCGCGTTGTCCGGTCTTGGCGGCTAAAAAGATAGCTGTTACTGGAAAAGTTGTCGTGGGGTGGGTAGCGGCTCGAGTAAAGATCCTTGATCCTAGGCCGATGCGCTGCTTCCGGTGTTTGGAGCTGGGGCACGTAGGACGCACGTGCTCTTCGGAGGTGGACCGGAGTGGCTTATGCTTCCGATGCAGCATGCCCGGGCACAAGGCTGCCAATTGTTCAGCGGAGCCACACTGCGCCGGATGTGCTTTAGCAGGGAGACCGGCTGGCCACATTGTGGGAGGTACCTCCTGCAAGCTGGGCAATGAGAAGAGAGGTCGAGGTAGAGGTCAAGGTCGAGGGGGCCGGGGCGTGAGGAGCACAGCACTATAAATAACATAATGGATACAACCATTAAGGTGCTGCAAATCAATCTAAACCACTGTGCTATTGCACAAGATCTCATGGTTGCGACAGCAGCGCAGTGGTCGATATCGGTGGTGGTTGCTAGTGAGCCTTACTCAGTTCAGCACCTGCCGAATTGGGTTGCAGACTTGACCGGCTCCGTGGCCATGACATCCCGAAGTGCCGTTGGCTCCCCGCCTTTTGACGCAATTACCAAAGGTAGGGGATGCGTCTCCGGGCTGATAAGGGGTGTCCTTTTTGTAGGTGTATATTTCTCACCTAGTCGGACACTCGCGGAATTTGAGCAGTTTCTGCAAGAAGTGGAGGCTCTGATCGGACTCAACCGATCCCACCCTGTGGTCATTCTGGGAGACTTCAATGCGCATTCTACTGCGTGGGGGTCATCCGAAACTGACGCATGGGGCCGTGAGTTGGAACTTTGGGCAGCAATGGTGGGTGTGACGGTGATTAACCGTGGGTCAGTGCACACGTGTTGGCGGCTGCAAGGTAGCTCAATTGTTGACCTAACATTTGCAAGCTCAGGCGCCGCATCACGCATTCGGGGCTGGAGGGTCCTTGAGGGGGTAGAGACGGGTTCGGACCATCGATATATTCGATTCGACGTCTTAGCCCGCACCTCGTACTCGGCACCTCGGACCCCTGTGTCGTCTCGCGTCATAGGCCCTAAGTGGGCTCTCACGCGTCTAGACCGTACTGCAGTGGAGGAAGCGTCCCTGGTTGAGGCCTGGAACCCAACTCCAGAGGGACCAGTGGACGTGGACAGAGAGGCGGTATGGTTCCGGGAGGCTATGACACGTATCTGCGATGCGTCAATGCCTCGGTTTGGACCTAGACCACCAAAGCGCCCGGTGTACTGGTGGAACGCAAACATCGCACAGCTGCGCGTTGCGTGCGTAGTGGCGAGTCGCCGGTACACGAGGCATCGAAGGGGACGTCGCCAAATTTTTTATGATTTGGAGCGGGAAGCTGTGTTCGCTGAAGCCTACAGAGCTGCCAAAAAAGCTTTGAAGATGGCCATTAGAGATGCTAAAGCGCGAGCAAGGGAGGAAATGCTTAGTTCTCTGAACAACGACCCGTGGGGGCGGCCTTTCCGCATGGCGCGGGGCAAGCTGCGCTCGTATGCCCCTCCGTTGACAGAGACCATGCAGCCCCAGCTTGTGGAAAGAGTGGTGGGAACCCTGTTTCCTGATTGTGGGGACTTTGAGCCACCGTTGATGTCGGAAGAGACGGAGTATGTCGGAGACACGGATGCTGAGGTGACTGAAGTGGAGCTGAGAATAGCGGTGCTTAAGATGCGGGCGAAAAAGACTGCCCCTGGCCCTGATGGGATTCCCGGTAGTGTTTTGGCGCTCGCTCTTAAAGCTTTAGGCCCTCGCTTCCTTCGATTCCTCAGTGTGTGCATGGAAGATGGTAAATTTCCCGTCGTTTGGAAGACTGGGAAACTTGTCCTCTTGAAGAAAGAAGGTCGCCCAGCTGAGTCGCCGTCTGCGTACCGCCCTATTGTGTTGCTTGACGAGATGTGCAAGCTCTTCGAGCGAATTGTAGCTGCACGTCTCGTCGCACACCTGGGGAGGGAAGGACCAGACCTATCTGAGAGTCAGTTTGGTTTTCGAAGATATCGCTCCACGGTTCATGCCATCCTGAAGGTAAAAGCGCTGGTGGAGGAGACAGTTGCCCAGGGAGAAGTCGTTTTAGCGGTGTCTTTAGACATCGCTAACGCCTTTAACTCTCTCCCCTGGAATGTCATCAGGGAGGCTCTCAATTACCACCGCGTGCCTCTCTACCTCCGCCAGGTCGTCGAGGCATACCTCAGCGATCGCTGCGTAGTATATCCTAAATGTACGGGAGTTGGAAGGCAGAGGATGTCGTGCGGTGTTCCACAGGGGTCGGTTCTTGGACCGCTCCTGTGGAATATAGGCTATGACTGGACTTTGAGAGGGCAACATCCCCTGGGTGTGAGTGTCGTCTGCTATGCAGATGACACCTTAGTCACTGCCAGAGGAAGATCCTTTGAGGCAGCGTCATCTCTTGCTTCAACTGGAGTAGGGGCTGTAGTAGCTCGAATCAGGAGGCTCGGCCTACGAGTGGCCTTAAATAAGTCGGAGGCCCTTCTTTTCCGGGGGCCTCGAAAAACTATGCCACGTGGGGCTCATATTGTTGTGGACGGTGAGCGGATCGATGTCGGGACGACGATGAGATACCTCGGACTCCTCCTTGACGGTCGACTAACCTTCGACGCTCATTTCGAGCAACTAGCTCCGAAGCTTAAACAAGCTGCTGTAGGATTGAGCGGACTGCTTCCCAACATTGGCGGTCCTACAGCCTCCGTTCGAAGACTGTATCTCGGAATTGTGAGATCCATGGCTCTTTATGGGGCACCAGTGTGGGCGGACACCCTAACGCGCAACAGTAGGGCCCTCTTGCGTCAATCGCAGAGGATCCTAGCGGTTAGGGTGATACGTGGATACCGCACGGTGTCGGTAGAGGCTGCATGTGTTCTGGCAGGCAGTGTGCCATGGGACCTGGAGGCGAGAGCCCTTGCGTCGATGTTTAGTTGGCGTGAGGAGGCGCATCAACGGGGCGACCGACCGGCGTTGCGGGAGATAGATGCACGCCGGTTGGAGTTCCGCCGGGTCTCATTGGCCAGATGGGGTGAGCGACTGGAAAGCCCGGAGTATGGTCGCAACACAGTGGAGGCGGTGCGTCCTGTGCTGGTAGAGTGGACGGACAGGAACCATGGTCCCATGACCTTCCATTTGACGCAGATACTTACAGGGCATGGATGCTTTGGAAAGTATCTGTGTCAGATTGCGAGGAGAGAGCCGGACACGCGGTGTCACCATTGTGCCTGCAGTGTGGACACAGCGAGTCACACTCTACAGGAGTGCCCTGCCTGGGATGCCCCAAGGGAAGCTCTCATGGCTGTTGTGGGGAGGGACCTGTCGCTGCCACAAGTTGTGAGCGGCATGGTGGCGAGCGAAAGCGCCTGGACAGCCGTCCTTCGCTTTTGCGAGGCGGTGATAGGTGCCAAAGAGGCAGCGGAGAGGGATCGAGAGATGACCACTACTCTCCCATGTCGCTCCCGTAGGACAGGTCGTAGAAGGCCACGTCGTAACGACCTGATGCCTCCATAACAGGGCTCATAGGCGGCAGACTCGGGGGGGTCTGTCGCTGTTTTAGGGCCCGAGCGGGGTGCGCGTGGTTCCCGTGCACCTCCTGAGGAGATATGGAGCTTTAACTCCGTATGAAGATGGGGTCTTTTCGAGACCAGCGCTGTTGGGGCCGTAGAAGAATGTTCACGCCTCCCTGCGTCCCCAACATCAAAGCGCGAGAGGAACCGGTGGAGTTTTAGTGGGTAAACCCCTGGCTGCCCAACATCTGAAGCCAGGGGGAGCCCCACACATCCCCGCTACCCCTCCCCCGGGAGTAACGGGACGGTGCATAAGGCTGCATTTCTCCACCAAAAAAAAAAAAAAAAAAAAAAAAAAAAAAAAAAAAAAGGTTAGGTTAGGTTAGGTTAGGTTAGGTTAGGTTAGGTTAGGTTAGGTTAGGTTAGGTTAGGTTAGGTTAGGTTAGGTTAGGTTAGGTTAGGTTAGGTTAGGTTAGGTTAGGTTAGGTTAGGTTAGGTTAGGTTAGGTTAGGTTAGGTTAGGTTAGGTTAGGTTAGGTTAGGTTAGGTTAGGTTAGGTTAGGTTAGGTTAGGTTAGGTTAGGTTAGGTTAGGTTAGGTTAGGTTAGGTTAGGTTAGGTTAGGTTAGGTTAGGTTAGGTTAGGTTAGGTTAGGTTAGGTTAGGTTAGGTTAGGTTAGGTTAGGTTAGGTTAGGTTAGGTTAGGTTAGGTTAGGTTAGGTTAGGTTAGGTTAGGTTAGGTTAGGTTAGGTTAGGTTAGGTTAGGTTAGGTTAGGTTAGGTTAGGTTAGGTTAGGTTAGGTTAGGTTAGGTTAGGTTAGGTTAGGTTAGGTTAGGTTAGGTTAGGTTAGGTTAGGTTAGGTTAGGTTAGGTTAGGTTAGGTTAGGTTAGGTTAGGTTAGGTTAGGTTAGGTTAGGTTAGGTTAGGTTAGGTTAGGTTAGGTTAGGTTAGGTTAGGTTAGGTTAGGTTAGGTTAGGTTAGGTTAGGTTAGGTTAGGTTAGGTTAGGTTAGGTTAGGTTAGGTTAGGTTAGGTTAGGTTAGGTTAGGTTAGGTTAGGTTAGGTTAGGTTAGGTTAGGTTAGGTTAGGTTAGGTTAGGTTAGGTTAGGTTAGGTTAGGTTAGGTTAGGTTAGGTTAGGTTAGGTTAGGTTAGGTTAGGTTAGGTTAGGTTAGGTTAGGTTAGGTTAGGTTAGGTTAGGTTAGGTTAGGTTAGGTTAGGTTAGGTTAGGTTAGGTTAGGTTAGGTTAGGTTAGGTTAGGTTAGGTTAGGTTAGGTTAGGTTAGGTTAGGTTAGGTTAGGTTAGGTTAGGTTAGGTTAGGTTAGGTTAGGTTAGGTTAGGTTAGGTTAGGTTAGGTTAGGTTAGGTTAGGTTAGGTTAGGTTAGGTTAGGTTAGGTTAGGTTAGGTTAGGTTAGGTTAGGTTAGGTTAGGTTAGGTTAGGTTAGGTTAGGTTAGGTTAGGTTAGGTTAGGTTAGGTTAGGTTAGGTTAGGTTAGGTTAGGTTAGGTTAGGTTAGGTTAGGTTAGGTTAGGTTAGGTTAGGTTCACCTACAGATTGACTCAGATACTCACCGGACACGGTTGCTTCGGTGAGTATCTGAACCGAATCGGGAGGGAGGAAACGACACAGTGCCACCATTGCGCTTCCGACCGGGACTCCGCCCAGCACACGCTGGAAGACTGCCCCGCGTGGGAGTCTGAGCGTCGAGTCCTGGTCGACGTCATCGGGCGAGATCTGTCCCCTCCAGCATTGGTCGCTGCCATGCTGGAGAGTGAGGAGGGTTGGGAGGCAGCGCTCTCCTTCTGCGAGGCAGTAATGCTCCAGAAGGAGAGCGCCGAGCGGGATCGGGAGAGAGCCGATCCCGCTCGAAGGAGGCGGCGGCGGGCCACATAGCTTGGCTAGCCGCCGCGCCGGGCTTGCGTGCGGGTACATCGTTGGGGTTGATGTGCCCGTGGTAGCGGCCCGGGATGACACCGCCGGTGCGGCGGGTGGTGTCGTCGAGGGGGCCCCGTCTCGCTCCACGTCACTTTTGTAAGGCGTGGATCGAAACGGCGTTCCCCTGCGGGGTTGAGCCTCTGTCAGGCTCCCCCGGGAGAGGGCCCCCCTAAGTAATTGGGGGGGCGAAGGCAGGAGGGTTCCGGTGCGCTTAAGCGATCCCGGGACCCCCCCATATGCCTGAGGAAGGCCGCCGTGAGGTTTTTAGTGGGTAGGCCGGCCGCTTCACGGCCGGAGAGCCCCACATACCCCACCGCTCCGCCCCCAGGACGGTGGGGATGCAGTTCAATGCATTTTCCTCACGAACAAAAAAAAAAAAAAAAAAAAAAAAAAAAAAGGTTAGGTTAGGTTAGGTTAGGTTAGGTTAGGTTAGGTTAGGTTAGGTTAGGTTAGGTTAGGTTAGGTTAGGTTAGGTTAGGTTAGGTTAGGTTAGGTTAGGTTAGGTTAGGTTAGGTTAGGTTAGGTTAGGTTAGGTTAGGTTAGGTTAGGTTAGGTTAGGTTAGGTTAGGTTAGGTTAGGTTAGGTTAGGTTAGGTTAGGTTAGGTTAGGTTAGGTTAGGTTAGGTTAGGTTAGGTTAGGTTAGGTTAGGTTAGGTTAGGTTAGGTTAGGTTAGGTTAGGTTAGGTTAGGTTAGGTTAGGTTAGGTTAGGTTAGGTTAGGTTAGGTTAGGTTAGGTTAGGTTAGGTTAGGTTAGGTTAGGTTAGGTTAGGTTAGGTTAGGTTAGGTTAGGTTAGGTTAGGTTAGGTTAGGTTAGGTTAGGTTAGGTTAGGTTAGGTTAGGTTAGGTTAGGTTAGGTTAGGTTAGGTTAGGTTAGGTTAGGTTAGGTTAGGTTAGGTTAGGTTAGGTTAGGTTAGGTTAGGTTAGGTTAGGTTAGGTTAGGTTAGGTTAGGTTAGGTTAGGTTAGGTTAGGTTAGGTTAGGTTAGGTTAGGTTAGGTTAGGTTAGGTTAGGTTAGGTTAGGTTAGGTTAGGTTAGGTTAGGTTAGGTTAGGTTAGGTTAGGTTAGGTTAGGTTAGGTTAGGTTAGGTTAGGTTAGGTTAGGTTAGGTTAGGTTAGGTTAGGTTAGGTTAGGTTAGGTTAGGTTAGGTTAGGTTAGGTTAGGTTAGGTTAGGTTAGGTTAGGTTAGGTTAGGTTAGGTTAGGTTAGGTTAGGTTAGGTTAGGTTAGGTTAGGTTAGGTTAGGTTAGGTTAGGTTAGGTTAGGTTAGGTTAGGTTAGGTTAGGTTAGGTTAGGTTAGGTTAGGTTAGGTTAGGTTAGGTTAGGTTAGGTTAGGTTAGGTTAGGTTAGGTTAGGTTAGGTTAGGTTAGGTTAGGTTAGGTTAGGTTAGGTTAGGTTAGGTTAGGTTAGGTTAGGTTAGGTTAGGTTAGGTTAGGTTAGGTTAGGTTAGGTTAGGTTAGGTTAGGTTAGGTTAGGTTAGGTTAGGTTAGGTTAGGTTAGGTTAGGTTAGGTTAGGTTAGGTTAGGTTAGGTTAGGTTAGGTTAGGTTAGGTTAGGTTAGGTTAGGTTAGGTTAGGTTAGGTTAGGTTAGGTTAGGTTAGGTTAGGTTAGGTTAGGTTAGGTTAGGTTAGGTTAGGTTAGGTTAGGTTAGGTTAGGTTAGGTTAGGTTAGGTTAGGTTAGGTTAGGTTAGGTTAGGTTAGGTTAGGTTAGGTTAGGTTAGGTTAGGTTAGGTTAGGTTAGGTTAGGTTAGGTTAGGTTAGGTTAGGTTAGGTTAGGTTAGGTTAGGTTAGGTTAGGTTAGGTTAGGTTAGGTTAGGTTAGGTTAGGTTAGGTTAGGTTAGGTTAGGTTAGGTTAGGTTAGGTTAGGTTAGGTTAGGTTAGGTTAGGTTAGGTTAGGTTAGGTTAGGTTAGGTTAGGTTAGGTTAGGTTAGGTTAGGTTAGGTTAGGTTAGGTTAGGTTAGGTTAGGTTAGGTTAGGTTAGGTTAGGTTAGGTTAGGTTAGGTTAGGTTAGGTTAGGTTAGGTTAGGTTAGGTTAGGTTAGGTTAGGTTAGGTTAGGTTAGGTTAGGTTAGGTTAGGTTAGGTTAGGTTAGGTTAGGTTAGGTTAGGTTAGGTTAGGTTAGGTTAGGTTAGGTTAGGTTAGGTTAGGTTAGGTTAGGTTAGGTTAGGTTAGGTTAGGTTAGGTTAGGTTAGGTTAGGTTAGGTTAGGTTAGGTTAGGTTAGGTTAGGTTAGGTTAGGTTAGGTTAGGTTAGGTTAGGTTAGGTTAGGTTAGGTTAGGTTAGGTTAGGTTAGGTTAGGTTAGGTTAGGTTAGGTTAGGTTAGGTTAGGTTAGGTTAGGTTAGGTTAGGTTAGGTTAGGTTAGGTTAGGTTAGGTTAGGTTAGGTTAGGTTAGGTTAGGTTAGGTTAGGTTAGGTTAGGTTAGGTTAGGTTAGGTTAGGTTAGGTTAGGTTAGGTTAGGTTAGGTTAGGTTAGGTTAGGTTAGGTTAGGTTAGGTTAGGTTAGGTTAGGTTAGGTTAGGTTAGGTTAGGTTAGGTTAGGTTAGGTTAGGTTAGGTTAGGTTAGGTTAGGTTAGGTTAGGTTAGGTTAGGTTAGGTTAGGTTAGGTTAGGTTAGGTTAGGTTAGGTTAGGTTAGGTTAGGTTAGGTTAGGTTAGGTTAGGTTAGGTTAGGTTAGGTTAGGTTAGGTTAGGTTAGGTTAGGTTAGGTTAGGTTAGGTTAGGTTAGGTTAGGTTAGGTTAGGTTAGGTTAGGTTAGGTTAGGTTAGGTTAGGTTAGGTTAGGTTAGGTTAGGTTAGGTTAGGTTAGGTTAGGTTAGGTTAGGTTAGGTTAGGTTAGGTTAGGTTAGGTTAGGTTAGGTTAGGTTAGGTTAGGTTAGGTTAGGTTAGGTTAGGTTAGGTTAGGTTAGGTTAGGTTAGGTTAGGTTAGGTTAGGTTAGGTTAGGTTAGGTTAGGTTAGGTTAGGTTAGGTTAGGTTAGGTTAGGTTAGGTTAGGTTAGGTTAGGTTAGGTTAGGTTAGGTTAGGTTAGGTTAGGTTAGGTTAGGTTAGGTTAGGTTAGGTTAGGTTAGGTTAGGTTAGGTTAGGTTAGGTTAGGTTAGGTTAGGTTAGGTTAGGTTAGGTTAGGTTAGGTTAGGTTAGGTTAGGTTAGGTTAGGTTAGGTTAGGTTAGGTTAGGTTAGGTTAGGTTAGGTTAGGTTAGGTTAGGTTAGGTTAGGTTAGGTTAGGTTAGGTTAGGTTAGGTTAGGTTAGGTTAGGTTAGGTTAGGTTAGGTTAGGTTAGGTTAGGTTAGGTTAGGTTAGGTTAGGTTAGGTTAGGTTAGGTTAGGTTAGGTTAGGTTAGGTTAGGTTAGGTTAGGTTAGGTTAGGTTAGGTTAGGTTAGGTTAGGTTAGGTTAGGTTAGGTTAGGTTAGGTTAGGTTAGGTTAGGTTAGGTTAGGTTAGGTTAGGTTAGGTTAGGTTAGGTTAGGTTAGGTTAGGTTAGGTTAGGTTAGGTTAGGTTAGGTTAGGTTAGGTTAGGTTAGGTTAGGTTAGGTTAGGTTAGGTTAGGTTAGGTTAGGTTAGGTTAGGTTAGGTTAGGTTAGGTTAGGTTAGGTTAGGTTAGGTTAGGTTAGGTTAGGTTAGGTTAGGTTAGGTTAGGTTAGGTTAGGTTAGGTTAGGTTAGGTTAGGTTAGGTTAGGTTAGGTTAGGTTAGGTTAGGTTAGGTTAGGTTAGGTTAGGTTAGGTTAGGTTAGGTTAGGTTAGGTTAGGTTAGGTTAGGTTAGGTTAGGTTAGGTTAGGTTAGGTTAGGTTAGGTTAGGTTAGGTTAGGTTAGGTTAGGTTAGGTTAGGTTAGGTTAGGTTAGGTTAGGTTAGGTTAGGTTAGGTTAGGTTAGGTTAGGTTAGGTTAGGTTAGGTTAGGTTAGGTTAGGTTAGGTTAGGTTAGGTTAGGTTAGGTTAGGTTAGGTTAGGTTAGGTTAGGTTAGGTTAGGTTAGGTTAGGTTAGGTTAGGTTAGGTTAGGTTAGGTTAGGTTAGGTTAGGTTAGGTTAGGTTAGGTTAGGTTAGGTTAGGTTAGGTTAGGTTAGGTTAGGTTAGGTTAGGTTAGGTTAGGTTAGGTTAGGTTAGGTTAGGTTAGGTTAGGTTAGGTTAGGTTAGGTTAGGTTAGGTTAGGTTAGGTTAGGTTAGGTTAGGTTAGGTTAGGTTAGGTTAGGTTAGGTTAGGTTAGGTTAGGTTAGGTTAGGTTAGGTTAGGTTAGGTTAGGTTAGGTTAGGTTAGGTTAGGTTAGGTTAGGTTAGGTTAGGTTAGGTTAGGTTAGGTTAGGTTAGGTTAGGTTAGGTTAGGTTAGGTTAGGTTAGGTTAGGTTAGGTTAGGTTAGGTTAGGTTAGGTTAGGTTAGGTTAGGTTAGGTTAGGTTAGGTTAGGTTAGGTTAGGTTAGGTTAGGTTAGGTTAGGTTAGGTTAGGTTAGGTTAGGTTAGGTTAGGTTAGGTTAGGTTAGGTTAGGTTAGGTTAGGTTAGGTTAGGTTAGGTTAGGTTAGGTTAGGTTAGGTTAGGTTAGGTTAGGTTAGGTTAGGTTAGGTTAGGTTAGGTTAGGTTAGGTTAGGTTAGGTTAGGTTAGGTTAGGTTAGGTTAGGTTAGGTTAGGTTAGGTTAGGTTAGGTTAGGTTAGGTTAGGTTAGGTTAGGTTAGGTTAGGTTAGGTTAGGTTAGGTTAGGTTAGGTTAGGTTAGGTTAGGTTAGGTTAGGTTAGGTTAGGTTAGGTTAGGTTAGGTTAGGTTAGGTTAGGTTAGGTTAGGTTAGGTTAGGTTAGGTTAGGTTAGGTTAGGTTAGGTTAGGTTAGGTTAGGTTAGGTTAGGTTAGGTTAGGTTAGGTTAGGTTAGGTTAGGTTAGGTTAGGTTAGGTTAGGTTAGGTTAGGTTAGGTTAGGTTAGGTTAGGTTAGGTTAGGTTAGGTTAGGTTAGGTTAGGTTAGGTTAGGTTAGGTTAGGTTAGGTTAGGTTAGGTT
>OX577865.1:0-5000 GCA_951213275.1 Idaea straminata
CTAACCTAACCTAACCTAACCTAACCTAACCTAACCTAACCTAACCTAACCTAACCTAACCTAACCTAACCTAACCTAACCTAACCTAACCTAACCTAACCTAACCTAACCTAACCTAACCTAACCTAACCTAACCTAACCTAACCTAACCTAACCTAACCTAACCTAACCTAACCTAACCTAACCTAACCTAACCTAACCTAACCTAACCTAACCTAACCTAACCTAACCTAACCTAACCTAACCTAACCTAACCTAACCTAACCTAACCTAACCTAACCTAACCTAACCTAACCTAACCTAACCTAACCTAACCTAACCTAACCTAACCTAACCTAACCTAACCTAACCTAACCTAACCTAACCTAACCTAACCTAACCTAACCTAACCTAACCTAACCTAACCTAACCTAACCTAACCTAACCTAACCTAACCTAACCTAACCTAACCTAACCTAACCTAACCTAACCTAACCTAACCTAACCTAACCTAACCTAACCTAACCTAACCTAACCTAACCTAACCTAACCTAACCTAACCTAACCTAACCTAACCTAACCTAACCTAACCTAACCTAACCTAACCTAACCTAACCTAACCTAACCTAACCTAACCTAACCTAACCTAACCTAACCTAACCTAACCTAACCTAACCTAACCTAACCTAACCTAACCTAACCTAACCTAACCTAACCTAACCTAACCTAACCTAACCTAACCTAACCTAACCTAACCTAACCTAACCTAACCTAACCTAACCTAACCTAACCTAACCTAACCTAACCTAACCTAACCTAACCTAACCTAACCTAACCTAACCTAACCTAACCTAACCTAACCTAACCTAACCTAACCTAACCTAACCTAACCTAACCTAACCTAACCTAACCTAACCTAACCTAACCTAACCTAACCTAACCTAACCTAACCTAACCTAACCTAACCTAACCTAACCTAACCTAACCTAACCTAACCTAACCTAACCTAACCTAACCTAACCTAACCTAACCTAACCTAACCTAACCTAACCTAACCTAACCTAACCTAACCTAACCTAACCTAACCTAACCTAACCTAACCTAACCTAACCTAACCTAACCTAACCTAACCTAACCTAACCTAACCTAACCTAACCTAACCTAACCTAACCTAACCTAACCTAACCTAACCTAACCTAACCTAACCTAACCTAACCTAACCTAACCTAACCTAACCTAACCTAACCTAACCTAACCTAACCTAACCTAACCTAACCTAACCTAACCTAACCTAACCTAACCTAACCTAACCTAACCTAACCTAACCTAACCTAACCTAACCTAACCTAACCTAACCTAACCTAACCTAACCTAACCTAACCTAACCTAACCTAACCTAACCTAACCTAACCTAACCTAACCTAACCTAACCTAACCTAACCTAACCTAACCTAACCTAACCTAACCTAACCTAACCTAACCTAACCTAACCTAACCTAACCTAACCTAACCTAACCTAACCTAACCTAACCTAACCTAACCTAACCTAACCTAACCTAACCTAACCTAACCTAACCTAACCTAACCTAACCTAACCTAACCTAACCTAACCTAACCTAACCTAACCTAACCTAACCTAACCTAACCTAACCTAACCTAACCTAACCTAACCTAACCTAACCTAACCTAACCTAACCTAACCTAACCTAACCTAACCTAACCTAACCTAACCTAACCTAACCTAACCTAACCTAACCTAACCTAACCTAACCTAACCTAACCTAACCTAACCTAACCTAACCTAACCTAACCTAACCTAACCTAACCTAACCTAACCTAACCTAACCTAACCTAACCTAACCTAACCTAACCTAACCTAACCTAACCTAACCTAACCTAACCTAACCTAACCTAACCTAACCTAACCTAACCTAACCTAACCTAACCTAACCTAACCTAACCTAACCTAACCTAACCTAACCTAACCTAACCTAACCTAACCTAACCTAACCTAACCTAACCTAACCTAACCTAACCTAACCTAACCTAACCTAACCTAACCTAACCTAACCGTACAAGGAAGAGATGGACAGGGCACGCGTGAAAAGCTGGAAAGACTTTTGCGGCAAACAGGACCGGGAATCAATGTGGGACAGCATTTATAGAGTCATAACGAGAACAAAGAGCCAACAAGATGACTTACCCATCGCGAGGGACGGAAAAACCACCAGCTTGCAGGAGTCGGCGCGCATAATGGCTGAGACCTTCTACCCGGAAGATACCGAAGAGGGGGAGAACGATTCCCACAAAGCCGTTAGAACTAGGGCGGCGGAAGCGAATGGAGAGAACAAACATGGAGCTTGTGACCCCCCATTCGTGGAAGCCGAGCTAGTTCATGCGGTGGAATCGTTCAACCCCAAGAAGGCTCCGGGTAGAGACGGTTTTACAGCGGACATATGCGCGGCGGCTATAAAAACTGACCTTCACACAGCCCTCGCGATGTACAACAAGTGTCTGGAGCTGTCCCATTTTCCTAGGCCATGGAAAGAAGCGACAATCATTATGTTACGCAAACCAAACAAAGATGACTACACCAACCCCAAGTCGTATAGGCCGATAGGACTCCTGGCTGTATTAGGGAAGATCCTGGAGAAGATGGCTGTCAAAAGAATTAAATGGCACGTGCTCCCAAAATTAAACCCAAGACAGTACGGGTTTGTGCCACAGCGAAGTACAGAGGACTCCCTCTACGACATGGTTCAGCGAATCAGGCATAACTTGCAAAATAAGCGAATCATGGCCCTGATCTCGCTGGACATAGAGGGAGCCTTCGACAACGCTTGGTGGCCACAGATCCGTGCTCAATTGGAAACAAAAGGATGCCCAATAAATATAAGGAGACTCGTTGACAGCTATCTTCAGGATAGGAGGGTATCGGTGAGATACGCGGGAGAGGAGTGGGGAAAGCCCACCAACAAGGGCTGTGTACAAGGCTCCATAGGGGGCCCTCTTTTTTGGAATATTCTCCTAGACCCCCTCCTCTGCGAACTTGCCGATGCCAATGTCTACAGCCAGGCATTTGCGGACGACATCGTTCTGATCATCGGGGGAAACAGTGCCCACGAAGTCACTCAAAAAGCCAATGTCGCTCTCGCCGTGGTCAGTAGCTGGGGGAAGTCGAACAAACTAAGATTCGCGCCACAAAAAACCAAGGCTATGGTAATAACCAACAAACTGAAGTTCGACACCCCCAGGCTGATCATGGCGGGAGAAGAAATCGAAATAGTAAGAGAAATGAAGATATTGGGGTTGATTGTCGACGACAAGTTGACATTCAACCCCCACATAAGCTACATATGCAAGAAAGCAATAAATATATATAAAGGAGTAGCAAGAGCTGCAAAGACAACGTGGGGGCTGGATCCGGGGGTGGTTAGAACGATATACGTAGCGGTAATAGAGCCCATTATTCTCTATGCATCCAGTGTGTGGGCCAAAGAGGCCCAGAAATTGATGAGCAAAAAGATTTTCGGGGTCGTGCAAAGGGGATTCGCGCAAAAAATTGCAAAATGTTATAGGACCGTTTCCCTAAACTCCGCCTTAATACTTTCGGGGCTGCTTCCTCTGGACCTTAGGGTCCAAGAAACATCCCTGCTTTATGAGGCAAAGCGTGGGAAACCCCAGGAAGTATTAAGGGGAAGGAAAGTGGAGCAAAGGGTGTCATTTATGGAGGCAGACCACCCCAGCAGTTGCAGAATGATTGGATTTGAATGCGTGGAGAATGCAGAAGAGGATGGCACAACGGCAAATGGGATTGTGAAGATCTATACGGATGGCAGCAAACTGGAGGGAAAGGTAGGAGCCGCCCTAACCTGCTGGGAAGGGCAGGCAGAAGTGCTTTCTCGAAAGTTCAAGCTGGAGCCATACTGTACGGTCTTCCAAGCCGAGCTGTATGCTATCCTCCAAGCAACAGAATGTGTGATGGGAAAGGGATGGAAGGAGGCGGCCGTCCTCAGTGACTCGAGGTCCGCTCTCCAGTCGCTAGCTGATCCAGAATCCTCGCATCCGATCACCAAGGCGATACAGGGCAATCTGGCGCAGATCAGGGACAACGGACAAACCGTTACCCTGTTCTGGATCAGGGCCCACGTCGGGGTGATCGGGAACGAGAGGGCGGACCAGCTGGCGAAGGAAGCGGCCCTCAAGTTAAAGAGCAAATCGCACTATGACTGCTGTCCCATCTCTTACGTCAAACGACATATACGTGGTGAGACGAAAGCAGAATGGGACAGAAGGTATAGGAGCGAAACCACGGCCGCTACAACGAAGGCATTCTTCCCAAGCGGGGAGGATGCCTTCGGCGTTGTGAGAAGAATGAAGATTGATCGAATGAGTGCGCAACTGCTGACGGGACATGGCGGCTTCTCTGCCTACCTCCATCGTTTTAAATGTAAGGACACCCCAGGATGCGTTTGCGATCCTATTGTTGAGGAGGACATCTTCCATGTCCTCCTAGACTGCCCTTTGCACGACTCAGACAGACACGACACACGCACACAACTACACACACACCTCAGCAAGCAGAATTTATGGGAAATAATGAAAGATAATGACCAAAGAAATATATTTTTAAAATTTGCATTAAAAATAGTAGATAGAGTAGTATTAAGAAATAAAACGTAAACAACTGTGATATAGTATATAAGTTAATTGTATTTCTGTGATATTAGTATTTAAGACTGTGATGATTAGTATTTAAGTGACAACACTGTGATTTGACTAGCCCGGGGAAAGTATAGTTGTAAGTTTTATTATTTTAAATATGTAATGTGACGTAATAAAAATTATTGTAATAATTGTGTAATGTTAAATTCAAAATAATTAGTGATTGTATTAAAATAATTGTGTAATAATAATGTAATATTAATTTTATATGTAATGTTAGAAAAATGTATGCAAAAATATGTAGAATAAATAAAAATTGTAATAGTTATAAGAGACAAAAAGAACAACGCGCAAAA